>CM037161.1:837500-1335000 GCA_020921065.1 Vaccinium darrowii | reverse complement strand
AGGTGAAGTTCATGGAGGCAAACTTCTTGTCCATATTGCCCAGAATGGGCAATCGTTTGAACTCGGCTGCGATGAATATACCCTAGTAGAGGAAGTTCAACAGTTCCTAGAATCAATGTCTGGGATTCAATTTAGTGATCAGCTGCTTTTATGCTTGGACATGAAGCTTGAGTTGAGGTGTCCGCTTTCGGTCTACAAACTACCGTCCAATGACCGCGAGGTGTTCGTTTTCAACAGAGCGAGGATGCGTAGTAATTCCGTGCCTCCTGCAGCTGAGCAAGTTGAAACCCTTGAAATTCCAGATCCTCCATCACCGTCTGATTCGTATAACCCCCACCCCCTAGATGATGCTTTGGACCCTGCACTGAAGGCATTGCCTTCTTATGAGAGGCAATTTAGGTATCATTACCACCGCGGTTATGCGATTTACAGGCGCACCCAAGTGGCATTTGAGACTTGTGAGAGACTCTTACAAGAGCAAAAGGTGCAAGAGAGGGCGTTGGATATTGCTAGGGGTAATTTGGACCACTTCTATAAGATGATTCTCCAAAATTTTATGGACTTCATGAAATGTTACTCGCAACAGCATAGGAACCACTCCTATCTTCTTGTGAATTTTGGGAGGGAGATTGAGAAACTGAGATCCTGCAAACTTCTGCCTGCTTTACAAACGAGTTCGCGTGGGTGCTTGCTTGATTTTGTGAAGGAAGAGAACCTGCACAAGGTGGTAGAGGATTGCAGCAGTTCACACAGACAGTTTGAAAATAAGATTTTGGAATTTAAGGAGGATTTTGGAGAGCTAAAGCGCAGTGCTGAACATTTGTTTTCTAACAAAGCTTCTTTTCGTGTTAGAGATTTGGAATTTACAATCAGGGACCACCAGCGATTTGTCAATGAGCAAAGAAGCATAATGCAAGCTTTGAGGTTCTCTGTGTGTGTGTGTGTGTGTGTGTGTGTGGTGCCTTTACGTTATAGGAGTAGTTAGTAGTTGATTTGAAATGAGTAACGTTGCCTATAGTCAGTGACTTTAAAAATTTACCCGGGTTGTAGTCAGTTGGCAATAGTAAAATCTAATGGGGCTATAGAGCCATGCAATTCTAAATGTCACTTTGGTTATAATTGTTATGCTTGTTGTTATGCATATACTCAAAGGGCAACGAAGTTGATTATAAGGGCACTCGACTTGTTACAATTCTGCTTGTACATGCACATTGTGAATATTTGGCCAAGGAATTGGCGCATGCCTCATTAGTTTTCCCCGCTGTCAACTTGGTTCTCATTCAACTCAAATCTTAGTGCTAGGTTTTAGAACTCTGTGTGCTGCAAGATACATGATAGTTCCCCACAGCGTAAAACTGCCAAATTTAATTGGATTTCCGCGTGTCTGGATTGGAACCTCTCTTAAGAATCTCCAAAGTTATAGGCGAGAAGGAAAAGATTCAATGTTATGTCACCTTAATAAGAAGTTTGGGTGACCTGCTTCAAATCTCCAGAGTTATAACCCTACAGACCAGTTCAGTTTTCTTTTGCATACCTCTATCTAGCATACCTTGATATGGTATTAAAGTTCTGGCTTGGTCCTATGGAAAACATAGGGATCTTATCTGTATACGAGTGTAAAAGACTTCATGCTTGAATTGATACTTATGCTTAAGATCATTTAGTCATTCTAAGAGATTTTTCAGTGGATGCTTGGTTATTGTGGTTGAATTTTATTGATTTCTAACCTGAGGAGTTTCTTTCTACCATTATGCTTTAGTAGCTTTACTGAGGTAAGAGAGCACAACATTCTTTATATCAGTTATGTGTATATGAGTGCTTTTTCTCCTCTTTTCTTGCTATGCTTTTGTGCATAGGTTCAAATATGATGTTGAAATATGTTCATATCCCTGCAGTAAAGATGTAGATACAGTGAAGAAACTTGTGGATGACTGTCTGAGCAGCCAGTTGTCCTCTTCCCTCCGTCCTCATGATGCAGTTTCAGCCTTGGGTCCCATGTATGAAAGCCACGACAAAAGTTACCTCCCTAAAATGCAAGCTTGTCACCGTACAATTTCCAATCTTGTTCATTTCTGCATGGACAAAAAGAACGAAATGAACATCTTTGTCCACAATTACATGCAAAAGATAGCTTATATTCAATACATCATTAAAGATGTGCGCTACAAGTTTACTGTTTTCACGGAAGCAATCAACTGTCAGAATGATCAATTTGAGAGCTTGAAAGTTGTTTTTGGAATTGGCCCTGCATATAGGGCGTGCCTTGCGGAAGTAGTAAGAAGAAAGGCTTCAATGAAGCTCTACATGGGCATGGCTGGACAGTTGGCTGAAAAGCTTGCAATAACGAGGGAGGTTGAAGTCAGAAGAAGGGAGGAGTTTCTTAAAGTACAATGTTCATTTATACCTAGGGATATTTTAGCATCCATGGGATTGCATGATACTCCTAACCATTGCAATGTCAATATAACTCCTTTTGACACTAATTTACTCGATATTGACATATCTGATTTAGATCGTTTTGCCCCAGAGTATTTAGTAGGACTATCGGCAAATAGTGGAAAACATGGAAATTTGAAGGGTTCATTTATTTCTAACCATAGTACTCATTCAGCCATAGTTGAAGAGAATGCTGTAGATTCCTCTGAGAAATATGACACGGAGGAGCAACTTGAGGGTTCTGAGTTGTTGGAGATTGCTGGAACTAGCAAATTGGAAGTTGAGAATGCAAAACTGAAAGCCGATCTTGCTTCTGCAATTGCCCTCATTTGCTCCCTCAGCTCTGAAGCTGAATCCGAATCACTTGATGATAGTAAAATGGATAGTTTACTGAAAAATGTGGCAGATAAGACAGCTGAAGCCTTGCGTCTGAAAGATGAATATGGAAAACACCTTGAATCTATGCTAAAGGTAAAGAAAATTCAATGTCAGTCATATGAGAAACGCATTCAAGAATTGGAGCAAAGGTTGTCGGATAAGATGGGGTCAAACTTTGCCCTTTCAACTGTGAAGGTTGGTGACAGCAGATTGGAAATCTCAGATGAAGCAGAAGCTCACATGCCTTGTGTGTCAAGTGAACTCATGGATGAGGTTTCGTGTGCCTCTAATTCTTTGCATGTCAAATTAGGGATTTCCCCTAAACTGACAGCAACAGAAGGATTGGATGATAATATGGTAGATTCCTCCTCAAGGATAAATCCTCAGTTAGATTCGTCGATGTTGGAACTACCTCATGACTTGGCAAATGCAAATGACAAAGCTGGGAAAGATACAGCTGCAGCAGAAGTGGGAATGGGGCTGGCAACCAGTTGCACTGCAGAGAGAAAATCTGAACCCCCAAATCATTTACCTGCTGAAACAGCTGCTGGAAAGGTTTTTGACTCTAAGGCAAGCCCTTATCTTGTGCTGGAATTGCAGAATGCACTTGCAGGTCAGTCAAGTCAACTGAATGAAACAGAAAAGAAGCTGAAAGGTCTACAGGAGGAGGTTACCAAGCTCGAGGAGGAATTAGAAATTAGCCAGAAGCTCCTTGATGAATCTCAGGTATTAAAGCAGTTGTACTGAAAAATTTCTATTCAAAAATTGCATGACAACTAATGAAATTTTATGAGAATTGTTATTGTCTGTTCATTTTGATATGCAAACTTATTTTTTTCTATATTTAAATATAAGTTAGAATGGGGAGCTTAGTCTATTCACCATGTCTACTCCTAGTCATAGGTACTTAAGTTTGGCATAAAGATGGGGGGAGCTTAGTCTATTCTCCAGATATGAATGGCCAATAGACTCCGTAGCATAGATTTGAATACTTGAAGCTTGGTCGAGGATGTCAAGTTTGTTGTATGTAGTTTAGACTTTACAATATTTGTAAATCTTTGCTTTCTACTTGGCAGAATTATCTGTCTGATGCAGCAGATAACTTGATTTCATACTGCAGATGAATTGTGCTGACTTGGAGAATTGTCTGCATGAAGCCAGAGAAGAAGCCCAAACCCATCTTTGTGCAGCTGATCGCAGGGCGTCAGAGTATAGGGCATTACGTACCTCTGCTGTAAAGATGCATAGCCTTTTTGAAAGACTAAAGAGCTGTGTTTCTTCAGGCAGTGTGGCTGGGTTTCCTGAGTCCTTGCGTGCTCTAGCTCAGTCTTTGGCTAAGTAAGTCACCGATATATTTATTTGCGTTACCTAGCATATTGCCCATTGTTCACCATATTAGCATTTTGTGAATGACATAATTATCATACTTTTCGCTGCTCATTCAATAGTTAAATATAGAAAAAGTCAATCAGAATATAAATGCCTATCAAATATGATACCACGCTGGACTTGGGTTTGTCCACTGTAGGTAGTAGAATTATTCTTATTCTACTTTCAGGGACACTGGGCCAGGGTTAGATATTCACATTTTTTTAACTATTATTCTTGTAAATGATGTCTTAGTACGATGTTCACTCATTGTGAAGAAATTACGTTGAAAAGTTAACATCATTAGGGATTCGTAGGTGCTATTTTATAGGAAATATAAGTTTCCGCATCATTTCCATTGATCTACTGACAAGACGTCGCATCTTTTCTGTAAAGACCCCACCTGGCTGACTATGGACCCCCTCTTAGCCTAAACAGTTGGCCTTAAAAGGTATGCCTAAGAAGGTACCACGTAGCCCTTGGTGGGTGTTAATATACCGAGTGAGGCTCTAGCTCCCAACCAATTTGGGAGGACTAAGCACTATTTCCCCAATTCTGGGGTATTACATTTTCTTATTTCATGGAATCTTCTTTTGTTCTCTTCTCTTCAAATGGATCAATGTGTAATGTCGCACCTTTACTTCTTTTCATGGTATCTTCTTCTGTTCTCTTCTCTTCAAATGTGTCAATGTGTGATCGTACCTTCTTTTTATTTTGATTTCTCAAGTGTACTCAACTTAACAAGCATTTTCCCCAAGTACTGGCATTGTAATTTGTCCAATGTGGAAAATATTGCTTGGAGAACAACAACGAGAACTATTGCCTCATCCATTGTGATTGGGCACTGATCTTCAAGGTCTCTTCATTGTGACCTTTTATGTAGACAATATGCTTTGTTATCAGACATGCAAAGGTGGCATGAAGTCTATTGGACTCTGTTATGCTTTTTACCTCAATAATAAATCGGTCCTTCTATTGTCAGCCCACGTAAAAAGACAAAGAAAACACATATCCCAGTGTACTTTTTTGACTTTTTAATACATTTTCACACACTTTGATACACTTTTCAAACATTCAAATACACTTTTTAAACCTCAATGATAGCCCAGTGGGCTGATTTTAGCATTTTCCATAATAAATTGTGAATCTTTAAGGAGAAAATTACTTCCATTGTGAATTTCAGATCCACCAATGATAATGATGGTACTACCGAGTTTCGAGAATGCATCCGGGTACTTGCTGACAAAGTCGGAGTCTTGTCAAGGCACCGGGAAGAGCTGCTTGACAGGTATCCAAAGCTTGAAGGTGCAAATGAGCAACTTAAAAAGGAAGTGGAAGAAAAAAAAGAGTTGCTCAATGCTCTGTACATGAAACATCAGCTTGAGAAGCAGGTAAGCTTTTAGGCCATTTTGACATCTTCACCAAATTTGTGGCTGACACACATATTGGGAACACCTGTCTATTGATGATGCACATCCCAATACATAATGGGTTATTGAACTTGAAATTGATTTATGGAACACTTTTTTGGAAAGTGTGAAAAATAGTTCCATATTGATTTGATGACTTGACTTAGTTGGCTGTTAGCTGCCAGGCTGGTAGCGAGTTGAGTAGTAGTGTGACGGGTTCACTGACCCAGGAAGCAACTATATTCAGTAGAAGAAACATAAAAATAGGGCATAGGTGCTGAACTTCCAATAAAATTCCTTCTAAGGCTCAGTTTGGATTTAATGATTTGTGGAGGGAAAAGAATGAAATTTTGAAGTGAAAAGCAATTCATTCGTTTGTTTCCTACCATTTTCCTTTCTGCTGATATAGCCCTCCACTAATCCGTGATCCGAACGCAGCCTAAAGAAATTTAGAATCGGAAAAACTAGTAAGGGACCTTTTTCATCTGCCAATGGAAGCTTAATAGCTTATGTTAGTGTGAGCAGAATGGTCTGAATTGTTTCTTCTTCTTAACGAACTCCTACAGATAAGAATTTGATTTTCATGACCTTTGTGATGCTATTGTCTTCTGTTCTCTGATTGCTTTTCTGCTTTTCAAGAAATAACACACTTCTGATCTTTTTACAGGCAAACAAGGAGAAGATATCTTTCGGCCGTTTGGAAGTCCGCGAGATTGCTGCATTTGTCCTAAACTCTGCTGGGAATTACGAGGCAATCAACCGAAATTGCCCTAACTACTACCTGTCTAAAGAATCCGTTGCCTTATTCATGGACCATCTCCCGAACCGCCCGAGCTACATCATCGGGCAGATAGTACATATTGAGCGTCAGTCTGTTTGTGCGCGGCCCACTAGGGGAGATCACACACAGTTCCCAAAAACTCCTTATGGTCTCCCGGATGGCAGTGAATACTTTATAGTGACAGTGGCTATGTTACCCGATACCGCTATTCATTCGCAGCCTCCTTCCTGATCTTGCGTAGATGAAGACAGACATGATGGAAGAAACCCTAGTGTACATATACTGTGCTCTAATCAAAAGATAAATCCTCATGCTGGTGGGAGCAGTGAGTTAATTTCCTTTCTGTGCGGATGATGATAAACTCAGTTCAATCTCCCCTTTGGCATATAAAGCTACTAATGTCTAATTAGCTGATTTGTATATAACCTGCAAGTATTATCCATTTGTAAATATGAAACTCTGTCTAGAGTCTTTAGAGACTCCTTGAAAATCAGTGGCCAATGTATCTGGATTCAAGTACTCCCTGGTAAGAACTAAGAAGAGACCTCTCTAAAACTGTGCTTTTGCAGGTTGCTTTCTTAATTTTCGGGTCTTTACGCTTTATTTGAGTTTTGAAGTGTTTAAGCTTGGCTCATTCAAAAAGCTCGAGCTCGTTAATGTTTATAGAAATCGAGCTTGTCGAATGAATATAAACAAGTTGAGATTGAATCGAACAAATATAACTAAGTGAGCCTAAACTCAAACTTGAGCTCTCAACATAAATATTGGTAAAATTCCTGTACATTTTCATGTTCGCGAGCCTGACAAAATAAGCCTGAATCTGACTCGAATTTATCAATTAGTTTAACAAGTCAAACTCGAATGAGTTTTTATCGAGCAGATTCTCGAGTTGCTAATAATGGCATACTACCCAATTTACAGCCCAAAAGTCTCTTTTTGTTCATTATTCTGTAATCTCTATTGTACATCGAGCAAAACAAAAGGATGGACAGGACTACTAGTACGTAATTTTTTGTACAGATTCTGAACAAATCTATTGTTTTGGGCTTCCTCTGGGTATCACACAGATGATCGGAACTGTTCATGTTTATTAAAATAATGCTTACTTGTAACCTGCAAAAAAATCAACTAAATCGGATATCGGAAAATGCTCTATCGATTCATCCAGTTTTTAATTATGAATCAAAAATTGGATAAACTGACGGAGCATTTCCCGATATCCCATTTAGTTTATTTTTTACGGGATACAAGTTAACATTATTTTGAAAAACATGAACGGCTCTGATCATCCTTGTGGAATCCCAAAGAGGTCCAAAACCATAGATTTGTACAGTTCTGACGTGGCGACCCTGGAAAACTATAAAAATGAAGACGACCGCCACACCAGATTAATCCCTCAGTAACCGACCTTATAATAAGCCTTGTGGACCCACAACGAAACCTTTAAAAGATGGGAAGCTCTGCCGCCAAAACCCTAACCCCTTCTTTCTCTCTCACACTCTCTCTTCTTTCCTTCTGATCCAATTACCTTTTCGGATGTTTTTTTTCCTCTTTGGCTTCGATTGAACATCTCCCACTTGCTCAATCACCAGGTTGGTTCTGATACCATCTTTTTCCCTCTTTAACAAATACATCTTTAATGTCAAATTCGAATTTGAATTTTTGTACGTGTTTGGCTTGTTTTTTTTATTTTTTATTATTATTATTTGTCGATATTAAGGGACAAAGTTCGATTTCTTTCAGTGAGTGTTTTTTATTATTATTATTACTTGGGTTTTATATGATTCATGTTGTTTGGATTTTGTATAACTGTCTCTACGATTTCCAGTCTGATATTCGTTCACAAAATCTTAGTACTTTCTATGTTGTAATTAGGTTTCTATATTCATTATTGTTATTGCAACGTTATGCTAATTTGAAAATACAAGGGGGATTTTTTGAGGGAATTGTAGCCTGTATTCATATGTATGTTACAAGGACATATATAGTGGTGTTGGTTTATTAGCCACTCCTCCAATTTGGAGAAAATTTTGTTGATTTCATATTATAAGCTATTCTTTCTTGTAGCCTTCTTAAAGCTGTTCCAAATTCAGGAATAGATGGACATGGAGATACCATGAAATTGCTTGTGTATGTGTCTATGAGTTACAGGGTACTTTGTTTTCAAATTGTATTCACTTTCTGGGTTTGGTATGATTAGGTCACAAGGCTCATTAATTTGATAATGGGATTCATAAAATGAAAATCGGTGGTTGGTTTATTAGCTACGAAGTAGAGAAAAATCAATGCAGTTGATGTAGCTTATAAGGAACGTTTTCAGGTAATCTTCCTATTGGTTTTCTAATTTCAGGATAGAACATGGAGAGGGTTTATCAGAATCATCCAGAAGTTGCCTTTGCCTCTGATTCTGATGAAGATCCCCAATCGTATGTCTTGCGAAATGAGCCATCGAACCATATTGGATCTGTGCAGTTTGGTTCCAACCATGACTTTCGTCCAACTCAATATGGGCCAACGCCATTTTTACGGCCTCCGGGAGTGTACATCATCAATTCGTACCCACCCTATGGTCATGATAATATGAATGCAGCAAATTTGTTGACTTATGGATCACAGTATAACTATTTACAGCAACCAATTTTCCAAAGAAATCCTAGAAAGTTTCAAGATGGTTTGCTTGCAGCAAAGAACTTTTATAATAGAGGAGAGCCAGCTGCTAAATGTTTTAGAGGTCAGCACATTCAGAGACCAGAATTGTTTTATGGCAATTCGCGTTGGTTTAGCTCCGGAGATAATACATATGCAAAATACCAATCTAATGTTCATAATGAGGGCCATCCTTTTACCGAATCATGCTTTTTCCCTTCAGCACAACGTAATGAAAACTTTTCAGCTCTCAATCAGGACACGGTAAATGGCTTTTCACAAGCTGGCTGTAAGAGTGGTTGGGATTCGAATCTCGTTGATGATAGAGGTACTCAGAATACGTACCATGAAGCAAATTTGACACAATCTAATATCCTCCCAATGCAACAGGGGTCTATGCAGGAAAATTTTCCACTGCCAGAGGACCATACTTTATATAGTTTAAGTAAAGGTGCTTATGGAGATGCAGGAAACATAAGTGAAGATATTGATAGAGACTTTGAAGGATATGATGCTGATACGGAGCCGGTTGGTCAAAATTATTCCCAGCAGCAGCATGGTAACGAGAATGGAGAAGAGACCAACCCTACTGAACCTTCTGTGGTTCCACTGAGAACCTCACAAAGTACTATCAGAGCAAAGCAAAAAGGTAACAAGTTTGCACTTTGGTGGTCTACCCTCAGCATTGTGATTGGGTAGGATTAGCAGAACTTCCTCCTTCCTTCCCTTTCTCGGATGGGGCCTGATCACACAGATGCTGAAGTTCTTGCTTCTTTGTTGTCTTCTTGTTTGGTTTTGGTTTTAGTATCCACATTCTACACACTCTCTTTTAATAATCCTATACACCTTAGTTGTTGATTCCCGTCACTTTTTGTTAGTCATTAGAGCAATTAGGAATTTAGGATTGAAGTCCTGATTTAAGCTAGGTAGGATTATTGTTACAACAATCATCCTTTCTATAGATTTTTTGATGAGGATTATTGTCACAACAATCATCCTTATATAGATTTTTTGATGAAATCTAATTGGAAGTTGTCTCTGTTGCTCGCAGGTCAACAAGGTAATACTCAGCGCATCAAGTCAATCCAGTCAATCAGAGACCGTGCACCACGTGTCAGAGTCGGAAACCGAAAGGTTTCAGTTCCTCGTCTAGTTTATCTCATGAAGGCCAAGGCTCAACTAGTGGCTAGTCGATCCAAGAAGTGTACTACTCCAACGAGTCCGACTCCGATCGACCATATCACATGGGATGGTATGTCTGAGGTTTCTGCTGTTCTAGTCTCTTCTTGTTTTGAGTTTTCTCATCACTATTGCTGTGTGCGCTTATGGGAGTGCAAATGAATTTCTTAAGGAACTTGGAAAATGATAAGGAAACTGAAGAAGGAAATAAGAATCTTCACTTCATTATCGTCCTATATTTTTCTTTGCCTTTGTCTCCATATTCCTTTCACGAATCATTGAACACAGGCTGGGCTGAATATTCATATGTGCCCAATAACTGGAATTAACAGTCAAAGTCCCATAGTAGAGGCTTACGTTATTGATGCCTTACATACGAGAAATCAAGTAGAAGAATCTAAGTTTCTTTATGGGTACTTCCAAATTTATGTTAGGATTATGTTGCTGTATCTGTTTCTTTTTTCGCATCTCTGTGCAGATTTCTCTCTATTGTCCTTATCTGAATCTCTACACTTATCAATCTTTGACATCACATTCCATCCACTACCGCTCCTTCCCTCTCTCACAGTGCTACTTCGTTGTGTTTTCAGGCTTTGATGAAGAATCTGAGTCAGCTGAACAGAATTGCCCCTTGTGTGATAAGGATCTCTCGTATGCACCAACGGAAGACGATTATGGGTATCTCGATGAACTAATCAACGAGCCTCCTAACCTTCCAGTCGTTGCAGTTTTATCATGTGGTCATGTTTTCCATAGCGAATGCCTGGAGCTCAACATTCCTGAAGAATTGTCCGCTGACCCTCCCTGCTTTCTTTGTTTGAGCTATGGCGATTAGTTGAATTCCTTCATCAGGGCTTATTACTCTTCAAAATCTTGATCTTCTTTTTCTGTTTTATGAAATCCTTCTCCGATTAGAAAGGTGAATAAAGATTGAGTAATTCTTCAATACAAACACCCTGATGAAAGTTGTGTGTTTAATTGTTGATGTACGTAACTGTGCACCATATTCCACTTTTGTACATGGGATGAACTCAGAATGGGCACAGGAAATTACACCATAAATCTGTCTTAGCTTCAAGTATTGATTTTTGAACCGGTTGTTACATTTTGTTCGTACTTACACTCTATTCATTCCGTGGCAAAGTCCTTATGTCCACGTCAAAAGGTGTGGTAGAAAGCAACCTGCGACTGAAGGCTCTGTAAGGAAAAAACATACAGCATTTCACGGATGAAGGTAAAGGCTTGGGGAGGGTTGATGGTGTTAAAACATTGAAACCTGAAAACCAGCAGAAAGGCTCCAGGGTGTAAAAACTAACAAGTGGAAACAGAAATGGAGTCGATCATCAAGTATAGGAGGGGGGTGTCTGCTTTGCTTTTCTCCTCATTTACTCGATCAACTGTTGGATGAGGCAGGAGGGTGTCTGTTTTGTTTCTCTCCTCAATTGTAGGTACATGTCCCCTCTCTGTGGTACGGACATGTACAAATGATGTTTTGAAAGCACTAGACAATTTGTTAAGAACCACTTCACATGGAAAACATGCAAGTATACCACCAGCAACAATCAATATTTACTTTACCCGTCAATGTTATGGCACGAGTTCAAGTCATGAAAATCAGTCTCCCCACACTTGAAGTGTATATAAAGTTGTTCAAGTATTAATGGGCATCTAGCTAGGCCATCTAAATTGATTGCATTTCACAAACGTATGTTGCTTACCATCTGCTACAACACAACCGGTATAGATTTTGTTTACAATCTGATATGACAAACTGACAAGTTTGTACGTTATGATTCATACCGGCTTGATTGCACCAACGATTGTGAATATGCCCCATTAGGTATAACAGATGTGATCAAAGTAGTATTATTAAAACATTTTGTAGTATTGCTGGTTAAAGCAGTCTGGAAAACTCCAACCCACACCAGAGTCAATTGAGAGAACATTGTGTAGCATTGATACTGCAAGTTGCAACTCCATTTCCATGTAACTGATTAATATAACATTCGACACTTTCAAGGGAAAGACTTGCCACATGCATAGGTCAACTTGGAAATTTGAAGCATTAAGAGCTACATTTACGAACAAAATGTTAACCGAGAAAAGAATGTGAGAAACCTCCTCCTCCAATACAATGAAAGCATCACCTCTAGTTCTTTCGATTAACCTTCAGATATGGCAAACAACCAATGACGTTGTTATAGTCACTACGGTCAACTTGTACCTGCACAAGATTCACCATACTGATAATCAAAATTAATCCAAAATTCAGATATACCTAACAAATAAAAGCTAGTGACAATCAGACATTATGTCTGGACTCTTTGGCAAGTTCAACTTTCTCTGCCACTGATAAGATCTGGGATAAATTATCAGAAACTCAGGAATCGTGGTTAATCACCCAATTAGTTTTCTCATAACAACTGGGTGATTCGTTCAATTCCATAGATGTCATACAGCATCAGTCTCCATGACACTTTTTTTTTTTTTTGATCGGCAGTCTCCTTGGCAATTAATCTAAAATTCTTTGCACTATGATGATTGATGATTCATATGTGGAGTCCAATATAATAAAGCTTTCAAGTTTCTAAGAAAAGAACTCAGAAGAGCAAAGATAGGAAATGCACATGGTTTCCAAGCATCAGTGTATCTTTGTTTGATGTTAGGGAGTGCAAACATGGCAACAGAAAGTAATCATAGACCTTTTACGTAATATTTAGACAAATATAGTCTTCCACCAATGAACAAGAAACAATTCACCTTGGGACGAGTTTATCCAAAAGGAGACAACTTACACTAAAGCTTAGATAATCAATGAGCCAATGGAAGGATGAAAGGATTCACTGACTTTAACAGAAAGTCCACCAAGGAATATCGTATGTTTCACGTGACACCAAAGAATAAATGTCAACGAAAGACACAAGTTCTCTCTAGGGTTTTGAAAGAAATAGAGGAAAGGGGAGGAAAAGAAAGACAACACGAGCTTCGAACTCATGGCAATAGATATTTCCTACTGTTACTCTTTTCCAAGCAATCAACATACCTCTGAAGAAAAGATGAACAGTTTTTCTTAAAGACGTCAAAGTGTAATATATCAGAAGACGAACGGCTCGGGCCACCCTACGCAAACATACTCCAGGAAGACCACAACTAAAAGGGGGCACCACGGATTATAACCCTCCTAAGCTGACAATCATAACAATACGACATGAATACATGATCCTAACATCTAACAGCACAATCCAGTCAATGCATAAACTTTTCTGCTCTACTTAATCATTAGGAACTTCTTCCAAAATCTGGCAATTGTCCATCTCAGATGCCTAGAGACCATGGAAGTAGCAATGAATCAAAAGTATCATGCCATTAGGATTCAAACTGCGATAAACGAGGCAACAAAAAACAAGGAAATATAGACAGAAACCAGCAACTTCATTCTTTTTCTCTACATAAAGCCACATAACATGGTAATCACGAACAACCAAAACTTAACTTATTGAGGACTGAAATTTTTTTAAAGCGAATAACACAGCTGGAAATCCTAATGCTAGAAGATTAGTTGCATGAATTGGGAGCGGGTGCGGGAGCGAAAGCGTGGGAGCAGGAGAATATAGAAGTTCCCAAGGTTGGGAGCATGAAAGGAATGTGTTACGAGGACGTATATTACCAAAAAAATATAGCCTAGGAAATACACTTCAAAACTACAATCATTTTAGAAAGTAAAAAATTATGGGCCAAGTCTACCTTAATTATAAGAAATGGTATAGCGTTAGAATGTATGGTTGCTTTTCAAGCTATCATAACTTGGGCTATGTATATGAGCTAAATCGAAGACCAACTCATAAAGTTAAGTAATAAATTACAATTTCTCTATACAAGTTTCATACAAAGCTCCCATCTTCGTAAGGAGCGGGCTCCCATCAAGCTCCTAAGGTGGGAGTGATACCATCATACCACTTTAGGAGCTTCTTGCAACTAAGGCCAGGAGTAATATAATACGTAGTAATAGGGAATAGGAGCCAAGCATCACTAAGAAAAGGCCCTTCGTATCTAATAAATATCATCTTCTATTAGACTATTGTCAAATGTCAAAACTTCAAAAAAAAGGAATAGGAAATACTGCTATATCTTAGAGCTTAAATTTTCTGCAAAAGCTTGCAGCAGTTGCAGGTATGGAGTGTTGCGAGGGGCATTCATTTGCGCATTAAGGACACTTTCTATCATGATAGAACCAATCGGAATTAAGCTTCATCTGTAACACCTTAGGCATAGGGGGACCACTGTTTCAGTGGTATTCTATGAGCAGCCACTTTGTGCATTTATTGCCAAAGGTTAGGTCTGTCTCTAATCCATCTGTTTCAGTGGTATTCTGGGAGCAGCCACTTTGTGCATTTATTGCCAAAGGTTAGGTCTGTCTCCTATCCATCCCCCGCCCATACCCCCAATTATTGGGGACTAAATGGGTTATGTTATTGTTGTTGTTGTTGTAACACCTTAGGCAAGCCAAAGTGGGTCGGCTTGCTTGAGGCGTTTCAGCACACTAAACCCTTCAGCTTGCTCACGGCTCCAGCTTAGAATATACAAAGTCACTTTGCCAGTATAGTCACTAACAATGAGATGTGTTGAAATATGAATTTAACCGGGAGCATTTGCAGGCATTGATTGTTATGAGGGCTTCCATTGGTGTGTCAAGTTTCAGTCATAGTGAATTCCATTACAAAGAGACCACTATCCAGAAACAGAACCCATGAATTTAACTCAACCAAGCTACTACCCATTAGAGACTATTTAGCCTAATTCTACCCAAATATGACCCTCAATAACAGCTGAACCATAAAACCAAAAGGTAAAATTTTTTAAAAGAGCCTCGTCAAATATTTTGGGGGAAAAAAAAAAAAAAATTGAACATTGTAATCCTTAGTACCTGAAAATTTTCTAAGGAAGACTTAGACCAGGTAAATTACAACCAAATTCACGTACAAATTAAAACGATCATAATAATGAACTTAAAATTTAACAACTAAGTGCATCTGCCTATTATAAGATATTAATAGCTAGAAGGATAAAATGACAGAAAACATCAAATAAAGTAGTAATCCACAAAGGGAATAGTGAAAGAGTTAGGAGCCCTAACCGACTTGGAGAGGCGATTACGCCTCTTGGCATTCTTCTTTCCCAGCAAATGCTGCTTCCCACATTTCCTCCTCATTATCTTCCCAGTACCCGTCACACGAAACCTCTTCGCCGAAGCCTAAAGAACCCAAATTTAAATCAATTTAAGCACCTAGAATTTCGTGATCAAATGCATATAGAGTGAGAAATACCTTGTGCGTTTTCATTTTGTAGCCTTTAGCGCAGACGACAGTGAGAGGTTGGGGGCTTCGAGTAGGAGAGGCGACCGTATGGATTCTTTGAGGGAGCAGTGGACCGAACCCAGATAAGGTGTGCGAAGAAGTGAGGGTGAGAGAGGTTTTATTGGCGAATTTGGAGAAGTGAACAGTAGTGGGATGGCTACGAGGAGCAGTTGGTGATGAAGGTGAGAATTTGAAAGAAACAGAGAACGCGGTTGAGGAAGCCATTGTTGTCATATTGGTTTGAGTTTCTTTGGTCTGTACTGTTGGGTTTCTTCGAGTTTTGTTGGATGGAGATGATGGATAAGACGAGCGGGTGCTTGCTGATGGAGGATGGGTGAATTTTTGGGGCCTCAAAAATAATTATGGGTTATTTTCTGAAAAGGACTCTAGAAAAGCAATTTTTTACTTTAGAATTCTTTAGTACCCATTTTATCATATTAGTAAATTTCAAGTTCAAAAATACAAGTAATTTCTTCGATTCTTTGAAATTAAAATTCATATCACTCGAATCATAATTGTGAAACAAACATTTAAATAGCTATACTCTCCCCGTACGGATATGATAGAGCAGTAACAGTTATTTGAGTATGAGACAATAAAACTATACTCGACTCGATATTACTCTTTGTTCACATTTTATAATCTTAGTTAGCACATTTTGATAGTTTTGTCATCTCGAAAAGATTCTCCCACTTCACGACTACGTGGGTAATATTAAATACAGTAAATTTTCTCTTTTGCCCTTCTATTTTAAATTAGTAGTACTAAAAAAGTACTCTCTCTGTCTCATTTTAAATGCTTCCTACGAATATCCGTGTCATTTTCAAACGTCTATATCTTTTTATTAATAATGTTTTCAAAGCTTTTAAAAATTTTGTCTAATAGAACTAATTGAGTTCTATCAAATAAGATTCATATTGCATATAAAATATATAATAGAATGAAAACTACAAGAGTGTTAAAAAAGGCACGCATAACCGTAGGGAGCAATTAAATTGGGACAGAGGAGGGAGTATAAAAAAATTGAGTATTGAACGATAAAATAAGAAAAATATATTTTAAAAAAATACAATGATTGTGTTCCCTTATTTTGTTGAAATCCCTAAAAAAGGACTATTAAATGAGGATGGAGGAAGTATATCGCAAACCTATTCTCATTAAAATCAGGTAATATCCACGTCCAAATGACCGGATTGGATGTGGAGAATAATTGTCATCCCAATCTAGTAGGCGGTGAAAAACATGAAAAAGGTGCTTCGATAGCCATAAATGTATATTGATAACTATGATATGTATTAACATCAAATTTGTTTGACATTTTGTGCATATGATTTACCGCCTAATGGGCGGAGGTTAACAAGACATTACTGTACTTATCTCCTAACTTGTCACAAAAAGCTCAATTATATGCTATATAAATAACAACATAGAATCATGTTTATTGTTTAATAATTTAATCCCATCGACCATCGATTTACAATTTAATATGAAATGTAAAATTCTAATAAAAGAAATTTTGAACTTGAGAAAGTCTTGATTTTTTTTTTTGTGCCAAGTGATAAAATCAACCTTGAAGGGATCGGTATATTAGCGGGGAAGGTGAATTTTTTTGTGATTTACTTTTTCTTTTTTTCAAAAGAAAAAATAACAACTATTATGTTACCTACACTTGCTTGGCATATGGTATCGATTTCATATCAAAGCACAACAAGATGAGTTAATAAAAATTTATAACTAGAGAGTTATAACTATGCCCAGTAACAATAAGCAAGTGAGCCCGTAGAGAAGTATGGACACAAACCCTCGCAGGTTAAAAACTTAAAATGCCTGCCTTCCACATACGTAAATTGTATCAGTACAATTTTTGTTGATAACTCGCTGTGTTTGCTGATTTCAATTGCATTTAAGAAGTTGAGAAACAACAAATGAATCCCAACAATACACTTCCTTTCCAATAATATGCCCGACAATTTATGGGTACATACTTGTGCACAGCAGTCGGCTTCAGAAACAAAATCTGTCCCCCATACGATGAAACTGACTAAAGTTTCCAAGCTACAGGTTTCGTACTGAAACATATACACTGTCAGTTTCTAAAATTTCTATGTTCTTCACCAAAGATCACATTGTACAGCTTCAGTGCGGAATTAGGCCGGCGCTTCATTCACTCTCGGTATACAAGGCAAAAGACATTAATAGGATCCCAAAATATGCCTGAATTCTTCATGTCAGTAGACTCGGATCAAGAAGCTATGCCCTCGACAAAATAGCAATGGATTCCCACTCCAAACTACATATAACATCCTGGATTTCAACAATAAAAACCATCAACCAAGTAGAAGCCCCCTCAATAAAGGCAAGGCATTCACGAGAAAAAAAGAGGGTGATTTACACACACACGCAGATATTTTCCAAAACTTAGTACTCACAGATGGGTTCTGACGGTCGATGTCAAAGCTGTTGATGGCACAAGGTTCTGCCAAAAGCTCAATGGGTTCCTCACCTATTAAAAGATAAACAAATCGGACACGTAAAGAGTCAGACACCATCCAACTACGACTAATGTTCTTGTACTTAACTGCACAAGATGGCATAAAGCTTTCATGTAGAAGTATGATGTTTTACCATTCAAAACAGTTTCAGCAAAAAGTCCATACCTTGTTGAACAACAGCAAGGATACCGTCTTCTGAGCAGATCATAACAGGTAAAACCCGTGAAGATGAGATGTTACCAATGTTCATAGAATGCATATAATTGTCGTACTGGACTTCCCACACTTCACTTTCACAAGGTGAGTTAGCTGGTACCTCGCCTATTGCAACCCCAGAAAGAATAATTGGCTGTTGTTGCCACCTGAGATCCCATGCAAATACAGTACCAGAAGAGCCTCCTGCCTTCAAATAGGCCAACATAAAACAGAAACAAGGTTGAATCTTTCTCAAGTTAGATGACAATAAGAAATATTGTTCAGGTTCATGGTAACCATGCAATTCAATAACTAAACATGGATGCATGTCCAGCATCATACGACTTTTTAATTGTCGAGTATTATGCTTCCATCCTATAACAACTTTTTAGCAAAACAGGGAGTTGCTCCCTTAGCCAAGGTACTTGCAATCAGAATATATTTAGACCATAGTCAACTAATGTATAGTAATAATCTATTTAGCTGATAAAACTAACTCGGCATCCTCTAAGCCTCTGGCTGGTGTAATTGTAATGGAAGGGGCAAAATTGGAGAACTCAGGAAGCATAGAATATCAAATTCCTGAACACAAATCCACATACAATACCAGCTATGCCATTGACAATTGTAATAGCAACTTAAACGTGACATATCATCTATACGCAGCAAGCCAGCAAGATCATGCATGGAGCAACTAGATACACTAGAACTCTCCAAACTAATTCAATCAACTGTTTAATGACAGGTCCAAACTATTTCTTTTTCTTTTTTGCTTTGACAACTCCGGGTGTCCAAGCCAGCGCATGCGCACCACAAGAATCCTTGGGAACCAATTCAACCATAACAAAGCAGGGGCAAAGCCCCATATGGTCATGCTCAAGAAGAGTTGAGAGTACCTAGGAGGTTTCAAACCTGAGACTTTAGAGGGACCAAGCCTCTAACCAAGAATTGACCAGTGGCTGGTATAACTAAATGCGTTTGCAACACAAATGTGCCATCATAAAGTCCTAAAATTACGGTTGTGATGTAAATTGTAATGTCTAAAACCCAACTTGAACAGAGAATTTTGTGCTAAGATATGTCCATAATGCAAGTTTTGGATGGTATCACATTCATCACCTTTTGATATGGAGTAGTAGAATTGATCTAGTTTATAACTTATGATGCTACCTGTATGCAGCTAAGAACAATTACAAGAGGCATTCATTGCCATTTACTCCCTTGAAGAACCATTGATAGAAGAACTTACGTCATCATAAACAGGAGGAAAAAGAGAGGCAAGTGGAAGGTGGAAAAGAAAAAAAAAAATAGACAGCTAAACCTAGTACATTTCTGATGGTGTTTCTTGGCTGACAGACATCAAATATTTACTATTCACATCAAGTTTATCCTAGTACATCAGCATTCTTTATTCATGGTAATGAAAAATGGTAAAGCAGAATCTTACAACACAAGTGTGCTTTCGTGATGGATGTATATCAATGGAGTGCACAATGCCAGAAGTAGTTCCCCGAGCCCTGTAGCAAGACAAGAGTAACAGCCAGATGCATGACAGGAGCTCAAAAATTAAAATTATTAACCAAACCCACAAAAGTAAATGAAATCCAACTCCAAAACCACATGTACATTGTACTGAATATTGATGCCAAGGTTAAAATTGCATAAAAGCAAGTCCACCCATGAGCAACATTTCATGCCAAAGTAAAAAAATATCTGGCATCAAGAATGGCAAAACCCTCCTCACCCTTGTGCAAACTCAACAGACAAATTTTGGCAATACCATTCTTGGTGCCAAATTGGCAATTGTTAAACTTGCCACATTATCCAAGGCATTAATTTGCATCAAAAGATGAGATGAGTTTATTCAATGTTTTGAATTTGAGATTGTGTTAAATGAAAACAAATCGGTGCAGCCACATTGTTGTTGTTGTTTCTTAGTGGACTTTTTGACACTGTAGCATGCCAAAGATTGACTTTGACAATGCCATTTTGGCATCAAAGTATGGACCTTTTCTTGTTCTAACATACCGCCAGTAAAATAAGCTCAGCCAGTTTTATCTTACCAGTTACCCTTGAACTGAGAAGCAGGTCCACCAGGCTTCCTTAGATCCCACCACTGCAGCCCAAACCCCAACCCGCCCGTAGCAAACTCGGTCGGAGACGCCCACTTCGCCGCCGTATAACCCACCAACCCATTCCCATCAAAAACCCTTCTGTAACTCAACCTCTCATTTCCACCACTACCAATGCTCACCAAATTCACTCTTCCGTCCTCCCCAACCGTAACAGCTTCTGACCCACTTTCCACCACATCAATACACGAAATGGATCCCACGTGCAACCCCCCCTCGGGTAAAGAAAGCTCCGATTCGACTCGGCCATGAACCGGGTCGGTTATGAGGAAGTGGAGGGATCCGGTTAGGGTGGAGGCGGCGATGAGGGGTTTGTTGTGGAGGGTCGTTGAGAGTTTGAGGGAGGTGATACGTGAGGGTGTAGGGATTGAGGATTGGACGGTAAGGTTTGGTGGGTTGTTGGATTGGGTTTGGGTTAGGGCGTGGATTTGGACGGTGGAGGTGGTGGAGTCGGAGTCGAAGGCGGCGGTGGCGATAAAGCGGTGGAAGGGGGAGAGAGGGGGAATCCAGCGGACAAAGTCAACGTAGTTGGGTTGAGGGAGTGTGTGGACGTGGAGGGGTTGGGGAGGAGTGCCGTTTGATTCCATTGTCTGGGGTTTTTGTTCTGTTGAGGGGTTTTTCGGAGTGAAAGCAGACTTGTAGAGAGAACCCAGGAGTGTGGTTTTGGGAGGAAGAGTGCGCGAGGGTTTAGCTTTGCGAATTGATAAAATCAAAATTTGCTAAAATCTCATATTTTTAAACGCAAAAATCTCTCAAAAATATTGATTTTATCGATCGTCAAACTAGGCCTTAAGGACTGATCAAAAAAAAAACTAGGCCTTAAGGCCTTAAGGTGTGATTGTGTGGATTTCGTCCCCGAAAATGTCAGAGCGCATGAAATTTTTTCATGTAATAACAGAGAAATTAATATTTCGGAAAAAAAATTCATGTACCCTGCTACTCTTTTTCTTTTTCTTTCCCTCACTTGTCATGAGTACCAAACGGGGGGTAAGCTTTCTTTATTAGGACCAGGGCTGGATTTCGCCCCCGAAAATGTGAGAACATGAAAAAAATTTCACGAAATGGTAGAGAAATAAATATTTCGGTAAAAAATTCTGCCACTCATCTTTCGCCCCTGGTCTTAATTTGGGATTGTTCATAAAAGAAAACTAATGACACGTTTGGAACTCATGAAAAGTGAGAGAAAGAAAGGATTGACCACCTTCCATGGGCGTCCAAAGCAATCCCGTCCTAAAAGGCCTTTTGTCCAGCCAATATGATAGTTGTTGCGAAAGAACAGGGATGGTGTTGTCCCTTCAGAGATAGCATAGGTGCTAAGCCGATTACGATTGTCCGTGGTCGGACATGACCCGGTCAAAATGAATTATTTCTTGTAGTACAGTTTCTCGTCCCAAACCATCTTCCTCTTTTGTTCGGGCAGTGAAAGAAAAGTTAGCTTTTTTCTATTTTTTCTTCTCTTTTTCTCCAAAAATAGTACATATATCCCAGTCCAAATTTTGCTAAGTTCCATTTTTAATTCCTTTCTCATCTCTTATTTAGTTTCAAAATGATCCCAATTCCTCTAAACACAAGGCTTAGTTTCTCGAACAACTACTAATTAACAGCAATCCACGAAATTCCACTACTCAGAGTTGAAGGCATTCAAGTCCAAATACATGCATATTCTTTCAAATCATCTCTCAATCCACCATAATCTAAATAGTAGTGTCATTCCATAACTTCCTCACAGTTTTTCTTCAACTGTCACAAAATACAACGTGTCCTACCCAGGGACGGATCCAAGGGGGGGCATGCGGGGGCACGTGCCCCCGCTGACCCCCCACTTGTTAGTGTAAAAAAAATTAATTTTTGGAAATAAGTTTCGTATATCTATTATTTCTGTCGCATTTTAGTAACAGAACACGCGTGTTGCCTGGTGGTAAGACGCACTGACTTTAAGACAGAGGTCGCGGGTTCGAGCCTTGCCTCTTCTCTTTTTTAAGCCACAAAATTGGAAGTTTATTAATTATTAGTGATTGTCAAGGTTTGAACCCTAGACCTTTGGTTCCAAAATCTATACCTTATTTTGTCTAATATTAGGTTTAGAATCAATCTTATACGATTTCTTGTCCCTAACAAAATCGTTGACTGGGAAAAAAATTGCGCGATTACAATTAATAAAATGCCCCCACTGAGTTGGATCTCTGGATCCGTCCCTGGTCCTACCAGCAGAAATGATGCCTCACTAAAACCCAAGGGGCTTTTGGTACCACTTTTGCTTACCATGAGGCAAAAATAGCATGAATAAGCTGGAAAATGGAGACAACTCCTTATCTTTAACTAATGATTTTATGATCCTTCATCTTGTACCACAGTTTGGCATACCCCGCCGCCAGTCCATGACCACCAGGGTGGCAGCACTGTGAGCAAGTGCTCCGGCCACCACAAAAACATGAAAAATCTGGTGGCTATGTCCCGCAATATCAAACGCCCCCGGCTTCCACCGCTCGGGCACCCTGCTCATATAAAACCCGGCTCCCACCGCGTACAGAACCCCCATCACAAGCTCATACCCGAGGGCCACAAGAATCTGCGGGTGGGCCCGGTAGAGAACCACGGCGTGGGCAGCCGGGATTATCCCCGAGAAGCCCATGATGAGGAAGAGGGAGGCCCGGAAGGAGCGAAAGCGGGAAGTGGAGAGAGCAGGGGCAAGGAGGGTAACTATGACGAGGATACCGGCGAAGGAAATGGAAGAGAGGTAAAGGAGTCGAGAGTAGGGGTTGCAAGAGAAGGCGTAGTAGATCGGGGCGAAAAAGGAGCAGACTATCATGAGGGAGATGCCGGCGTAGTCAAGGCGCCAGAAGAAGAAGTTGAAGCGTTTGGAGTGGCAAGCGAAGAGGTGGGAGAGGGAGCTGCAGATTAAACAGCCCATTGCTCCGGCTAGGAAAATAAACCATGGCCATCTGGGGATTGAATTTGAATCATCTTGTCCAACCACGTCTACAAGGAAATGGTTTGTAATGTAGGCTACGTGGGAATCCTGCAATATCCAAGTTTCAAAGTTCAGTATCAAAGCATATAATCAAGATTCTATATATAAATGAAATCCGATGTATAGCTCTCTAGTTTTATTTTGGTTTAGGCTAAGTTTGAATTATGAATTTGTAGATCAAGCACATCATCATGGAAAGATATATCTTTTAATTCATTATCTTTCATTAGATTTTTCTGTGTGTAAATCTCTCTATATGCATTTTCTTAATTTGTCATGGTAGTACTTTTCATCCTAAGCGTCACTTGGAACTTATTGACATGCTCATGTGTAATCAGAGACGGACACAATGGGGTACAAGGGGGGTTTCGCCCCTGCACTCTCTCTAATTTTCTTTCTATTTTTGGTACGTTTTTGAATTTTTTTTAAAAATTATTGAAGAGTGGTTTTCGCAAAACAGGCCAAATTGACATTCCTGCGTCTATTACTTTGTGTAATGGTATCACAAAAATGAACTTGCTCTTGCTCTTGCCTGACTGTGAAACGGTAATACGACATTTAAGTTCTATAGTAATTTTCATAGGGAGTATCATTTCAATGGAGCATGAACTTGCTTTATTAGATTCTTGCAATTCAGCAATTTTGATTTTCTTTGTAATTATTTGAAAATAGGAAGCCTTTTTGTCCATATATGAAAGTATATAAAAGGTCCCACCTGAGCTTAAAAACATGACTGCCCCAACGACAAAAGCCACTTTCCTTAGTCATGGTCATGGTGTGGGTACTCACGTGGATCTACCCTACCAGGCACCCAAAATTTTCTCCACAATGAGGAATAACGTTGTCTAGAAGTATTCACAGAAAATACATTGTCGATTGTAAGGAAATACTTACACACACGAGTGCTTCAAGTAAAGCCAACCTCGTTTGACCGGAATATGGAATGGCCAACGTAATACAGCTATACCAGCACTTGATTATTCTATTCAGGCCATAAGTAGGCATGGAGGCCATAAGTAGGCATGGATGAAGCCAGAGAGGGGCTAATAGGGGCAGTCGTCCCCCTTACATTTAAAAAAAATAATACTATTACATTGAAAAAAAGAAATTTATCATCAAACTATATAGTCTTGTCCCCCCCTCAGTTTTGTCGTTAAAAAAATAATAATAGTAACAAATTTAATATTTATCAAGCTACGAAACAACTTTGTACTAAAATTGATTTTAATGAAGTTTAATTACAATTCTTTTAAACAAAACAAGGCCTCAACTCACTTAAAGTCAGGGACTTAGGGCCCGTTCATTTTTAAGAACTAAGGCTCATTGAAATTTTGGAAGCCCAAAACTCTTTAATGTGGTCTGATGCTTGATTTCAATAGATACTAAATAGGATTAGATAAACGTTAATATCTTTTGCAATCTAAGTTGATATTAGAAACATGTTTAGTTTCATATGTATTGGTGTTATTTTGTATTTTTTTTTTAGTCAGTAAAAATTCATATTGTTGTCTTATTTTAATTTTTTTATTGTGTATATTTGTCCCCCATACGCCAAAATCCTGGTTTCGTCCCTGTACGTATTTAAAGGTCACAAGATAACCCCTTTTTTTATTTTTGATCTGACCAGATAACCTTATACAGTCCACAACCAGGAAAACTTTTGAGTACCGAATGGGTATCATGTGGCCAAGCCTACGTGGTACGCAAACATTGCATGTAGGCTATCCAAAAGAGTATTGGATGGCCGAGTTCGAAACCCTCTCTATCCTCCTCTCTCCCCCCTTTCTCTCTCTTGAATCCAAACAGTCCAAAACCGAAATGAACGACCTAGATTGCGCGAGCTGGTACCACGTGGTACTTGCTCGGCATTGAAAATTTCTCCACAATCAGGGACGGAGGCATAAGGGGTCAAGTCATGACCCCACTGAGGTAGCAATTTCCCATTGGAAATTTTTGGGATAGCTACAATCATTTCAGAAAGTTCGTAGAATTTGCCCATGTAATGTGTATTGTTTAATCTGGCCCAAAACTACTTAAACAATACTGTTGTCATGTAAAAAGAATCATCGGAGAATTTAACTTGCACTATTTTGGGTAACTTATTTTGATTGCGAACATTGATCAAGAGAGAAGTTTTCGAAACTGCATTCTAAATGAGACTACCATGAATAATTTCAATATACAAAAAATCATTGGAGCAAAGGGGGTGTTTCATTAACACAGTTTTTTGAAAAAATTGGTTTTTCACGATTTTTTATGTGATATGTTGTGAGAGAATGACCTGTCTCGGTATTTGAAAAAAACAGTTTTTTGTTAGTGGAGCACTCAAGTCTTATGTTCTATATACTCCATCCGTCCCCATTTATTTGTCCCTTTTGGAAGTTCGTGTCACTTTTCAATTGGTTATATCTCGTAAATTATGTTGTTTTACGTGATTTTAAAAACATTGTTTTATAGATTTTATCGAGATCTATCAAACAAGATCCATATTAAATATAAAATTCATTACCGATTTAAAATTATAACTAGTTTTTTATCCGGTTAGAATTGGACGAGGGACCAGAATTTGGGGACGGAGGGAGTATATTTTTATTTGGCATTGAAGTGAAAAGGCTCGCCGCACAACCCAAATCTGAAAAGAATCTGAAAATGAGACCGTAACACTCAATTATCACTCGTTAGGGACCCAGAACCTGAGAATGGTGTCATTTCATGTCTCCTTTTCACTTGCGTAGAAGAGGAAGAAAGAGAGAACAAAACTTACCGGTAAAAACGAATCTGAGCCGTTGATGTTGGTCTTTGTCGCCATCATCAACGTTGTTCGCAACGCAGGTCTGATCAAATATTCAAATCAAAGTCCCACAGATTAGAAATAGGAGTACTTCATATAATTTTCCGGTGGACGAAAAAGGACACACGAAATTCCCAAAATTACAATTACCTGAAAAATCTGGCGATCAAGCTTTCGATATTCGTCTTCTCCATCGAGCTCAACACCGCCAATGTAACGAATATCAGAAACCCTCCCAAATGCCTACAAAATTTTAAAAAATTCAACCTAAATTCCCTTAAATTCAAGTATCATTCGACCAAACAGATCAAAATTTAAGTACTCCTGCAAAACATTTATCAGCTGCTTCATTTCATATATCTTATCGACGGTGAAAGGATTACTCACGTCCAGATATTTAGGGTTTCGTTGTGCCAAGAGAAGACGCTGAACATCGTCTCCTTCAACGGCCATTCACACCTGTAATGGTCCAATATGAATTCGTTGTCCTTCAAATACTCAGGCAATGCCTCGTACTTGAGCAATTGCCTCTCGAATCTTCGCTTCTTGTCCGACTTAACTCGGTCGGTTCTCCCTTCCACCTGATCGAGCTTTTTCCCACCTCTCCTCCTCATATTCGCAGGAAAATTTCACAATGATTCTCTTTTCCGGCGAGTAAATTATTCGCCGGAAAGTCTCCCTGTTTCCCGGCGTTCCCCTCTGTACCTATTAAATATCTGTATGGAATTTTTCCGTACGTATAGGCGTTTGCATAAGTGTATATATAGGGGTCTGGCTAATCGCCAGGGAGAAGCGTGTGATCGGATTAAAAGTCGTGGTACGACATCCACGTGTCAAGATGTGGTTCGCTTGTCTGGGTAAAAGTCGGCGAAAGGCCGAAGGATTTGACTATTTTCTTGTGTTGAACAAATTCGTATTAGAATTTCCAATTTAGAATTTGGAAAGGAAAGTGATATTGGTACTCAATTTTTTTTATTGCCACTCATTTTTTCTCTTTATTAGATAAAAATTACTCTTGCATTTTGTAAATAAAAACAAGAAGGAGAGTGTCAATAAAGAAAAATGAAGTGTCAATATCAATTCTCTTTGAAAATAGCAAATGTGTCTGAAGAATTGTGTGGCACTAATAACCTTTTTTGTTTTTTTTTTCTTGGGTAGGGTGAGCAGCCAAGCAGTAGTGCAACGTCAAGCCGACACTTGAGAAACCTCAGTAACAAAAGCTACTGTGATGGGTCCTCCTCTTAAAAAAATTAAATTTAATACCATGTAAACCGATTATCCATCTATTAGATATTAAACTAATAAAAACAGATACTACATTAGCAGTAACATCTTTACATTCGACATTGTGTCCTCTCTCTTACCTGTCAAACCAATATATTACTACTACTATATTCTTTATAGATAATTTTGAGCTTATAAAATTCTGTAAACGGCCAATTAAGGCCTAATTTGGCTAAATTAAAAAAATTGGTTTTTTAGTTTTTTCGTTTTGTCCTTATTCAAAAAAAAATTGCATTTGTTAGTTTTATGTCAAGATTTTGTGGTTTCTTGACTTGTCTCGACGAGAGGAATCTAAAAAGTATAAAATTGTTAGCCAAACTCAAAGTTTTGTGAATAAAGACGAAAACTAATCCAAAAAACTGGTTTATTTTCGGCTTCAAAAAACTATTACTTTTGACCATAATTTTATACTCTTTGGATTCGTCTCGACGAGATAAATCCAGAAACCACAAAATCTTGACATAAAACTAACAAATGCAATTTTTTTTGAATAAGGACAAAACGAAAAAACCAAAAAACCAGTTTTTTTAATTTAGCCAAATTAGGCCTAAATCTTATAAGAAAACACACGTACTTGCGCTAGCTTCAAAAGGGCCTACGAGCGGTTCGAGTCAAATTCACGTTGGAAGTGGTCCCGAAAAGGCGTAAGCGTTAGCCTTGCTTATTAAATTCAGTCTAATGTTACACTTGCTGCACTGGATTTGGAATATGTGGTTTGACATGCTATAAACTTCTTGTTGTTAGCTTGATAAATCTAGAAGATTAGCACCGAATTACAAGGATTTGCCCTTTTTCTATGCTCTTTTTGCTTTGCGCTTGTTTAGTTTCAAAATTCAAATTTGGAAGAAGGTGAGAGAAATGGAACTTGAGCAGTTGAGCATAATCCTTTTTTATGATTGAATGGATATGTCTGTCTGATTGATGTTTGTGGACCTCCTTTAAGTGTTTCATTAGAAGTTTAACCAGTATTATCGTGAGGGAAAATGATTTATAAACCATACAAAGAAAACTTTTTCCCTTATCTCATATAAGTTGGTTCTTTAAATTCATAATCCGTAGGTAGCAATTTGGTTCTTGGATTACTATAAAACCAGATTAATCCGGTGCATGCTCACTCTTATCTTATACACACACTAAAAAGCTCAAAAGTCAAAAGTTAATGGAACGGGTCCTAAATCTGTTTGTAGCTTATGAATTTTTCAAGTTGTTTACACTATTTGGAACTTTAGTTGATGAATGTAAAGATAATGAAATGTCTCAAAATTTGTGTTTTTGTTGGCTTTAACCTGTTTAGTCCATTTATCTCATTTGTACAATTAGAAAAACTTAGCCCAACATTATGGGAAATATAGTACACGAAATTATAAATTAACTATGGATTTATAATTTTTTCTTTAGATCAGTAGACAAGTAAATTTTTTGCTAAAAAAAGAGTAGCATTCAATTAGGTCATTATAATTGTTGTATAAGATTGTAAACACATTGAGCTTTTATTTAATTTCTTTCCTTCATCATCTAATTACTTTTCCCTTTTAACCTTCAAGCAGTCAAACTTAGGACATCACATTAATCGAGCCTAACTCAAGCTCGACTCGTTTTGTACGAGGTGATTATGCTCGGTTTGTTGACTAAACAATCTTCATTAAATTAGCCGAATCTCTACAAATAAGTCTTGTTAGTAATTACAATTACAAATAAGTCTTGATTCTGAGAATAGAAAATAAGTCTTGATTGAGCCGGTTCGTTTTGTGCGAGGTTATTGGGCATTGCCTCAAGTTTGCAGTCCTACTCAAACTTTGGCCTGTCAAGAATCATTAATAGTGACATGAAGTTGGAGGAAGAAATAAAGCAAGAAAAAACATCCATTTCTCAGCTGTTTCTCTCAATCAGCCAATAATGCTACGTACCATGAAAAAAGACCCAAAATTTACCCCGAAAACAAATTGGGGCCCACTCACCCACCCAAGTCCCAACTCTTCAGTTATTTTCACTTTGTTCACTTCACATTTTCAAAACAAATTCCAAAAAGATTCCTTCTGTAAGGTCCATAGCCTGCGGTCTCTCTTTGTTGGCCATTCCACAACAAAACACATATTTAGGTGTATCCCCGTTTATTGAGTTGTAATTTATTTTTTCTTTGTTTTTAGAATGTCTGTGTAGGAAGTGGAAGGAAATCAATTTGTCTTGTAACGAGGGACCGTGAGTGTGTAGTACATTAGAGTGTACAACATCAATTTTCATAGCATCAAAGTGCTCGGTATATTTGGAATGATTTGCACGGCATATGGGCTTAATCATATTGGGATATTGGAGTGATTTGGGCCAATCAAATTGGGAAGATTTTATCACTACAAGAGTAATCCTCCTTAGCAAGGAAAGTTGCTTGGTAATCTCAGTTTGATCAAAAAAAAAAAAAAATCTCAGTTTATAAAAGGAAAAGTTAGTAGCAAAAGATTTGGACGGAGAAGACATCAGAGGGCTGCAAATCTGGATTAATGGAGATATTAACTTTAGCAGCCTCTTTGGGCGTGTAAAATAAAAAGAAGTAGAGCAGCATATCTTTTTTTTTGGGGTTTGGGTCTTGGAGTTCTCATATAAAGGATTGAGTCACACAATCAAATACTTCAAGAATTTTCTTCAACTTTTGATTCAATCGAATGAATCACTCTTCCAGTGGATTTTTGGAAGTATCTCGGAAGGCTTGAGGATTCAAGGCGTGCGGCAATCAAACACTTGGTGCGATGAACGAGGAGTCAGCAATCGGTTCTTGGGTCAATTGAGAGGATTTTCAATTGTAAGTATAAGTCGATTGTAATCGCGCAACGTTATTTTTAGTGTTTTGATTCCTTCCCGTGGTTTTAACCCTATTCGGGGTTTTCCACGTATGTCATGTGTTCATCGTTTATTTTTTAATTCCTTTTATTGCTTGATTATTCGATTGCTAGCAAAATAGGATTTTTCAATTGGTATCAGAGCGGATCGCTCATTATATTAGAAATTGTTTTCTTAGAGCAGACCCTTAGTAACAATGAACACAAACATGACTCATATATCTAGTCGTATACCGATTTTGGATAGTGAAAATTTCGATTATTGGAAATCTAGAATAAAAGCTGTAATGAGATCAGCTGATGAGGAAATATGGAATTCTTGCGTTAGGGGATATAGCTATCCCACAAAAACCGTAGAAGAAAAACAGGTCCCTAAACTCACTGCTGAGTTATCTCCCACAGAAAAGGCAGAATTACAAGCAAATAATCGTGAATTCATTAATTTTTCTTAGCTAAATGGTTTGATATTTTGTTTAAAGTAGAGTTTATGTTTAGCCCAAACGGAAGAAAAAAATTTCTTTTATCAGGTAATGAGAAAAATACTTCTTCTCTACTTTTATTTTTTTTCTACTTCAACCTTTAGATGGTCTTCATTCTCTAATCAAATATGAGGTGCTGGGCCTGCTGGCTGTGATTTTTGAAGGAGACGGAAAAGTGACCATGGATGGTGGTTGGATATGGATGAGAGATGGGAAGAAAGGGGAAGAGCGTGGGAGTGTGTGAGAGAAAACTGGGTGAGAAATTTTCCTTTGGTTTCAAAATACCCGCAGTCGTAGCAAGAATTACTCATTATGCCCCAAACCAAAACGAAAGAGGAGAAAAAGGTGGGACCCGTTCATGGGTGAGGTGGGATTCGGGGTTGTTTCTGGGTTTATTTATCGGGGCACGTAGCAGCGCTGAACCATTTTGACATTTTGATTTGTCAAAAGGTTGACAGTACGATGCGTGTCGATTCTAATCCTATATGAATTGCCTTCTCATAACTCATTAACTTAGGCCTTGTTCTTCTATAGATTTTAGGTGAATTTTATAAAAATTTAATAAAATGAACATTTTTATGGAAGGGTGATAAAATGGATTTGTTTTCCCGACTGATAAAATGTAGTGGTTTTCCTATAGATTTTAGGAGGATTTTATGAAAATTTCATAAAATCACTTTACATTTTATGTGTTAAGATTGGAGTGTCATAAAATGTGAAATTTTATGTCCCAAAAATTTGTTGAAGAACACACCCTTATGAACTCCTTCATCCCAAAAATGTGAAAGTGTAACAGTGATTTTTTCATGGATGGTTACTATGGGAAGTTATAATTTTAAAGTGTAATAATGATATCTCTTTGAAATAACTGTTCAAGGAACAAGCAACTCCTCATCACTCTGCAGCTCTGCCAATTGATTCTGTTCAATATTTTGGAAAATACTACGTACTCCGAAAGTGAAATTAATGGTTCAGATAAACAAACAAGCGAATCTGAACTTGATTTTATTTTCGGGGTAAAGTTTGAGATATCTTTTCCCGGTACACAACATTGCTTCGACATTTTTGCAGGTCCACATAGAATTACATTAGTCAAAAATTGACTACAATTTCTTTGCTCCAAACTGCTTAGATTGAGGGTGACAAAAGAAGAGAAAGTGATTTGAGCGAATTTATCTTTTACAAGTCAAATTTGACGATCCTCTTGAATCTGCTCCCTCCATTTTTTTTTTCTTCCTCTCTCTTCAAAATGATAAAAGCACATGTAATCAACTCACATATAATACCCCCAAGAAACGACAAAGATTTGATTGCATACGACAAGTAAAATGGTGGTCAAGCTTTTTATTTTTTAGGGATAACGGGATATCCGAACCAACTTGCTCGTACCTTGACTAATTCCGAATTCTAAAATTAACATGATCGAGCAAACCTCCAGTGGCCTTAAGATTTGGAATATATGACTTCCGTGAAATTCGAACAAACGATCTCGTGAAGGAGAAAACCTATTACATTTGTCATGCCCACTTAGCCAAACCCATTCGGGTGAAATGGTTGTCAAACTTTCATTTCGATAGTTCAACTGAAAATACAAATTAGCTCCGAAACCGAAATATTGAGGAAATAATGGTGGAATGCAGGGTTCGGCCCATGAACTCTTACTTCTGTTGAGTTGTAGTACCTCTGAATGCAGGCTTCGGCCCATGAACTCTTACTTCTGTTGAGTTGTAGTACCTCTCAACAGTTGTAAATGCTTTGCCAAACAAAAATCAAATGAAATCAGGTAATTCGTAAGCCAGAAAATTTTATGCACTGATCCAAAATCAAAATTTGTGGAATATAAAAGATATATTTCATGCAACTTTCCCTTTAATCTGATTAATTAGGGGACCCTAATCTGAATGCCTTAGTTTTAGGGAAGTCATTGAGTATGAATACGGCAAGGCGGTCCTGACCTAAGGCCCAAGAGGCGGTCTTCTTAACCCCCAAAAATGTGTAAAAACTAGGGCCCTCAATTGTTTTTGTGCATAGTATATAAGCCCAATTTTTTTTTTTTTTTTTTAATATCTAACCAGCCAAGGACTTAACAGAAAGAAAAAAAGGTATAAAGGGACAACTAGGCGTATTAACGAAGACTCCGGGATTGGGGGCTTGTAGGGTGCAGTGAAGAACAACAATCGTTCGATTCGGTAATCAATGGTCCAGATTTAAAAAAAACTCTTCCATGTAAGAATAGTTTATTACATAGAAGAGTTTATTTTAAATCTAAACCATTAATTGCTGAATCTAATTCTAAAATCATAGCTAGGTGATTCCATCACTTGGAATCCATCCATATGTTTCGACTGGATCCTCATGTCTGTCCCAATTAAGTATTGATATATGGGAAACTGAGAATCATTTCCAGCCATCTGTTTTATAACTGGTTTTATTGAGTTGTGTTGAAATTTGGTCCCTATGATGTGGGTATGGCCCAGAGACCCATTAATAGAGAGTCTTATTTTATTTTTGAGATAATATAAAAGAGATTGAAGTAATTCTACTCTAAGATGCTCCCTATATTTATTTACTGCAGGATATTTACAATTGAGCGATACAACAATACCAATTATTGAGGTCTATAAATCTCTCTCTATTTAGAGTACTCTCTCTACTATTATTATCGAGCGATTCAAAGCTTTTGCACAGTGGATTGAATTCGGGGTTTTTTTTTAACAGCAAAAAAGATTTTATTGATCAAATACGATATTACAATGATCAAAAGGAGAGAATGCATGACGGCTTCACAACACATGGCTAACATCCCAACTATTTTAGCACCCTAGCCACACGACAATCATATGCCACACTCAGTACCCCAAGCAAGTTTATAAGTAATCAACTTAAGGGACAAGGAAAAAGGCAAAGAGCAAGAAATGAGAACACCATAGTGCAGAAATACAATGCAGTTACTAATCCAAAAACCCAGCTAGTCATCCATGCATTCTTCCATTTACCAAGCTTTTGCCTCTAAATAATCTTCATTGATCAGCAACTAATGAATCCCTGTCATCAACACTTCTGCAGCAAAATCCCATTCATCAGCAACTTTTGGAACCCAATCCTCAGCAGCTTTTAATAACTTTTATCAGTGCCACAAGCTATTCAAGTGATGTAGCAGCTGATTCACCTTAAATCAGCTAATCCCAGCTTTAGCAAATGATATAGCAGTAACAGAGAAGCAGTAGCAGAGATGCAGCATAACATAATGATAGTAAACAAACGTGATACTCAAAGCTCATAGTATCATTCTTTATTGTTGTTTCAGCTAATGATCCGAAGTTCATGATTCATCCACAAAGAATCCGGTTCGATTTATGTTCATCGCGAGATAACCCGAACGAATGATTGCTTCCGCATTTATTAGTTATTGTTTTCAGGTGCATTTAACGACCACCACGCATTTATTAGTTATTGGTTTAACAGTAGTGCTTGTGGAATATTGGAAAAAAAGACTTGGGACCTTCTATGCAATTTTCTTGAACTAACCTCCAATTGTAAATGTCAAAAAACAAATAGAATAAGTAAACAGTTGATGCATGACTATGCTCATGAATTTCCTCAAATATAGTTGTGAAGTGATGTAATAATATTCCTCATTTGCAGAGGAATATGGTTCCTCTATTGTTATTTTGGTTGGATGAGTATTGGATTCTATTCTTGTTACTCATGCTATTCTTTTCATTTAAGATTCACTATTTGTTAAAGAATTATGTAAATTAGAATAGTACATAAAATCTGCACGTGTACCTCTTTTTTCATATCTCAAAATATGCCCATTAAATTTTCGAAAATGAGGCAAGTGTACCAACTCGTTTCAAAAGATAAGTGAATAATGGCAAGTGTGTACCTACTTAATTCAAACACTTTTATGAATAAGATTGAACAAGATTTTACATCTTTTGACTTAACAATTAATTCTTTTAGCAAGATTTCAGATCAAACTCAAGATTTTTCTAACAAGTGTGTACGTACGTACCTTTTGTTTTTTTTTTTTTTTTTTTGCTAAGCAAGTGTGTACCTACTTAATTCCTGATTCAACCCCATCCATGCTTTTCGGATAAGTAATTAGTCTATAGTCTTGGGACACCACCACGTGATGCCACAACACTATTATCCACCATATTTAATAATTGGCCCCAAGACTATAGAATAATCGGTCCTTTCGGATATATGCTACACAACCTAAATTGAAATAATCAAGTGAAGTCCCTGTCATAATCCTCCTAGTGTCCTAGAGTTAGCTAAGATGAGTTGGTCACTGGTCTTGCCATTTAATTCTCAGCTTAATTTTCAAGTGGTGGCTGACTCATGCGGTAGAGCTCTTGGATGCCCTACGCTGCATTTTGGGATCGAGTCTCATTTCCCCCTCTCCGTGTAATAGATTAGGAATAACGAATAACCAAAAAAAAAAAAAAATCCCCAAGACGTGGGGAATTTGGAAGTTTTGCAAGATTCTATATTGAAAATTATACTGAATATATCCAACCAACTTGTTGAGTATCACACGTGAAGTGGGAACAATGTTAGTTAGACAATTCATTTAGGAGCCAATAATTTGTTGGAGAGGTGGTTATATCAAATAATGATAGAGTGGAACACGTTCAATATGATTAATATTTACAAATTGGAATGGAAATTCATAACACGTATAGTAATAGTGTAATACGTACTTCCGTCCCAATTTGTTTGTCCAACTCTTGAAACGTTGATTCCTCTCTGGTAATAATTGCGACATTCTCATTCTCACTTTGATTGGGGTCATCCAAACATAGCCAAATACATGCAAGTGGAGTGCACGTAGTACATAAGTGGTAGGTACCATAGACTCCCACGTGTATGACAAATGTTCAAACTTCACTAACTACTATTAACAATACGGACTTTCGCCGAGAAAACAAACATAGCCATCGACGCTTTATATTTTGATTTAACAGATCAATATGCATCTTTAGATATTTATAGGCGCTTCATACAAGATCATATGACTGGGCACATTGCTCCCACATTGGGTTAGTCTGAAAATACAGAATCAGAGCTAACAGAAAAATCCTGTTGAAGAAAAAAAAAGATGGTGGAGTTCGTTTTGCACACTACACCATCCCCAAACATCCATATGACTATAGTTGGTTCCATGTCCCCTTGAGAAACATTTTGCAGATCCTCTCCCAACACTTTCTATCTGGTTCGGCTACCTCCAACTGCAATTTTGCATCTTCGGCAAAACCTTTCTGTAGTTCATAATCAAGTAAACAAAATTAAATTTTGAAAACAAAAACACATCTTTTTTCTGATGTTTTCTTGAAAGCGATACCGAAGAGGCCCTGATCAGTTACCTCGATGCAGTCGTTATTGAGAAGGCGATCGATGAGATTGTTAAGGATGTCTTTGGTGTACTCTGGATGGCCTTGAATGCCAAGAATATGATCCCCTATGGCAAACATCTCCACAACTGTTTTGTCTGAAAATGCTATCACTTCAGCTCCTTCAGGGACCTCCCATACCTGCTTCATTAAAATTTTGTAACTGTTAGAACTGTCCCAAAGTGTTACGAGCCACTAGTGCAGATTTTTCATACAGAGTGAAGCACATGGTGTTTTTTTCCTCGTATAAATCATTTTTTTTTTCTTCTTACACCCGGTTGTTAATTAACTTAAAAGTCCGAAATTATTTAAGGCGTTTGCAAGTTGACCTGAACATCCGGCTATATAATAAAAAAAATAAGTCAATTTCTTATTCCAAAAATAAGAAGAGGGAGAAGGGCGGGGACCTCATCTTGGTGACACTCAATTATGGAAAGGGCTGGTGGGATTTCATCCAAGCCATCAAGGAAGCCACATGGGGAGAAATCTTTCAAAATTCTCACTTTCCTTAGCCCAATGTCCCAACCACTAAAGGCTTTCCCAACTTTTCCTCCCAATGCTCTACATAGAACCTTCACAAAACCAAGAAAAGTTTGTTATTCAATTATCCAACCATAACAAGAGCAACTATATTCAGTGCTCTCGGAGCACCAACTGTAACTCTTTCGAACAAATAAATGCATTGTCCAATGTTAAGCGTACGTAGAGTCAACATGACCCATATTATCCCGAATACTCTTATAACGAAACACAAAAGTAACTAAGTTAAATAATTTCCGAAATTATTTCTATTTGTATCAAGTACCTGGTGACCAAAGCAAATGCCAAGTATTTTCTTCCTCATAACATCTAAGGTTTGCAAGAGACAGCAAAGCTTGAGAATCCAGAAGTCATTGGCATAAGCATCATAAGGGCTGCCACTAACAATAAACCCATCATAGTTTTGAAGCTCATTCATGTCTGGGAATTCTTCTTCAACAACTCTAAAAAGATCCCATCTCTCTCCTTCTTCACCAAAGGCTGCCACAAATACATTGAAGTACCCTCCATACACCTCCTTTACATACTCCGAGTCGTTGCAAGCGAGTAAAAGAGCATATCTCTTCTCTCCTTCAATCCCCATTTCAAAGCAAGCAATAGAGAATGTGTACAAGCAAATTGACTATTGAGAGAGAGAGAGAGAGAGAGAGAGAGAGAGAGAGAGATGGTTTGGCTTATGAAATGTTTGAGCAAGAATGGTCCTATTTATAAGAGGAGGGACAAAAAAGGAAAAAGAAAAAGATGTTAAAATTGCTCTGGGCAAAAAAAGGAAACTTCCATGTGGTGGGAGTACTGATGCCTTGATTCAATTAACCATATTACCGCAACAGTATTAAAAAATCTGTACATATAGCACGCCCAATGTATGTGTTATGAAAATGTCAACTGTTTGCATGTGTTACAAGCACATGCATGAGTCGCGTACATTATTAATCCATAACCTCAACAAATAAAATACTCCCTAGCAGCTTCATCTCAAAAAATTAGTCCACTAAGAAAACACGTGCAAATTTTGAATAAAAAATAAAGTATTTCAACGCATAATTTTTTGAAGTTCTTCACGCCAAATTAAAGAACTAATAACTTTGAAAAAATATGAACGGAAGTACTCAATTTCATTGTTATCTGAGATTGCACATCTTTTTGTGGTGGACTAACTTAACTTTTTCAGACGGATGGAGTAAATAGTAGCTTCTATGCTCAAAATCTTGTTGGAAATTGGTCTCGTATTTTATTTTCGATTTCCCCCGCATGTTGCAGCATATGGGACCATAGCATAAGGAATGGAAGATGCAACTAACGTTTGAGGATGATGGTTGCTAATAATATACTATTGTATTCAGGATCATTTCCTTAGTTCAGATACGATAATGTTCCATGGAATAAGATTCCATATGATCTTGTTGAAACTTGCTCTCATGCCCACAACTAAAGTTGATTCTTGCCGTCTGTTGGACAAGGGCTGCATTCCTTCTCTCATAATTCCCTCACATTTTATTTTCCTTAAAAGAAGAATTAAAAGTAGAACGAAAAACACAAACTACTGGTTTCTTTTTTTGGTGAGGGATGAGAACAACACAATTTTAGGACCCACGCAGACGTTGGAAGTTTGTAACTGTAGAAACGCGTTGAACGAAAACAATATAATATAACTAGTTTCTTTTTGGGGGGAATGAGAATAACACAATCTTAGGACCCACGATTTTAAATCAAACGCGGGATGTTTGTAACTGTAGAAACGCGCCATGATGTCTAATTATAAGTTATTTGGTCACGTGGCAAAATATTATTAAAAGCACATCGGGAACCACTTTTGGATAACTGAGATAATGTACTACAACCTTGAGGTCCTCAGATCCAGCAACACTGCTGGTTGGGTGTGGGCGATAGTAGTAACGAATCCCATTCGGAGACACACTAATAAAGGAAATAATTAAGAATAAAATCTTTCATATATACCTTCAAAAGAGAGAGTGCACTAGTATTTTTCTAGAATCAAATATGTGCCTAACAAAGAAAGATAGCATTAAGTTTGCCTCCATAAGAATATTGATTAGAATTTGAATTCGGCAGAATAATTAATTGAGGTCTCAAAAACACCAATATATTCTAAAGTTAATTAATTAACTGCAAGCACGTTGCCTCTCCTGTATAATTTCCTTGTACATGCATGTTGCGCTGAGGTTGGTGGAATATCCATGAGATGTGATAAGAAAAATATGATTCTTTTCCCATTTGTGGGATTCTCTTTCTTTAAGTCATCTTTCTGATGTCATTAAAGATTGCTATTGGCTATTGACCATCCCCCGTTATTGTGCAACACAATTTTTGAATGTGAGAGAGAGAGAGAGAGAGAGAGAGGAGGTGAGACGGTGAGGGTAATGAATTAAGAATTAAAAACTACCTACTATGCCAACCCTACTGAAAAAACACTAACTACACTCTCTTCCAACTTTTTGCAGGGGCTCCAGATGGACAGAGTGGGGTGCCTGAGCGCAGCGTGCTGTGAGGCGTCCGGTGCTGCCGCGTCGTTGTCGGTTTGATAATCAGAGACATTCATCACGTAGAGCACATCGAGTATTGCAAGTGTTCCAACAATCAACTTGATCGGATATCATTAAAGTGCATGACTGGAACACATATAACTTGAAAAAAAAATGGAACACAAATGACTGGAAACACGGGATGGACGCACTTAATGATATCCGATCGAGTTGATTTTTGGTACACTTGTAGTACTTGACGTGCTCTACGCGATGGACGTCTCCGATCATCGGACCGACACCGGTGCAGCCACGCCAAGTGCCGCACAGCACAAGGCTGCGCAGCACCCCCCATCTGCACCTCCATTTGATTTGCGATTGAAATTATGTAGTAATTTTCTGTAGAGAGAAGATAAAATAAAAAGAAAGAGATTGTCCATCTTTGAAAATAGATTTATTTTTTTTATTAGAAGCGGTAAGAGAATACAAGTATTTGAATTACATCAATCTAGAAAAAAATTCACAATCAGTGCAAGTCCAAAACAACTAATAGCCTCTTTTACAGATATACAAAGAAAATAGCATGCACTAACACACTAGGTGGAGAGGTCCGAACTCCGGACCTTCTAAGGAGATGCAACAACCCTTGCTATGAGGGCTTGTTCTATTAACTTTAGCTTATTGATTTTTGGCCTTTTGAATTGATGTATGTAAGAAGAATGACCTATCTCGTAAAGCGTGAAAAATAAAAACAAGACAAAAAAAAGTCCCTTAGAGGATAGGAGCATGAGCAAGGAATCAATATTTTTTTGCGGACATGCAAGAAGAGTTAGGCCTTGTTTAATAACCTAGATTTAACACTTAAAAACTGATTGAACTAATTAATAAGTAATTAAATAGATTTGATAACCACATTTTACATTACTTAAAAGATTAAGTGCCTCTTAAAATATACACAAAAAAAGTTGATAAAAATTAATTTGACCGAATTTAAGAGTATTCTCATTTAATCATTTCTTCGTCCATCATTACCCATCACACAATTGCCATTATTATTTCCGTCACCACCACTACTACTCTAACCCCACTACCATCTCCACCACTCTACCATCACGATGCCACCACTACCACTATCACAAAATACTTTTTTGTTGCCTTCCATTATGACCACTGCTCTGTCGCCACCACCATCATCACACCACCACCACCACCACTCCTACCATCATTCCACAACCACCCCCGATTATCTTGCCATTCCACTCCCACCACCACCACCACTGCCGCCACTACACCACCGCCACCATCACTATACCATCACCACACCCCTACTACCACTGTCACCGCCGCCACTGCCATAACTCCGCCACTCTTACCACCACTCCACAACCACTACCACCATTACCATTACCATTATCACTACACCACCACCATTACTCCACTGCCACTACCACTCTACCACCACTCCCATCAGTCCTCCACCACCACCACCACTGTCGCCACTACACCACCACCACCATCACTCTACCACTATCGCTTCTACTCCCACAACCACCGCTGCCACCACCACCACCACTCCGAACTCCCACCACCACGATGCCACCACTCTACAACCACCACCACCACCATCACTCCACCGCCACTGCCACTCTACCACTACCACTCCCACCACAACTATCGCCACCATTGCCGCCACTACACCAACACTCCACCACCGCTGCCACTCCGCCACTCCTACCACTGCATTGCCACCACTCCATGACCACTACCATCACCACTACCACTACACCACCAACGCAACAACATCACTTCACTGTCACTTTTACTACCACATCTACCATAGTCCCATCAGTCCTCCACCACCACCACTCCACAACTTCATCCTCGAGTCACCATAATCACCCACTACTATTACAAATACTTTATGACCATTAGTAAATGACAACTCTATCCTCGAGCCATCTTTGCCAATATTGTTTTTTTTTTTTTAATTTCTTGATTTGATCTTTGCATTCAAGTAAGAATATACGAGAGGTATACGAGAGGTAAAGTAAAAAATTTAGTGAAATTAATAATTCAAATCCTTATACTTATCAAACAACTTATTTAATTGAGTCCTTAAAATTCAGTACATATCAAATAGCTTTTTTGCTTAACAAATTCAACATTCAGTATTTAATTTTTCAATTTTCCAGTTTTCAGCTTTATTAAACAGCCCCATAGTTGTAAGCTGTTAGTAGTTTTTTTTTTTTTAACCGGATGTCTAGGTCAGCTTGCACGCACTTCGACTAATTCTGGGACCTTGGAGGCAATGAAACGGCATAACCCCCAGTGACCCCTAAAACTTGTTGGCAAGGAAAATCGAATCTGAGTCCTTAGGTGAGAGCAAACTCCGAAGTTCCAAGTCAAGACCACTAATTGTCAACCCTTTGGGAGATGTTAGTGAGACAGAGAAACTTGAGTACTCTACCCTTGGAATCAATATTTGAAAATTGATTTTTAACACTCGCTTTATATTCAAATGTCTTTGTTTTGTTTTTATTCATGCAATCGTGTGCATGCGTGTAAAAAGAAAAGAGTGTAGACTAGATAATATCTTACAATTTCATATTGTCCAAAGAGAGAGAGAGAGAGAGAAGAGAGAGAGAATATGATTATAAAAATTATTTTCCCCATTCGAGTACTTTGTTAATCACATTTTATTTTGAACGGAAGGAATTTTTTGTTATTGTTATTGTTAACCAAATTTGGTGACCATATTTTGACATTTTTTTACTGCATCATCAATAATGGAATTATGCGTCCCGTTTTTTATATTGTGGAGCACACACCATATTTTGACTTTTTTTTAGTGTCATCAATTATGGTAGTATGTGTCCCGTTTTTTATGTAGTGGAACACATTCTTGTTCTACCAATGCAATATGGTGTAGTGCACTACACGGTGCAGTGCGCACCATCTGGCAGTCCATTTCGACAATGGACGGCTCGGATTTAATCCAAACAATCGATGGTCGGATTCAATTCATTGCTCGGATTAAATTCGAGTCGTCCATTGTCGAAATGAAAGGCCGGATGGTACACTACATGGTGCAGTGCATTCCCCCGAGCCGACCGGCATGATCATCAAAATGTGTATACCAAACACGGTCACTACAGTATTGCTCTTAGACAAATCAGTGGAGACTGGAGAGCTACGAGCGTAAGCCAGAAGTCATACCACTAAGAGTCAAGATCAAGCGGACCGTGCCTAATTCCAACATTAAAGTTTATGGAGCCCAATGAGGCCCATGATCCAAAAGCTTAACAAAATGGATGGTGACAATCGGAAAGAATAATAAAGAAAGAGATGTTTACCACTTCAATCCCACCCCAAGTGTGTTTCTCCTTCTTCTGATCATGAACATAACCCGCCATGTTGCTTCAGTAAGGTGGTGAAACAAAACCCAATTTTCTCACAATATTCTTGTGATTTCTGATGCTAGGATTGCGGTGGTGGTGGAGGTGGAATGGTGGCAGCGCGGGTGCTGTGAAAACCGTACTGTTCAAGTTCAGAAAGCCTTGCAACTTTGTAGTCTTCCTGTTCTGGTTCAAATGACTTGGGACTGGTGACTATGTAGAAGGAGGACTGCTGCTGCCTGCTGGTGCTGTGATATTGGCTGGATGGCTCAATCTGTATGTTGTTCGATGTTGTATAAGTTTGCTTCTCTTTTTGTTTTCTTTTTTCCTCATTTCATGTTTGGAATGTCTATGCAAAGTTGTTCTCTTCTCTCTCTCTCTCTCTCTCTCTCTCTCCGTGGTCTTGGTGCCCCGACACACTTGTTCACCACATATTCCTGTGAGACCCAGTACAATGTGTGATGGATAAGAAAGTTGGGCTATCACATGACAGTGCCCCAAGACCATAGAATAATTATTAGTCCTCCAACATGTCTCCCTACCAGCGAGATGACATAATGAACCATTGGTTCGTTCGAGATTCAACTGTGTAAAACTAGGTAGAGGGTTCAAATAATTCAATCTTTTCCCATTACTTTTAGGATAATGATTTTCACTCTCCACAATTACTATTTGTACTCTAAAGGTGGAGTCAATCCATATATGTGTGTGTGTGTGTGTGTGCAACTATGCAACTGATTTTCGCATTGCACTTTTGGAGTGCAAAAAACAATTCCCTATTTTTATCCCTCACAAATCCAACATCCAAATTCTAGCTAGAGAAAGAGAAGATCAACAATGAGAAAATTATAATTATGTAGTAAAAAGGGTAGCATTCCAAGGGAGGCTTCAATCCATGGAGCTATATTAAAATTGGAAACAAGATTGAACAGATCGGAAAGCAAGACTGAAAAGAAGAAGCTTCTTTCCCAGTTTGGGCTTAAGGCGGTCAAAGATAAAGATAAAAAGGAGGTTTCTTCTTCATTTTTTTCTTCCCTTGATATTTCTAATGGAGACTCCATCTTAATCAAGAACGCTCGCAAGTTGATGGATTCTAGTGCCTTACTAAGTAGAGGAATTAAGCAACAGCTTTAAAATAAAGAAAATTATTGAAATGGGGGAGGGTGAAATTGTATGTAGCGTGGTTATGGATATTGCAGCTTTTGAGGATGGAGATTTTGATGATATGGAATATGGTATCTCTCTTTTTACGTAGTTGTGATTTTCTGTTCCCGTTGGCTTGCGTTTTGGTTTGGTCTGAGGATTAGCGAGGGAGCTGAGGTTCCCTGTTAACCTGTTTACTATGTGCTTTGGTATGTTTTGGTCATCGGTGTTTGTTGCGCTTTCTGGTTCGGATCTTGTTTTGTTTGTGGTTTTGGTTAGTCTGCAGTGGTGTTTTGGTAGATGTTTTGTTTTGCCGGCCCGTGATTTAGTTTGTTTTGGTTGCTGGAGCGTCTTGGTTTTGCTGGTGGGTTGAGGCTTGTGGTTTGGTGTATTTTGGTGTTGTTTGGTTTTTGGGTTTCGAGTGTTGTCTTTTTTGCTATTGTTCCTTATATCTGGTTGGCGTATTCCCTTCATAGCTATTTTGATCTTTAGGTGGCGCTTGCGGCTGTACTCTCACTCTGTTTGTTCTTTGTTTTCTTCATAAAGTAGTAAAATTTATTTTGCCCAGAGGAAAATAATAATTATTATTATTATCACCCTATTTTGTCCTAGGTGCATCATCCATGCATGTCACTCACTAATTAAATTCAAAGAGACGTTTTTAATGTAATTGATGATGGTGGAAAATTTGTTTTTGATTTGCTTCTCTAGAATGCAAACTTCAATGTCATAATATATAACAGGACTTGTGAAATCTAAATTCAGTTGACATATTGTAATATCGCTTTCTTTGACACTTTTGGTGTGTCCTGTTTTGTTTCTTTGTATATATAGTCAGTATAACATTTTTTTAATTCTCAATAATAAAAAGAAATATCCTTTTACTTAACTGCCGATAATATATTACCATGTACAAATCATTGTGTTTATGCATATAGTATTTTCCTATGCATGCACAGATGAAGTCAAGATAGACAAAAACAGACAAAGTTGAGCTAGGCATGGATGGTTTTTCCTATGTCCATGGAAGTGTCCCGTCAAATAATTATTTTGTGCACTACAAAATTGGTTAGTGATTTTTGATATTTAAGCATTAGAACTTAGGGGGCTATTATTATTATTATTATTATTATTATTATTATTATTATTAGGAAAATTTATCGAAATGGTCCCTCTAGTTTAACCCCATTCTTGATTTCGGTCCCGCCCCCTAACCTAGAGAGACTGGGGTTAAACTAGAAGGACCATTTCGATGAATTTCTCTTATTATTATTAAACGGGAAATCTTGCATTAAAAATAAATTTATGTGTACATAATCCGACGGTTAGTGGCACCATTTTGTCTTTCTAAAGTTCGTTTTTTTTTATAAAAAAAAATTGAATTTTAATACAATTAGGAATATAAAGCCAAATTAAGAAAGGAAAACAATTAATGCAACTTGGCGTCTTGTGCAAGTAGATTGGCACACTTGTGTCTTTTTCGCATGATTTACTTAATTGGAGGATCACCTAGCTACTGTAGAAAGTATCTGCAAGCAGAGATTAAATTACAAAAATGGTGATCATTGATTCACTATCAACCCAAGTAGGAAGGCTTACTACATTAATTTGATGTATCAGTTTTTATTTCTGTTTGTGGCTTGCTTCAATCGATTTTTTCAAGGGTCATTTTCGTAGGTGGTGGACCTTGGGATGGTTGCGTAACATCTCCGAATGTGGGAAATATCTGATAGCAATTGAAAACTAAGATATTCATTAATGAATGCCCAGGAAAAGAAAAATAAATGTAATCATACAAAAAATCAGTGTCATTGTGTCAGGTCAGTCAAAGTCCAGATCACCTCGTTGTATATTTCAGCCGATATCTCTAAAATAGAGCGGCTATTAAACAAACCAAGCTATTTGAGTTTTAGCTTATGTTTATTGGTTAAAAGTTTGTTCAAGATTGGTTGTTATATAAATAAACAAAACTTGAACATTTTTTGAAGCTCGTTAACGTCTTGAACCAAGCTCGAGCGAAATACTACTCAACTAGCTCGCTCGTCTTATGATGTATACAATTAAAACCACTCAAGATCAACTAGTACTTGGCTTGATCAACGCTCATTTGAGATTGGCTCGTCTTATAAACAAACTAAGATCGAACAAACTTTTGAAGTTTTTTTAAGTTTTCAAACGAAGCTTGATTAACCACATGCTCAGCTCCTTCGCCTTCTTTAGCACCATTACTTTGATGGTAACCTACCCAGTGCCCATAACGATCCAAATCTCTGAGAGAAAATGTGAAACGAAACACAATTTAGAGTAGGTCCAATGGAGGTTGGATACCGGATTGTATAGCCATTTTCCATCCCCATGATAGAACTCCAAGCTCCAATGGGGATGGAATGGCAAAGTTGGATATATATGAGGATAATTTTTGGATGCAAGTTGAAAATTAAAAAATAAATAAATTAAAAGGATAATTTTTTTTTTTTAAGTCATTGGTATTGCGGACTGAAAATATGTGTTTTGACGGAAATAGTTATTAAATTGTTATTGAGAAATAAGGAAAAAACGGGGTGGAGGGAAAGTTGGTTAGAATTTGGAACCCTTTGATTCTATTTTAGAACCCACCACCGGAGAGGGGGTGCCAAAATTTGGCATTTAAAGTTAGTTACCCACTTTTTAACCACTTTTTTGTGGCTAAAGTGGGCAAATGGCTATAGCCATACAACCCTTGGACATGCTCTTAGAACCAGTTCATAACGAGGAACTGGCCCTTTGAAGTGGGCGGGTACACTTTTTTTTTTTAAATCAAAACTTTTTTTCCTTGCTATTATAATAAAATAGTGAGTAGATCAAAGGATCAAATTATAGAGATCAGAATCAAAATAACAGGGGAACAAATTCTCAAAAATAAACACTGAAATCTCAAGAATACAACCCTGGACTACTATAATTAGATCATAGGAACTACGATGATTAGATCACGCTCGATAATGGCTAAAGCGTCTTGCATGCCTCCAAAACTATTCCTTTCACGACTAGTAAGGGCACGTTGTCATTTCTGGACATTACTATCTCCATTCACCACCGATGTGGTAAGTACTGCAAAAGCAAACCGCTAAAGGTATTGCTGTCAAGCACACCGGCAACGGAAAACCCAAATGGGCCTGTTTAATTAGCCTGGAGGTGTCAATAAATCTGCCGAGCCTATACAAAGCAAGTGGGCCATTTAATTGCAGAGGTAAACACAAAATGGGCTTCTGTAAACAAACTAGCCACATGAAGTCATGAACTATATGATGCTCGTAATTAGGAGTAACAACTGATCCATTCACTTTCTTAGTCCATATTTTTGGGCACCTTTCACTGTTATGTTGCCTGTGGGAAGTACAAGTGGCAGTCCCCACCATCTCCATCATTTTGCCAATTTGATATCCACTGGGTGCGTCCATGTGGCCAAACACCTTCACTACTTGTCCATATGGTTTGTAACAAGTAATTGGATCTTGCTAACTTTCGCTCATTAGAGGGAGAATAGTTTGCATGTAATAACAAATATGTTCGGATATCAATACATATTTTGCATATATTAATATATTTTGACGGATATCAATATACTTTTCTTGGATATCGATACATTTTTTTACACATTATCCTCCGCAAATGTTAGCATTTTCATAAGTAATGTATTCTTCAATTCTCTTAGTCGGATAAGAAGATGAGATATTGATACTCCTTGCCAGAGAACAAAAATGTCTGTTTGAATTATAGATTTGCAAAGAAATTATTCGATGCCGGGAAAAATAAAATAAATAGATTTAACTCTTTTTGTTTTGCTTATGAAGCCCTTTCGTCTATCCCATACATAGTGTTATTTCTCCTTCTTCTTCTTCACGGCGAAAGTCAGTAATGCTAGTTGTAATTAGTGAGATTTGAACCTCAATCTAATACTCCCTCCGTCCCTTAAAGTTTGACACTTTCAGGAGTGCGTGCCATTTTTAAATTGCCTATATCTTTCAATTCATAACGTTTTATGTGATTTTCATAACTTTGTTTAAAAGAACTAATTGAAATCTATCAAACTAGATCCATATTGCTTATATAAAACATTATAGATTAAAAGAAATAATCAATTTTTTCATAGGACTGGAATAGTGAAAGTATCAAACTTTAAAAGACGAAGGGAGTACATAGGAGTACGTGATATCCACCGCTGAGCTCCACTCCACTTGCTCTCTTGTTTAAAGAGCGTCTTGAACCACATACAAAAGGAATTTGATTTAGTTGTGAGACATATCCACTGCTTGTGCATGTTGTCAAATATAAAAAGAGGAGAATGAAAGATTTGAGAGATATTATGATAGTGATCATATGGATATGGATGATTGTAGGAGTCTAGAATGTTGCTTTATGCTTGGCAATATATTCACCTGAAATCAATGCAGAAAATGGCATTTTGCCACATACAAAACAAGGTGGGCCAAACTGCACCCTTTTTAGATTAGACTTTTAGGCAATCCATTGTCGTGTTAAAAAGGACATTCGCTAGCTAGTTGCTACATTAATGAATATTGCATCATTCACCAGATAAGCCATGTTGGCGATTTCCCTATCAAGTTAGGAAAAAGACACTCTAAACCAAGAGATTATGTTTGAATATGTGAGCCCATGTCTAGTCTTTTTCAATGCAATCTCTCTTATTGTACTAGAACTTCGTTTGACAATGCCTACAAATTTTGAATTTTGTTGGACAAGGCTTATATTCACGTCTGTATATAATCTCTTATTGGGTCTAAAAATATTCCTAACACCTCCTAGACGTGGTGGGACTTTATCTTCAGTCCCGAAATAGGTGTTGGCTTACAGATAGTGCTGTGGTATAGTTTGACGGGCAATACTCTTTTTTTTTTTTGAACAGCAACCGGGCAATGTTCTTTGACAGAGGTAATACACTCGTGCACTTCCATTTTTTGTTGATGAAAAAAAAAACTAAAATGCACGTATCTATGTACTAAATTTATTACTGTTGCAATTATTTTGATCTGAAATGAAAAGACTACAAATACTGTTCTAAAAAATTATCTTTGTAAATTATGTTTAGACTGAGTTTTTCAAAAGATTTTAGCAACTTAGTTGTTAAAATCAACCATGATTTTAGCAAATGAGTTCACCATGTGTTTAAATCATAATTGATTCAAACAATTAAATTAGAGAAATCATGAGCAACGGTATTCATTGTTGAGGTCTAAAATGAGACGACAACAACGTATATGTTTCATTTTGGGGAATAAATGTATGTTTTGGTTGGTTTAAATGTATGTTCTGTTTTGGGGATCTGGCTTGAGGGGGTGTTCCACTAATTGGTTTTTTAGTTTTTTGGTTTTTTTTTTTATCTTTAGTTTTTCAAAAAAACCAACTAGTTCCACTAACAAGTTTTTGGTTTTTTGGTTTTTTTAGTTGTGTTATGAAATTACAAATCTACCCTTCTACCCAAACAACTATTGCTCTCTTTTTTTTGAAGGGAGGGCAAATTCGTAATTTTACATGATTAAAGTACATGTACTTGATTGTGCAATGATTTGGTTTTTTTTGGGTTAGTGGAATGAAGTGATTTTTTTGTTGGTTTTTTGTGGGGTTTTTTTTAGTGGAATGAAGTAGTTTTTGATTATTATAATTGCTCCAGTTTGAAATATACAATACGTAGTATATTGTAAGCGGATACAATCTGTCAAGAGAACCTTCTCCCCGAGGAAACCCTAGGAGCCGCTCTCTCTATCTCAAGTCTTCACAGCCCCACCATTGCAGCCCCTCCTTCCCTTCCCCCTCCATGGGTTGCACACCCTTTGGGCGGCGGGAGGGGAGGGACTAATCCCCTTTCTAGATCTGGTTTCCCTTTCCCCTTCTGCACCATATCCGCCTTCCCGTTCGCCAATCGTTGGAACTTGGCGTTCCGCAGCCCTGTTGGGCGTTACGATTCGTCTGCTCCTCCTTTGCAACCTTACGGGTTCCGGCGGCTTCTGAGGCCTTCGGTAGAGGCGCGTGACCGATTGGAGGTTTGGTTAGAGATGGGCTGCTCAGCGACGAAGGGGAGTGTATCTTTTTTCTCGTTTCTTTTGTGTTTTGTCCGGCTTTAGGCCGGTTATGTCCGACTTTAGGCCGGTTTTTGTCCGGTGTGTTCCGTTGGTTTTTTGGTCATACGCTTTCTCGTTGTATTTCTGTGAACTGTTGTCGTTGGAGTGTCCGATCTGTGGACTCCCAATCTTTTCTCATGGGAATCTTTGATGAATACTATCTCTCAACTTTTGACAAAAAAAAAAAAAAGAAGAAGTAGTTTTTTATTTAAAACAAAACTAGGTTTTTGTTAGTGGAACATGGCCTGAGAATGTGGAGGCACGGCCGCACGGGGTGGTTCCTTTTGCTTTCTTTTTTTTTTTTTTAAAAAAAAACGTATCTAATATTTCGGTCTCCATATTAATAGGCTGACAGGTTTTAATTTGGTATTTGTAATTTTGAATGTCTGGATTTTGTCCTTATTTTTATATATAAGTTTCAATTTGGTTCTTCTATTTTTAAATGTTTCAAATTCATCTTTAAATTTCTTATTTGTTTCAATATGATTTTCTTAATTGCGAAACAGTCCTTTTAGATTCGTATAATTGTACATTAGACCTATAAAATTTGTAAGGTCATGTTTATTAATTATTATAATAATTTATGTTTTTGAACACTTTTTAAGTTTTTTCAATGGGTTGCAGCGGGGTCTTCCTAACTAATAAATACTTATTTAAATTCTAGTTAATAAATCTATTGTTCTTTATATGGTTGCAATAGTAAATTTATTATAGTTATTTCAAATATGATTTATTCACTTATTTCCTTAAAGATGAATATATCTAATTTCTCTTTGTGTATAGTAGTCTGACCATTTCCCAGTCGGTAAGAGATAAGTCCCTAGCGGCAGGAGCTATGCAGATTTTTAGATTTTGTTTTGCACTCCACGCCTGACTTCACCTCTAGGATTTCATGTTAGGCATGTTTGGACTTGTTTAGCATTGGCTAATCATATTTGTATTGTTACTTTGTTATAGAGATTTGTGTGACTACGTAGATCGAGGTGAGTAACTAATACTAAGTTATTCAATTTTATATATACACAAGTTTTAAACTTTAAAGCAAATGATATATTTTATTTAATTGTTTTGAAATAATATGAACTCCATGGATATTAAATGATATGTGGACAAGTTTTACATCAATTAATGACATCCCTTACATCTCAACTTGCTAGGGACAGTGCTAAAAAGCTGGCAAGATGTGACTATGACACGATATGGGATCATGCGTAGACGTCTAAGCTTATTCATGCCAAGGACACTTGGTGATATGAAATGACATGAATATGTGGGGTGTGCATTATAAATCTATATTCATATGCTACGAGCTAGTTCTTTCGACTGTGAAAAGCTATGATTTATTCGTTGAATTTTATTTATAATATCCATGGAAAGTGTGTAGCTTTATGTATTAGTCACTCATACGAGCTTTAATTTATGCTTTATTCCACCTTTCAGGCAACGGGGAGTAGTGTGATGACATAAAAACCACAACTGTATATAAACAAAAAATATCCATAAGCAGCAAAGTTTACACCCCCTTCTTGCCAAAAAGTTAGCCCATTACGTAAAGATGTGCCAATTTCGGATAAAAAATAAAGTACTTGCAAATTTAATTTTTTAAATTGTTGCACCAAAATTAAAGAATTAATTGAGATATTTAATTTAGTGGGAAGAAATTTTGAGATATTATGTATGAAAACAATTTATTTGTTTTATTTAGAAAACTGCATATCTCTATGTATAGTAGATTAACTTTTTGGGACAGAGGCAATAGAATATTACAATTGCTCTCAACGAGTTTTCATATTTTGAAACCGTCGCATTAAACAAAACAAACCGTTGCATAAAAACCTCATTATCAACAGTATCAACTCTCAATATAAATAACCCAACAATCATTCCTCCATTGATTTTCAATTCGATTGTGCAAATTGCTCTTTTCCTATATTGGATTTTCTGGCTGTGTGTTTGATTTTTTGGCTGTGTAAGTGAGCACCTTGTCATGACTGGTGTGGAGCCGCCCTGCCTAGTAGATATAGCCATATTTTTATCAGGTGGAAGTGGAAGCAGCCAACGTGGAAGAATCAAATTCCACAGCATGGAAGAAAGAATAAACGCACCCCAACAAAGATTTGGCTTTTGCCGATTCCCATATGTATGCAATATTGCTCTCTCTCTCTCTCCATACCTTGTGTACCTTGATTTATACCTTATCTTGTTTTATTATGTGACAAAACACTCATTCTTTTTCTCTTTAATCCCACCCTTTTGATTATTACTGGGTTTCACAACTTCACATAGTACTTTGCTGAATTCAAAATCGTCTGTCCTTGGGTTCCTCGCCTTAGGTAAAAAAATACTCCGTACAACAAAATATTAATACAAAATGCTCAAAAAAACCAAATACTCCACTTACGTGGTTACTTTTGTGAGAATTAAAACAAAAAGGATGTGAAAGATATAGGAAACATATGAGGTACGTAGTGCTTAATTTTTATGTTTCTTTTGGTTCAGAATATTAAATAAAAAAGGTGGTCCAAAAATGCAATTATAATTTATAAACATTACACAAATTATAAAAACATAAATAACCATATTATTATACATATAAAAAATATTACACAATATCGAAAACAATCAACAAAGCATCCAAATTAAAACATGAAAAATAAATTAAGCATCCAATTATGCATATAAAAAACATTATGCAACTATCTACCCAAAATAAAAAAACATTATGCAGCTAAAAAGAGCACAAAATCAAAAATCAATTTCTTGGTTCTTCTAGCCCAGAAAGAAGAAACTTGAATAATCACCAAAGACCCAGTTTGGTAGCAAATTAATGGCGGAACACGTTGATTTCCTTATACTTGGATTCTTACAAATCAAAGAAGGAAGAAAACCGCAATGAAAATGAAAAATAGAATTGATAGGAAGATCGAGATTGACACAAATTAGGGCTTGGGTTGATAACCAAGGAAGGATTGTTGCAGTTGCAAACCATAATGGCCTTGTTCGTTTCCCTGTTTGGTTTTAGTTTTAGTTTTGATGACATCATCATTTTCCTCATTTCTCTCTCTATCTCTCTTCACTCATTGCATCTGCTGACATCATCAAAACTAAACTAAATTATCTAACCAAACACAGCCAATGAAGCTGAAAATGAAATTAAGATTTAAGAGCATATGAGAACAACATCAAAATTTACCTCGTCTAAAAAAAGAATCCGAAAATGAGTAGAGAGGCCCAACATCATATTAAGTGATCACCCATTCCTTCCCCAAGCAATGTGGGACAATAATTCTCAACATCCCCTTTCACGTGCAACTGCATTTGAGGTTTGTCACATGTGGCTACTTTTTGGGTCCTATCACCGTGCAGCCTTTTTGCTGGTCTGTCGTCGTGGGGTGTGGATTGTAATTTTTGTTGAAATGCGGGGTGGAATGGACCCCACTCTGATACCATGTGGAAACTTTATATCCATCCCAAAACCAATTGGCAATGAGTGGAGAGGCCCAACATCATATTAAGTGATCACTCATTCTTTCCCCCAGCAATGTGGGACAATAATTCTTAACAGCTTTTTTTTTTCACCAAGTTCCTTTTTTTTATATTTAATCATGGGAACCATCCATAGATAGCAGTCGTGTCTTCTCTAGATCCCAGTGGTGTAGAGGATGATAGGGGAAGAGGTAGGAATGGCCAAAATGAAAGAGAGAAATTGAGGCAAAAGGAAAACGAGAAGTAAAAATCAAAAAGTAGCTTTGAAGCTCTTTTTGGCTTTTGGCTTGGAACATCAAAAATGGAGAATGCATTCTCAAGGAATGAGTTTTGGTGTAGGTCGCCCAAACAGGCAGAAGGTGAAAAGGAGAATGTGAAAAGGCAAAAAACGAGCGCCCAAAGACCCTCTGATAAGGGATGTCATTGTAATTTCAGAAAAAAGCATTAGAAGCTAGTGAAAATGTCAAAAACCTCAGGGTGACTGTAATTTACCCAGATAGTACTACAGTGTGTAATTTACCATATGCACAAGCCGTAATAATGAGGGTTGAAAAAGAGAGGCATGCCCCGGTCCAGTCTCGTCTTTATATCTTTAGGCTGTCAAAAGGAACAAAAAAAAAAAAAAAAGACAGCAGAGTGAGCTTCCTTCACATCAAAATCTCAGAACACCCACCACCCCTGCAAATTTATTTCCTTCTATAGTTCTATTGCTTGCCTCCACCTCCTCTGCTTGTCATGGCTAAAACGAGTACTCCCCTCCGTCCCTTGTAATGGTTGAGTATTTCATTTTGGTTGTCCTTTAATAAATGTCTATTTGGAAAAATTAATGGATAATTTTTTGTACAATTATTGTTTAAAAAACTTAATAAGAAAAGAGTTAATGAAAAACCGTGGAGGATAATTTTGAAAAGTGAAGGTAAAAAATGATGTAAAAGGTATAAAGTGGAGGTAAAAATTGATGCGAAACGAGTAATAATGATATTTCTTTAATAAGTTGATTTACGAAGCAACACACTTAAAAAAAGGGACAGATGGAGTATTCTATAGAACCCGATTAACAAAAAAAATAATAATAATAATACTCTATCAAATGGAGTAATAATAAAGACGGGGGCTTGGAAGCCATTTTCTTTGCTTTTCGCATCTTGGTTTTTTGGATCATGATCTGAATCTATGATTAAATTTGTAAAGTGTTTGGAGATATGTGCAGAATAAATTTTGCAAAATGAATAGTATTTGACAGATATGTATAGTACATTCGAGGTAATTGATTGGGCGCTCTATTTTTTATAATCACACTCTAATATTCGTCTTTTAATTTTCAAAATAATATGCATATGTACTAAATGACAAATATCGGAGTGTTGTTATCAAAATTTTAGAGTGTCAAAAGCATTTCCTATATTCGAGAGGTCTTTTAATCTACAAAAATGTAGGGACACATCCAAATGTACATCTACTTCTACATCATATTTAGAGGGTCCCACTATCACTTTGGAGAGATGTGTAAAAATAGATGTAAATTTGTTGTCCCCCTAGAATTACTATTTAGGAAAAGTGAAAATGAGAAGTTATAAAATTTGGAACTCGGGTCCCTGCTATGCACCAAGTGTGTTGCACTGTGCAGCGCACATCACAACCGTCCATCTCGAAAATCAATGATTCGGATTCACTGAAGTTTCCTTATTGGTAAGAATATATTTTGACTTGTAAGAAAGCGTCTGCGAATCCGAACCATTAAAAACACTTTTAGACGCCTGAGATGCTGCACTGCATGGTGCAATGCATTAGGTGCACAGCGGGCCCCTGCTTCCATAAAACTCATCTCGCTCCATGTGCATAGCACCGTGTGGTGTAGAGATCCGGCTGTCTATTGCGACAATGGATGACCAGATACCTCGCGCCACATGGTGCCATGCACATGATGCACGGGAGGAACTCCACTCCCCTTTACTTTTGCCTTTTGTTATCTGATATCAAAGAAATGAAAATGCATTTCCATGAAATGCATTATGAGCAAGGACATTCAAACACTCACAAATAAATGTAGTGTCGTGTCTTCGGGATTCGGGGATCCCATAGTGCGCCTCTGCACTACAGGTTTGTAGGGCGGCCAAAACTACTTCGTTTTGGGTGTGCAAAGAGAACACCACTACTTAATCCCTTAAAACTACGTCATTTTAACCTAGTTTTATTTGTTGAATTCTAAAATGTAAGTATTTTTAAGTGGGTGTTTATTTTCTTCAAAATCAAATTTGATTTTTTGATTTCTTCTATACTAAACATAAAAGTAACTTATTTTAGATTGGGGTTGGTTCGTTTTTTTATTTTAAGAGTGGAATTTCCCCATAAAACCTGGTTCTCAAAACAAAAAGTCTACAATTAAACACATTTTTAAACTTCTTAATTTTTGGGTTTCTTTCGGTTTTGTAAAACTAATGCCCATTCGACATGAGAAGGGGTTACAGTGTGTAAATTGCCAATTGTGTTTAGAAATTCTAAATTATGTCACTTGTTATATTTAGGAGGCTTCTCATAGAAATACACCTACAATAGTAGTAGTGAAAGTTTGTGCCTAAAAACACTTTGTAAAAACTAGTATTTTTACGAAATAGATGAATTTTATTAGCTAATGTTGTCCTGTACAAATTCAAAGTCACAAACAAATTTCTAGATTTTTAAAAGGCCCACAAAAAATATAAAAATATTAATGTTAAACTTGACATAATTTCGAGAGAGAGAAAATGATGTGATAATGCTCACATTTTGGAATTCAACAAATAAACTAGTTAAAATGACGTAGTTTTGAGGGATTAAGTAGCTTTGCACACCTAAAACGACGTAGTTTTGGCGGCCCTACAATCCCGTAGTGCGGAGGTGTACTACGGGATCCCCGGATCCGTGTCTTCGATCCAAACCTCCATCGCTACAATGGATGGTTCAAAATTGTCACTCTTACCGATAAAAATATATTTTTACAAATAAGAAAGTAATAAACATATTCGAATAATTAATTGTTGAAACTAACTATTCACGCGTATTAAGTGATGTATCGAAAAGGCAGAGTTCCTTCACACAAATAAAACAGTAATTACAGAAAGAGAAACTTATATCCATGGACTATGGATGGTTTTGTGTATGTGCAGGGAGAGAGGGAGAGAGAGAGAGAGCTCGGTATCCCACTTCTGTCACTCTCAAATTCTGCGCTTTCCACCACACCCTCACTGTCAACTCGTATCACCCCCCCACCTGATTCGTTCCATCGCCCCTTCTTTTTTCTCTCTCTATAATTTCACTGCAGTACTCCCAGAAAATGAAATACTCCTACTCCTGTGTGGAAAGGGTAAATTAGAGAGAGAGAGAGAGAGAGAGAGAGAGAGAGAGAGAGGAAGAGTACCAAATACCCACACTCATGGCGGTTGTATGGGTTTTGCTTTCCCTTCTGTTTCTTGCAACTCCTTCTGTCTCCTTTGAAGGCCGAAACCCTGAAGGTAATTAGTAGTTGTACATCACTGAAAAACAATCTTTCCGCTTGTTTATTAATTTTCTTGTCCATTAATTAATTTGTTTGTTTTTTTTTTTGGTAGTTGAAACGTTGATTAAACTAAAAAATGGTTTAATCGACCCTCGGGGAGTTTTAAGCAACTGGGATGAAGACTCTGTGGACCCATGTAGTTGGGCTATGATCACTTGCTCCCCTGATAATCTTGTCACTGGACTGTCAGTATTTATTTGCTTCATCAACATCATTAAGCATATTATGTGTATTTGTAGATTTCTCTCATAACTTTTGTTGGGTTTTACAGAGGAGCTCCAAGCCAAGGATTATCAGGGATATTATCTGGAATGATTGCCAATCTTACAAATCTCCGACAAGTGTAAGAAATCAGAGCATTTATTGTGTTAAAAATTCTGCATTATGTACATTTATTCGCAAATGTATTTTCTATATTTTTTAAATCAGGAGTTTCTCGCCCTACTCTCTCTCTCTCTCTCTCTCTCTCTCCGATTCCAGTGGTCTGACGACTCACATGGGTTTTGCGTGTATTGTGCCAGTTTGTTACAGAACAACAATATCTCCGGTGAAATCCCCTCGGAGATTGGAGCTCTTCCGAACCTTGAGACGTTGGATCTGTCCAGCAATCAGTTCTCCGGCCACATGCCGGAGTCTCTGGGCCTGTTGCATGATCTTCAGTATTTGTAAGTTCCCTCTCTCTCTGGACTGTAGGGATGGCAATGGGGCCGGTTGTAGTCGGATTTATAGTCCCCGTCTCCACTCCGTTCCTTATCAGGTGGAGTCGGAACCGGGAACATTTGGTGGAGTCGGGTAATTATCCAGTCCCCATTCACCGTTATAATTTGTACTAATTTTATTCTAGTTTGATGGCTGTGTTTGGAACTTGGGAAAGAAAGAGAAAAGAAAAGGAAAATAATTAAGACAGAAACCAGGGGGAAAATTGAAAAGTAAATGGGAGGAAAGTTAAATAGGAATTTGAATATTTTCCTTTCTCTTTCTTTAGAACCAAACAAAGGAAGGGAAAATTTAAAAATTTCCTCTTCCTTTCCACGGCTTTCCCAGATCCAAACAAAGATTATAAAATACTGATTTATTATTGGTTGTTTTGGTTTTACTATATTTAAACAATTGAAATCTACATGCACAAGTACAAAATTATGTATGGAGCTATAATCGGGACGTTTGCAAATACCATCCTGTTCCATGTCTTATCGAATCGGGGGAATTGGGAATACCCGCTCGGATGGTGCGGGACTGCGGGGAGGTCGGGAGCGGGGGCGGACTGGATTAATATTATGTTGCCATCCCAACCCTGGAGAACTAGTTTTGATGTGGATTTTTTTTTCTTGTCTCAATTGATTGCTTATGTTTCTGGTCTTCCTGCATTACTGTGACTCTGTTGTTTTTGTCATGTAATGAGTAGGAGATTGAACAACAATAGCTTGTGTGGAGCTATTCCTTTGTCTTTAGCCAAAGTCCCACAACTTGCTTTCTTGTGAGTATGGGTTTTCTATGCCAAAGTCTCTATCAATATTTGATTTTGTTTGTTTTTTCCTCACATTCTTGAAATTCGAAACAATGTTTTCTTTGTGCTTTTGCCGTATCTGAGGTAATGTCAATATGTGAATGATTGGTTTTCTGTTTGTGAAAACTCTTTTTGATAATTCAGGGATTTGTCTTACAACAATCTCAGTGGACCCGTGCCCAAATTTCGTGCAAGAACATTCAAGTATGGCTTCTCTCTCTCTCTCTCTCTCTCTCTCTCTCTATACAATTTGTGTTTTGCATTTTCAGTTTCTGATATTGGTTTGTATCTTCGTTCACACAGTATTCTGGGTAACTCGCTGATTTGTGGAAGCCACTCGACTGAAGGTTGCTCGGGATCAGCCTTTCCTATTCCTCTTTCATTTTCTCTAAGTTCGTCCTCTGGTCTGTCTTTGTCTTTAGTATATATGTTTCTCTCTTTACTTGAAGCAATTTATTTTCTTCTAAACTTTTCTTACCAAAAATTTTCAGGGAAACACAGCTCCAAGAAACTAGCCACGGCACTTGGGGTTAGCCTGAGCTTGGCCTTTCTGATCTTCATAGCAGTTGTGTTCATATATGGGAGGAGATATAGATCCAAAAAGCATACAATCCTTAACATCACTGGTCAGTAGCTGACGATTACCGTTCTCAAGATAAAGCTTAGTGTTGTCTTCCGTTCGTTCAATTTTGTGTATTTTTGTATTGTTTCGTTCTGGAATAAAAAACTATGAAGTGTTCGAAAGCATTCATTGTTTGAATAAAATTTGCAATTATTTACAAAGATGAAGTAGTTTTAAAAAAATTAAGAAACATTTTTTTAGTGTTCCGAGCAGGGTATCTCAGCGAAACTTTTGTCTCTTGGAAAAAGGAACCGGAAACAAAAACAATTCGGAACAGTATCTCATTTCTTTTCCTTTTGATAAGTACTCGTATGTGTATAGCCAATTTTTACAAAAAGCCTTGACAGCTGTTTACCTTTGTTGTAGACTTGCAAGAAGAGGGTCTGATGAGCTTAGGAAATCTCAGAAACTTCACATTTAGAGAGCTCCAAGTTGCCACAGACTACTTTAGCTCCAAGAACATACTTGGCTCAGGTGGTTTTGGAAATGTTTACAAGGGAAAGTTGGCAGATGGCACAATGGTGGCCGTGAAACGCTTGAAGGATGTGATCGGAACGGCTGGGGAAGCACAATTTAGGACTGAATTAGAGATGATTAGCCTTGCTGTGCACCGGAATTTGTTGCGCTTAATTGGATATTGTGCCACCCCAAATGAGAGGCTTCTGGTGTATCCATTCATGTCTAACGGCAGTGTGGCCTCAAGGCTTAGAGGTTGGTAACTCTTACTGCATTGAGGTTGGTAACTCTTACTGCATTTGGATCATGAATATATGAAGGGTTACATGAAGGGAATGGAAAAGGTAACATAGATGAAGATATTGAATTCAAGAAACTAAATATTGGCTTCCCTAACAGTTTTGTGTTCCAAACACAAAATTGCGGTAAATTTTTGTCAGCAATCACAATTATAGGGCATGAGCATGATTCCCTATTATCCTCGTAGGTATTTCGTGAACTATGAATTGTGGTACTTTGTCAGTTTTTAGCTTGCTATGGACCGCTATGGACTAGGGCCCTGGACGTTTTGTAGTTGAACTTCCAACCGCGTGGGTTGGAGCAGGGACCGTGCTTAACTCCTTTAGAAATATTGTACTTGTGCGGATTTATTTGTTTTTTATTTCTACCTAAACTTGTCCCAGGATGTCAATTTGGGGTTGAAATTCAAACAAATTTCACAATTCTGGTACTTCTGATTCTTTTTAAATGGAGACTTGACTATCTGAACTTTGTCTAGTGGATGAGTTTAGACAGGTGACTTGTCTTCTTCCAGTTTTTGTTTATCACCAAATCCTGATTTGGCCTGACTTTGTTTTGATCCAACTCTTCTCTATCATCGACCTTGGAATACTCTTTTTTTTCCGATAGATTGAATCCAATTTTTGGCATAGGTTCTGAGTTTCTTTGTCTCAATTAAAATTCAAGGCATTAGTAAAAATGGGAAAATAATACTACTTAAAGTGTTTAAATCGAACATATTTGATTGGATTTGAAGGTGACTTATCATTTCAGATTGGGGCATGTTTGAGGCACCATGATTGAATGCATCCATTGCATTTTCTTTAGCAACTCTTCTTGATTTGTTTGTAAGATTAACTATAAGATACAGAAGTTTCTTCAACCGTGTTAACAAAAATCCCAATATGGTTTTGGTTATACAGAAAAACCAGCTCTAGATTGGAACACTAGAAAAAGAATCGCTATAGGAGCTGCACGAGGTCTTCTCTATCTACACGAGCAATGTGATCCAAAGATAATCCATAGAGATGTAAAGGCAGCTAACATACTGTTAGATGACTACTATGAAGCCGTAGTAGGTGATTTCGGCCTTGCAAAACTCCTTGACCACGCTGATTCCCATGTCACCACAGCTGTCCGTGGTACTGTAGGACATATTGCACCAGAGTATCTCTCCACGGGCCAGTCATCCGAGAAGACCGATGTTTTCGGATTTGGTATTCTCTTATTAGAGTTGATCACTGGGACGAGAGCTCTTGAATTTGGCAAAACAGTTAATCAGAAAGGAGCAATGCTTGATTGGGTAAGTTCTTTCTTGAACCAAACTTCTGCCTATTATACCATTTGCAATCTGATGACTTAATCTTAAACCAAGAGAGAGATCTTTCATGCATGCATGAGACCATCACATTCTAGTTATTACTTGGTCTTTGCAAAATTTAGTGATTCTGCAATATTTATGGAGTTTTCATCTGATAAGGCATCAATCAGGAATGCTCCTTTGATATGCAATCATTTGCAAGGATAGAGAAGAATTTATGAACTTGATACTGCCCTCCTCAGACATTGCATATCCTTGTTCGAATGTCTCTTTTAGTTTCTTCTCTTAAAATGTTCTATTAGTGATCATGAAGGTAGTTATTAGTGATCGTGTTCGTGTTCTGTCATCTTGTGTTCGGGTCATAATTCTGTCAACCCTAACCTGTTTAGTTTTTCGTGTTATCGTGTCGTGTCATATTTGTGTTTCGTGCCCGAAATAACCGACCCTAACCCGCTACTTCGTGTCGGTGTTGTGTCGGAAATTCCCGCCCCTAGTTATTAGTACTGGACTGCTGCTTTTAGTTTCTATTTCCTTTCTCCTTTCGTAATGCGTCTTGTATCTTTTCATGTCGGTCAAGTGACTTGAAGTTTGCATCTTCAAATTGACAAACAGAGTATGCTGTGTTTTCAGGTTAGGAAAGTGCAGCAAGAAAAGAAACTTGAGCTGCTGGTGGACAGAGAGTTAGGGAGCAACTACGATCAGATAGACGTCGGAGAGATGCTGCAAGTGGCTTTACTTTGCACCCAATACTTGCCGGCCCACAGGCCCAAGATGTCCGACTTGGTCCGCATGCTCGAGGGTGATGGGCTCGCCGAAAAATGGGCTGCCTCTCATCACCTCGCTACTAATCCAACCACAAATTTCTTCCTTTCCAACAAGCACAGCAAAGCTCAGTTTTATCTAAACCCTGCCGCAAGGCACGATGATGAAAATGATTACGACTCTTCAAGCGTGTTTGGCATGATGATGGATGATGAACATGATAGTCATGCAATGGAGCTCTCTGGTCCTAGATAGAGGAAGATAGCAAAATTAAAGATAGAAGAAGAAGAAAGTGGATTCTTTGAAATTCTTTATCAAAAGTGGCTAGTAACGTCATTCTTGCAAAAGCAAAAGGAAAAAGGTAAATAGGGCTAACTCTCTCTTTCCCATCTCTTACTTCTGGTTGTTTCCCATGGGAATGTAGATATGTTTTCTGGTGTCTTAGGCCAAAGACACTCTTCTTGGTTGGATAGGTTGAGTTGAAGTGTAAAACTTGGTTTCTATCCTTGTTACATTTGTAGATCAAATTAGTTCGCATGGAATTATGGTGTGAAATGTGAATACCTTTTGAAATCCCTATATTTGGGAAAAAAAATTGTATGTTGGGTGGGTACCACGTGGCCGAGCCTACGTGGTGTGCCCAAACGCTGCATCCTGGCTGTTACAAGGTAAAAGAAGTTTTTTTAGCAGGATTCGGATCGTCTCTACCGTCTACTTAAGCCAATTGATGGCTACTGTTGGGAGTGGGCATATGTAGCCCATTTAAGTGATCCGATCAGATTGTGCAGAATATTTAGCTGATCAAACGACCACAGCTGCATTATCATACATTCGTCTCCTCAAGATTTGAACCGGCGTAAAGAATCTCCATCTTGTTGAAAATCAGTGTAACTTGTCAATCGATATGGATTTTGTGCACGCTCTTGTTACTTTCCGGGGCCTTAAGATAAACGGTTTAGATCATCAAAATAGGTTTTTGGTGATCCCAACACTACCCTTGAGCTGGGAAAGAATCCTAGCCAATGGAAAATCCAATTCAATTCTAGTAATGTTACAAATGCAGGATGGCAGATACACTAGTATGAATACTTTCCAGTTAATTTTTTTTTTTTTTGGGTTTCTATTACCCCTAGTTTTTTATTTATTTTTATTTTTTTGGTGGAGTGTACAAGGTACACTGGTCTATGGAGTAGGTAGGGAGGGTAATGATAAGGTGATCTGCCCTAAGTATGTGAGACAGTGTTGAGTGAAACAGAAAGCAAAAGGGTTTTCCACAAATTTTGACTAAAAGTTGGCCCCCCCCCATTCCTCGAAACTGTCTTTTTGAGCTATGGTTGTGTATGTGTGCATGCAAAAGTGCAAGTGGAATGGGTAGTGTGTAAAAAGCATTTTCAAACTTGGTGCTTTTGCAGGTTCATGCGCTTCTTGCCCTGTCGCTATTTTCATCTTTTCCCTTTTTTTTTTGTTCCCCCCTCCCTATCCTTTTTCAAACTTTATTATCCAAGGACCTTTACCAAATTGCTGACATGACCCGAAGAAATATCTTCAATTCCAACATGCCTTGACGTGTTTAGGATACCCAAAATAAATGTTACTCCGTTAGTATGTCCCAAACCAAAACCAACACGGACGAAATTCACACAAACATAGATAATTACGTGTTTCTATAAAATCGGGTGCTCCACGGAGGCAAATAGGAAGCAAACTCAGGTTCTCTCAATTTTTTAATGCCAATTACAAAGACCCAATGCCCTCTCTCCCTCTCTCTCACAACCAGGTGTCTGGGTCACCAACTAGTCGTATGAGACTAATTTCACTGTTCACTAGCGAATGCCCCATTTAAAGCCAGAGAAAGCTCGTATGGACTGGCCCCCAAAAGAGTTGATAGTACTTACGATGTTTCAAACCTGAAACCTTAGGAGGAAGCAAACTCCTAAGTCCCAAACCTTGACCAATACGCCAACCCCTTAGGGTTAAGATCCTCTCTTTACTGATCTCACATTGTATACATGTGTGCATATATTTTACTTCATACATACATTTCTTATGTAAAGACATTTACAAGAGAGCATTGTATTTTAGAAAATATAACTGTCCTAAGAAAAATAATCTCAGCTTTCTTTTAGATCGTAAGAAATAGATTTATATAACCTTTATATGCAGACATATATAACCAATGTCCTTGCTAACCTAACAATTGCTCACTTTGTAAAATATCCCTCAATTTACCTAATATTTCCTAGAATTAGAATTCGCTCAGCCCTCGCTTCAGTTTAGATAAGCTAGGTGCGATATTCATAGTATTTTTTTATTAAAAAAATTAAAACAGAGGCAAATATCAACGCAAATCGAGCCTTAAGCCCTAATCAATTGGGGTTTGTTATTGCCAAAATTGTAAAACCAACTGGAGTATATATTTTTGGCATTACACCAACCTTTTAGAGATTTGGATAGTTGTATTAAGAATACAAGTTTTCAAGTTGGAATTCAATTAGGTGCCCATTATTCTTGTTCTTATTTTTCGATAAATAAGGCTACTTAACTGAAATGACATTTGGTATTTTGGTTTAAGAAACTTCTAGAAGGTTACATGAGGCGAGAAATGATTATTTAGATAATTAATTAAACAAAAAAAGGAGTAAATACCAATTTTTCCTTGTTTTTTCACTTAATTAATTGATGACCGATTTGTGGAGAGAGAGAGAGAGAGAGAGAGAGAGAGAACGCATAAATTGTGTTCACAACTCACATGTTTTTCTAAATACGCCACTGCACATTTCGATAAAAAAACACACAGTCACAAGGCTAAAAAAGAAAACATCAAAAGTCTGATAAGGGAAATACGATAAACTGCAAAACATAGTGAAATTACTGAATTAATCCTCCTCACTAGTCCTCCACGTAACACACCCAATATACATAGAAGGGCCATCTTCGTCCAAAATGGTTTAAAAAGTGGCGAGCCACCATGACTATTTCAGATATAGGTATTTGATATTGTGTGACATTGCTTTGATCACGGATGACCATCCGGAGCACTCTCCTCATCTTGCGCTGATAAATGAGTGCAAGGCTCTTATGAGCATTACCGAAAATTTTTCGAAGCACACACTTCGAGAGGGAAACAAAATTGCATACCACCTTACTAACCTAGGAGCTGACCAAGAGGAGAAAATGGTATCTCACATGACTCCTCCAGACAGCATCATTTTGCTGCTTGAGGTGGATATGAGAGGAGTGGCTTTCGAGAGAGCTTAGTTTTTGTTTTATTTTTCTGGTGTATCAGAAAAAAGATATTGTGTGACAATCAGGTGGATTTTCAGTATATCCATTATGTTATTAGACATGGACCTGGGCCCAACACAATTGGTATAGCTATGGGTCGTGTATTTGTTTGGGCTCAAAATACAAACCTTTGCGCATGGTTCGTGGGCAGGAGTCCAGTGGGCCTTCACACAGGAGTCTTAGAACAATAGAACTATAGAAGTGTTATTTCGTAAGTGGTGGTTAGCTCATGCGGTAGAGTTCTGCATATCGGAATCGAGTCTCATTTCTCCCTCTTTGTGTAATAGATTAGGAATACAAATAACCAAAAAGGGAAAAAAAGATTCCGGACGCGAAGGAATGCATATTGCAGTCCTGAATTTGGTTTATCCTGGTGCGGAAGCTTTGGATCTCAAGTTTCGGGGAACACTAGTTTTACGATGTTAGGGATTTTCTATGGAATACATAAGAAAAAAGCTTCCGTCTCTGGTCCCTGCTAAGAAGCATTCTTCTGGAGTAACAGTTAGTGAAGTAATTACCTTTCCAGCTCCAGTGTATCTTCTCACATTCTCCAGTGAGTTCATAGATCGTACAATAATCTGTCCTTGGTCTCCAGCACAAACCAAGAATTCACCAATCAAGCGAGCATTTAACCGTGGTTGAACGAGCATCTATGGTGAAGGTACTTGATCGAAGGAGAAATTTGTAGCGCGTGTCTGAGAGAGAGCGATGGGTTGCTGATAAAAAGCCCGAACGTGTTGACGTGTGAACAACACTTAGAAAATTTTCACACTGCGAAAACGTGGTTTGCAATCACGACTTCTAAAAGCGTGTTTAAAAAGAAGGTTTTCTAAAAGCGTGTTTGTTTTCAAGTTGGATTAGGATTGATTTAATTTTTTTTTGTTAATCTGTCTTATACGTGTTTGTCAAACATGCGCTTTTTAGAAAACGTGATTTCTAACCACGACTAGAAATCACGACTTCCTGTAGTTCGAGAATAAAGTTTAAAAATTCACGTTTTATTTAATAAAGTAATAAAAAAAGCCCTAATCGGTTAATCGGACAAGGCAAGTATATAATTATGCAAGTTGTTAGTTTTAATTGTTTAAGTTAGTTAGATGCTCATTTGGGTATTGTGCTTGTGGCATTCATTGCTAATAATATCCGTTTCTTAATTTTCTTTTCGGTTAGTAGAGTTGGTAAAAATAAATTTAGACTTTTTAGAAGCTAAAGTCTCCTAATGCGGATGCGTGAGCAGAGGGAAGGTGGAGCGAGAGTGTGAAAAATTCTTTCGCGAACATCCCAATCTACTTAATTTTGTGGGAGCGATGGTTGAGAGTGGAATCGTAGTATAAGGATTGAGTGCGGGAGCAGATGATCCCACTGGATGATTATGTGACGTAGTTCAGAAGTTAAAGTGCTTTGTTGATTGATGTTTGGGTGAGTCTTATTCCTGCCAGAAAATGGTGTGGGTAAGATTTGATTTCCTTTCACAAAACAAATATCGATGTAGGATGTAGAGTGAGATGCTGGGGAGAATGCATTTGAAGGCATATGTTAATATGTTTGTGTTTGTCACCTTATATGCAGTTTCAAGTATTAGCGCCATTCTCATCAAATATGTTTTCTTTTGTCAGCTATGGGAGCATTCATCATTGTCGAAGTGCTTTATTCTTCAAGCCTTCTTGCCATTGTAGGAGCTGGTCTACGGGTTATATGTTTGTGTAGTACTACGTACTTTTAGATGGTGTATCACTTCTAGCAAACTTACGTTGTTCTTCTGGATTTTTCTGAATTCTAATTCATTTTCCCCTCATTATCATGTTAGGATTCCACCCCGTGTGGGCCATTGGGCTTAGGCCCGGATGGGAGGAGCTAGGGTTTTATCATGTACTCTATTTATACTCATTGTAGCCTTGTGTTTTATGTGTGACAAAAGTGAGAGAAAGACAGAGAGGTTGAGAGAGATACACGAGTGAACTTTGTGAGGTTTCATTATTGTGAGATTGAGTGTGAGTGTATAACATAAAAGACACGGATTTTCTCCGGATTATAGTGAAATCCCCCTCCCCGTGGAAGCAGGTCCGATTTGGCCGAACCACGTATATTGTGTGTCGTGCTTTCTTTTGTTTTTACTGCTTCTGTGCGTGTGGTGCGTTGTTCGGAATTCTAACATATCACCCGACTGAAACAGCCATCATTGTCACCACGTCGTCTTTGCTTATTCAATACTACAACCGGGAATGCCCTTTGAGAGCTGAACTTCTTAACTTCAATCCTTGCTGTTTGTGTAAATCGGAAAAGGTAAACATAAATTGATTTCCTCTGTTATGAATGGTGGAAATAATTGCTGTCCAAATGCCTGTTTGATTTTTGAAGTCAAAATGCGTATTGTGGGAATTGGAAGTTTTGAACTATTGGCAGTGTTTATAAGGTATCAATGATAATTTTCAGAAATATGAGGCAGCAGTGACTGTAGTTTTGGGAGCTCTACTGAAAGTCTAAAAGAAGGAAGGTTTTTGTTGATTTGAATTTAGTAGGATAGACATTAGGGAGTGACTAAGTGACGGAACAGTTGTGATACTCCCTTCGTCCCAAATTGTTTCTCCATTTTGGACAGTTGTGCCATTCAAACACTTGTCTATATTTCACCATCTATAATGTCTTTTGTGATTTTGAAATGTATATTTAATAAAATTAATTGAGATTTATCAAAAAGGATCCATATTGAATATAAAGAACACTATAAATCAGAAAATATAGACAAATTTTTTAGAGGCCCCAAATTGTGAAACAGGCGCAACGATTTGGGACTGAGGGAGTAATATCTTACGCAATGAACCAAACAGAAGTGGGTGGTGGCTGCCCTGTTGTTGTTGTTGTTGTGTGAACCTAATGCAGATGATTTTTGATACTGTAAAACAGATGGCTTAATTGTTGGAGTTTTTCCATATCTGTTGAAGTTTCTGTTGGCTCATAGAAAGAACTTTGTCTGTTCTTCCTGAAATAGTGTATTGGAATGTGCAGATTGATTGTTGTTTTGCAAGAAAAGACGTACATATATGACATAAACAGTCTTGCTATCCTCGACACAATCGATACAGTGCCAAATTTAAAAGGTGAGTAGGATATCCTGTTTTCGCAATCTTGTTCTGTTACCGATTTGTCATTTTCTTAATTGCCAACTACTGGTAGACTATCTTGTTAGAATTGTGGCATGCCATCCTATTTTCCCCTTTATGATAGTGCTGGCATCTTTACTTGCATTTTCCTGCAATTGTAACACTACATGAGCTGAATAACGTGAATTGTAAGACTGATTTCTGTTGCTATAATTATTGGATACATCTCTGATTTATCTCTCCTCTCAGGACTTTATGCATTTTCCCCAAGTTTGGATGGTTGCTTCTTGGCTCTTCCAGCAAGTACTGCAAAAGGATCTGTGTTAGTCTACAATGTCATGGAACTCCATTCTCACTGCGAGGTTATAATGCTTTTTAATACAGTGCTTAATGCATGATTTGATTGTATGATTATTAGTGTCTGCTTATTTGAATTTCTTCTTTGAAGTTTCTATACTAAGTCTGGTTATCTTTCAGATAGATGCTCATTGCTCACCACTGGCTGCAATGGTTTTTTCTTCAAATGGGATGTACATTGCAACAGCATCTGAACAGGGAACCATAATTAGAGTTCACCTTGTTTCAGAAGCGTCTAAGGTGAAGCATCACAAAAGCCTTTAATGGGACTTACAATATGTCGAGTACCTCTCTTATGTATTACTCCCTCTGTCTCATCTTCTTGTTTGTAATTGGGAATTCAACTTTTCAAGGGGGCATGCAATTTTTTCCCACTTTCAAAAGCATTTATAGGCTATAGCTATTTAAAAGGGAAAATTTTGAGAAGTTACAAACTTTATGCTTTAACGTTTCAAAATGGAAAATATATTGGGACACCCCACAGGCCACAGATGAAGGATAGACTGTAGGGAGTAATTACTGCATGTAGGATTTCACCTTCTTCTTTGATCTTGTTGCTTGATGTCATCAATGATGAAAAACCCTAATTCCAACTCAACAAATCAACAAGCAGTAAGTAGGAAGTAAGTAAATATGATGAACACATGATATACGTGGAAAAACCCTAAACGAGAAAAAAACATGGGAAGGAATCAAGCACTATAAAAAAACATTATACGGTTACAATCGCACTTACTACACAATTGAGAATCCTCACAATTGACTCAAAAATGATAGCCGAATCCTCGTTCACCGCACCCCGTGCTTGACTGCCTCCGCCTCGAATCCTCAAGCCTGCTGATTACCCTTCTGGAAATCCACCCGAAGCAACTCAATCGTAGAAATTGAAATTGATTCAAATTCAAACTTCTTGGAGAATACTTGGAAGAGTAATGATTGATTGAATCTCCAAGACACAAAGAACTAGAGAAATGCTGAGTTTTTCTCTCTCAAAGACAATGTCTGTGGCTGCTCCCAAAAGTCGTGAACCTCTGTTGCCCTAACACGTTATATTTATAGGCTGCTGATAAAAATGCAGGCTTGGCTTAAGCCATCTCTCAGGCCGTTTGAATCAGAAGCTTTAGGTAGATATTGGCTTGATAAATGGCTCAAGCCAAATGGTGAAAATGTCGATTGGAGTCTTTGAATGCCTCTTTGAACGCCACAATCCTTTTCTAAGGCTTAACACTTGATTCCTCAATTACATGACACACCGAATTGCTTCCACTTCCTATACACTCTAAAGAGATAAAGAAAAGAAATTACAATGTAATAAAATGGGATACATGTGAATGTGTTTTTGGCATGAAAGTGCCAACCAAAAGGGTGCTCGGCCCATGGAGCTTGCAAATGATGCCCTATTTTTACCTGAGTTTCACTTCCAACCTCAATTTCACTTTAGTTCATATCTCTAATTAAATGTTTTGGTTTGAAGGTATAGAACCTAATTATTCTATTTTTAGCAGTCGTATAGTTTCCGAAGGGGAACATACCCATCAACTATATTCTCATTGTCATTTGGGCCATCCAAGCAACTTCCAGATACTCTTGTAGCCACGAGCTCTTCGGGTTCTGCTCATGCTTTTTGTCTAGGATTCAATATTAATCAAAGGTGAGAGCTATATCTGACCCTCTTCCTAGATGCCACTTAACTTAGCTATCATGCTAGTATATACATATCTATATATATGCAGTTATTGGCACTAGAGTGACCCTTGACAATGCGCCCAAAAGATGGTGGAAAAGTTCGTAAAGGCCTTAGAAGCCTTTCTATTTTGAAGTGTAAGCTATTTTATGTTTTCAAGAATTGCATCAAGCACATAGTTCTATCTACTTCTAGATGTAGCTCATGTTAGTGATTTGTTTAGTCGATTCATCTATTTTTCCATGGTAATTCTTGCAGAAGCAGAAGATCTACTAATATCTTCGCAACTAGATGGCCCAACTACAAAGCTCTCTAAAATCGGTGGAAAAACTATCGAAAAGAAGCTCAACCGTAATTATTGAAATAAACTACTGCAGGGGTATCCGCAATTATTGAATCTCCCTAAGCTTATTCGAATTTAAAATTTTGAGGCGGATGACCCTAATCAACTGGTAGGGGCCTTCCTCCTTAACTTATTCAACGACCATCTATCGGACCACACGGAAATTACCTAAAACGTCTATTTATTCACAACCCCCCTTCCAAAGAGCATCTCCATCAGTTTTGCTATCTCTATCTACATTTTGGCAAGAAAAAGTGCACCTGGCTAGCCTCACTTCCATCACCCAGTAGTGTAGCCATTTCAAAGAAAAATAAAATAAAAAATGACGTCGGCTCACAGAGGGTCGCACGGGCGCGTGCAACACACACCTTGCGAGTAGATCTGACTCGTCCACACACGTGTCCGTTGACCGGCGCATGCGGGCTCCGACGGAAGGATCTGTCGACGAATCTTACACCGTTGACATCATCTCAACATTTCCTACAATTCTCTGGTATCAAATCGATTTTAGAACAAATATTCCGGTGTAGTCATTTTCCGGCGTGGGAGGAGAGAGAAAGATACTCCGGTAGCGAGCTCGCCTTTGATCGCCAAACCTCGCCGCCTGTGGCGAGGTACTGTAGCTTCGGAGGAAATGGCGAGGTGCTTGGCAAGGCTGCTGGGTCTTTGTTTTCCGGTTTTGGGTCGCCAAAATGGGTTCGCCGGAGTTTTGAAGAGCCTGCTAGAGATGGTCTAAGCCACTATTTCCAGATCCATCACCATAGACGCCAAATGACAAACAACCCTACAAGTGCCAAGCTAGTTGCAAGCATACCCTGAACAAAACTGCTCCAGTGCTAAGCCAAATGTTGGGGTGGAATCCGATCAGGGAGTTAATATCAATTTGGGGCGTGAAAATCACTCTTAAAATAATTGGGGCATTGTTATTTTCCCTTCTTGCCCACCACCCACTGGACTTGTTTGGAAGATGTGATTCTTAATTTTTTTTTTTTTGACGGAACCAATATATCATATAAATAGTACGAGTATATATTCGGTACTTTCTTCTTCTGGTAAATACAACTCAATTAAAAAGCGTGTTTATATTTTTTTCTCCAGTGCGAAGCAAATTATTATTATTATTTTTTGGCTAATGTCATAATTTCCAGTTCACGTAAGACTTATACTACATGCATGATACAAGACTTTTGTGTACTAAAAATTTTAATGTCAGCATAAAGTAATACTCCAAATTGATGTAAAAAGAGTGTGAATATTTTTGGGGTGTGAAAATCGATCTCGATGTAATTTTTTTTTTTGAATTGAAAGTCATTTCATTAATAAGGTCCAAAAGCCAAGTCATTCGGCACTTACGAGATCTCGAAGTAATTGGCCATGGTTATTTTCCTGTCTTGCCCACTAGCGACGTACAAAAAGGACAGGAAATTAATGGTGAGGTCCACTACCGCACTTGGTCTTGATGCGCCCTTTTTTAAACTGGACCCAAAACGTATTATGCGGTTGGCTCTGTTTGTGGCGATGGGCCTTCGGCATATGTATCAAAAGTAAGGGCCCACCTAAAGTGACCCTTTTCGGAGATTTGAGATATTAATCGCCTTGTTTGGTTTGGATCTCAAGACTCACTCTGCACAATTCCCAATAAAATTTTCTTTCTATATCTCTATATTCATTATTCCCAAAACTCTCTCTCAAAATTCAAACCGAGCAAAACCAATAAGACAACAATTAAATATTAAATAACCACTGTCATTTGCCAAGACAACAACCTACAATCCTCGACATAAAACCACCGCTGGACTTGTATTCTTCGTTTGTTTTGGTTTTGTCTATGTTCTTTTCGTTTGTATGATTATTTTTATTCTGCTGTCTTTATACTCGATAGTTTGTAATAGACTTTCTCGTAAAATGAAATTCTCTCTATTGGCTTAAAAAAAAAAAAAACCACCTCTAATTTGGACAGATTGGCAGGATTAAATAGCCTGCTTAGGACATCCACAGTGAGCTCCCTAAAAATTGCTTCTAAGTTGTATCCTAAAGTGTATATATAAGCATAATTGAGGTCCGCTTTTCACTCCTAGAGCTTGTTAAATTTAGAGAGGATGTGTGTACTCAATGGGCTAGCAATAGCATTCTCTATTTTGTAAAAAAAAATAAAATTAGAGCAACTTTTTCAAAGATTTCATATTAAAAAAAAATTTAACTACTTTGGCCCCACTTAGAGTTAGCTAGGAGGTTACTTAAATTTAACTATTGTGCTAAGAGCCAAGCTTAGGAGTCACCCTTAGGAGTTTGTATGGAGAGCATATTGAAGCCAATACTTGAGCACATGGCTAGAAAAATATTAAGAGCCTCACTTAGAAACTATTTTGAAAGCTCACTGTAAATGCCCTAACTACTATAACCTTTTAAATTATTTACTATAATCGTCACCGTAAACACTCTTGCAAGTTAATTACTCTTGCAAGTTAATTATTATGCGGGAAAGACACTTCACCTTCATATTATTCAAAACATGTTTTTCGATTAGTATTGTCACCACAAATCACTCTTTCAAATTTACTTTTCGAAAAGGACACCTCATCACCACAGAGAGAGAAATTAATATCCACACATGCCCTACAATTGCCTTCTCAATAATTCGTCGTGACGAGTGAGTCGTTGGGCATTAAATATATAACCATGTGAAGCTGCATTTCAAATAATCAATGAGATATAGCATCACGCAACAGTGTTCGAATTGAAATTTAAGTGCTTTTATCCAGTCAGCCTCCCCATTGTCGAGGATAAAATGAAATACAAGACTCCACAAGCTGTCCTAGTCCCAGATACCAGTAATATTACGATTGGATTAGACGAACGAATACCATCTTCTCTCTCTCTCTCTCTCTCTCTCCCCTCTTTGTTGGACTTCCCGCGATTTAGGGTTCTCTCCTTCTTGCTGATTCACACACACCAATTCTGTTATCTTGTCGTTCACTAGACGATTGTTCAACCTTGGGAAGATCACCTTTTGTGTTCTTCAAACATTCAACCGAGCTCTGGGTATTTCAATTTTGGACGATCCTCTGCTAAATCAGCCAAAAAGCAAGGTCGGTATACGTTGATTTATTGAATTTCCTCTGTGCCTGCATTAATGTTTGGTTCATTTATGCTTATGAACTTTAATTCTTTTGTTTATCTTTTACTAGTTGCTTTGATATACTAATTGTTTTCCTGTTGGAAATTCCAATTTGGTCTTCCGAATCTAGCTGCAAGGTTACTTTGATGGTAAATTTTAGTTCTTTATTCATTAAGTATAAAGTTTTGTTCTTAATTATGTTCTGAGTACTATATCCTATTATAAATTACTATTGAATTGGGTATTTTTCACTGTAAGTGTAAAGGTTAATAATACTTTTTGATTGGTTCCTTTTTGATTGCCCTCCCTGATGTCTTTAGACTTTGATTTGTGGGCATGATTCTGCAGCAAAACATCCATGTAGCTCCTCGGTTCTTGGAGGTTTAGGGGGCCACTATTTCAGTAGTATTTTAAGAGCAGCCACTTTGTGCATATTGACAAACGTTAGGTCTGTCTCCAATCATCCTTCGCCCATACCCCAAATGATTGGGGACTAGATGGGTTATGTTATTGTTGTTGTTGGTTCCTTTTTTAGTGGCGTAAGTGTAAAGGTTAATAATAATACTGTTTAAGTGGGAATAATCTGACAGCATAATCTAATTGTTTGACCGCTATTTGTTTCAGCTCTCTTTGTATTCCGATCCTCCATCATCCGTGGTCCTTTTTTGACTTTCTTTACAATCTTGGATTGAAGATGCGAACGATTTTTCGCAGTGTTCGACAGTTTCGATCAGCTTTTCGGCATCAAGGAGATAATATCTTAAGCGGGTTAGGGAGAAGACAATATTATTTGGCTAATAGAAGAGTTGGGTCCACCTACAACCTCTCCCACAATGCTGAAGTTTATAGATTTTCTCATCCATCCTATAGGATCTCTAGAGCTCTTTTTGCTGAAGCCGCTAAAGTTACCAGTGAAGGTACTCTTTTTATGATAATCCTTTTATGTTTTTGATCTTGTGACGTTAATCCTTAGCACAGTGTTCATATTTTTCCTTTTTTCATTTGATTTGATCAAAGATTTAAGCAGAGCTGGGCCTCTGGTTGAGTATGAGCGTAGAATTGCTGCAGGTGATCTTGTGGATGGCGATAATTGTCAGGTATGGTAATCCATGCACTCCATACTTGTTTCTACGTTTGCAAGAGAAAATGTGAACATTTTGTAATGTGCCTACATGGCTTTTTATGAAGTAAGAAGTTGACAAGAAGTTAAAGTTTTCTGAATTTTCTTCAAAAAGAAGGTTAAGTTTCCTATGTTCGATAAAAAAAACTTTCCTTCCTGGTACTGTCTTGTATGAAATTACCATCAGTGAATTTGGAGTCCCGTTTGTGGTTAGTGCACTGGTTAGTAGTTATTGTTTGATTAGCATTCTATCATAACTGAAACGATTGCAACTTTAGTTCTTGAAAGCAACTGAACTACTTAAAAATTCTATGCACGGGGTGCCTTTTTGAGGGATTTAATAAACCGTATCTCTTTAATATTAATTTGATTTTCTGTATAAGAGGATACAGTGACAGTGATTCTGCAGGTAGACACCTTAAGAGAACTTCAGAGACTATATGATGACCTTGTTAAGTCAGCTGATGCCTGCCGGTTAGATCGATATGAAGCTTCTGAGAAAGCTAGCAGGTAAACTTTTTATAGGGAATCACTTGCTTTGGGATTACATTCCTTGTAAGATAACTGGGTTTGGCAAGGTTTATTCACTGTTTAGTTTGTATTTAGGAGTAGGTGGCTGTGGTCCCGCTTCATTCCTCAGTCTTCATACTCACCGGTGAAAGGACTTTATCTCTACGGGGGAGTAGGCACCGGGAAAACTATGCTGATGGACTTATTTTACGAACAATTGTAAGTTTGTTACTTGCATAGTTTGACATGAAATTGAGACCTATCACCAACTATAAAGCATTAGTATAATGCAGAAGGACTATTCAATAGAAACTATTGTTAATTGACTTTTCCTCTGAATCCTTACTCCTATCTTCCCAGGCCTTGCAGCTGGAGGAAAAAGAGGATTCATTTTCATGACTTCATGTTGGATGTTCACAGCCGCTTGCAAGTAAGAATCGCCCTTTTCTTTTTCACAAAGAAAACTAAATAGAAGGTTTGTTACCAATGATTGTGATTGAAACTGGACTTCTTTTGTTTATTTGGCTGGTCAGTCACACCATAACAAGTTGACAGCATTATTAATAACCAGATTGCAGTAGTCGATAGCATCTCCAAGAAGGGTTTCTATGTAAGGCAGACTAAAGGCAGACTAACCATACCAACTTATCAGAAAGTTGGGGAAAATGGGAAAGAATAAAGCTGTAATAAAAGCATTGTATACTTTTTGTGAGGATAAAAATTGTGTGCACTTGTTTAAGGAATATATGAAAGAGAACCAATAAGGGTTGCAATGCATGGATTTCCATGGCTTCATGGTCTTCACCCAATTTTCTAGTTTTATGTGAATTGAATCTCGGATTTCACAACTTCCAAATTTGTCCAGTTTTCATCTTGTTCGTGGTGACTTTGAATGGAAGTAGGTGGTTTACCTGGTACTCGTGTATAAAATCTAAACTTTCATGCTGTGATGTGGGATTTAATCACAGAAACACAGGGGTGTGGCAGATCCCCTTGAAGTTGTTGCTGGGGAGATATCTGATGAATCAGTTTTGCTATGTCTTGACGAATTTATGGTATGTTGGAACTAGGAAATAGAATTGTTGTTTCTGTTGCGCATGATTGTAGATGACATGTCCTAGCTTTTCTTATTTTTGGCCAATTGCTAATTTTCCAACTTTTGTGGTCTTTCTTAGGTGACTGATGTTGCTGATGCATTGATACTAAACCGTTTATTTAGTCAATTATTTAGCAATGGCGCGGTAGGATAAACTTCTGATATGTTCTTTGTACTCAGCCTTCAAGGCATTTGTCCCTCGGATTTTCTACTCGTAAAGTAACACAACATTTATGTCTTGGAGTGTAGATTCTTGTATCTACTTCGAATCGTGCTCCAGATAAACTTTATGAAGGTGGACTACAGAGAGATCTTTTTCTACCATTTATTTCGACTTTGAAGGTATGTCTTGTGGATGAGACATCGTGACGAGTTTGATTGGGCTTGAACTTGTTTTGATCAAAAGTCTACTCTAGTTCAAGAAAAAGAAGTCTCTTCAACCAGTAGGTCTTGAGAAACTTGAGGCCCAAGGCCCGTGTCAGTGTAAATTTGTGTTTATTAAATAAAAAAATAATCGTGTTAATAACTTGATGTAGGAAAGATGTGTGGTTCATGAAATTGGTTCGTCAACAGACTACCGAAAATTGACATCGGTAAGAAGTTCCTCGCTCTCTCTCTCTCTCTCTCTCTCTCTCTCTCACACACACACACACACACACACACACACACACACAAGTTGATATGAACCTATGCTAGTGTTTCGGCTTGTATTTCCTTCTCATACGAATTCGTCATTGTATTTAACTTATACTGTAGGCCCAGCAAGGTTTCTACTTCACTGGAAAAGAATCGAAAGCCCTTTTCAAGCAGAAGTTCGAACAGCTAATTGGGGAACACACAGCTGGTCCACAAGAAGTGGAAGTTGTAATGGGGAGGACATTACAGGTATATGATAATAAATTCCTCTATCGCTCTACGGAGACATATGAAGAGCAGTATACTTAGTCATTTTCCCCCTTCTCTTCCACTAGTCAGGTTCCTTTGGGTGCCAACGGATGTGCATATTTCCCTTTTGAAGAACTCTGTGATAAACCACTTGGTGCTGCAGACTATTTTGGATTGTTCAGTAAGTTATTCTAGCTTGAGTGCGTTCTGAGCTAATTAAAGTTATTTTGCTCGGTTGATCATTGCATATTAAGAAATTAAGTCCAATAGAACACCGTTCTCTTTATATACCCTTTTGTACCTTGACTTTTAGACTGCTTGTTCTCTCTCTCTCTCTCTGAACAAAACTAGTTGAATTTGTTGTTTTTTGTCACCCTCTAGTTTGCTGAAGCAATCTACTAGATAGTAGCTGCATTAGCGCTCTTCCTAAGCATAGGGTTATGCGCTTAAACTCTTTGGAAAACTGTGTTTCTATCAATTCCTGCACTTATTTTATTGTTGTACAATTAAACTCGTCGAAAACAATAGTTTTTGCAACAATAAATTCCTAACCAATACTGTTCCTTTCTTTCAGAGAGATTTCACACACTGGCTTTGGAAGATGTGCCAATTTTCGGGCTCCACAACAGGACAGCAGCATATCGGTTTGTCACTCTAGTTGATGTTAGTTCCTTTTCTTCCAAGTTATTTGACTGTTCATTCATTAAATAATTCAGATGAAGGTACTTGTTTGGGCTTCACATAAGCCCTAAAATCCTGAAAATATGTTACCTATTAGGACCATGGCATGACAGTAGAAGCTTACAAGGTCTGAACTTATATTGACGAGCAATCAGCTGTTGAGTTATTCTGTTTCAGTAAGTTGATATGAAGCTGGCAAGTGGAGTGGTTGCCCAGTGGTGGGCACCATGTACTCCTATGCATTTGACTGGGTTCAAACCACACTTAACAACAAGAAACACTACCAACTTTCGCAGAGCAAAAAGAAAAAGTTGATATGAAGCTGATGTTTTTGTAATCAAAAGCTGATGTTTTTCACTCATCTTCACTTACAGGTGATGTATGAGAATAAAGCAAGATTTTTGTGTACTGCTGAGGGGACCCCTTTTGAACTTTTCGAAAGGATTGTAACCATCTCTGATGCTCACCATATGGCACCCAGAACCTCTTCAAGATCGAGGAAAACTGATGATATGGACCTTTGTGTGGACAATGAATTGGGGTTTGCGAAAGATCGCACCATTAGTAGGTAAGGTGCTCGGCTTATGTCTTTTATCTGGTTTACCTAAATTTGCGGTAACTGCTAAAAATAATATCTGGGAAATATTAGTTTTAAATGTTCGTGAAACAGAACATGTGGTCAGGACAATAGACTTGGAACTTACTTTTTTGAGACCCCTAGCCAGTAGTTTCTGCAGTTCTACATGTTGGTAGATGGTTATAGTTAAGTTTAGAAAAGTAGCTTTGTGTTTTTAGTGTGCTTCAATAACTAACTATTATCTCATTCGAAGTAGACTGTCAAGAGAATTGATCTAGCTCCTGTATTATGATGAAAGAAAAAGATCCAACTCGCCTTCAATTTCTGATCTCCAAATAGAAAAGACCAGGGCCACATCCTCTTAGGTTGTGATTAGTTCCCTGATTTATTTTGGGAGAAGACAGGGCAGTAGATTATGTACATCTTTTTTTTTCCAGTAAGTAACCTAAAAATGAATCTTCGGAGTAGTCTGATTTTCCATTCTCAAAAAATAAAAATAGTCTAGTCTGATTCTGTAGTCTTACTTTTTTTTTCCCCCCCCTCTACAAATCGAATCCAAGATCCAAACACAGCATTACGTTACTTTGCGCTTTGGTTTGTGTACTTACTTTTTTTGATCAAAATTTTCGCAGATTAACAGAAATGAATAGCACAGAGTACTTAGACCAGCACGCAGCCATGTTAGCAGAAAAGCAGCTGTTATTGGAAGATGGCTGTGAGAATACCTTACAAGCATGAGAGAGGAAGAAACTCAAGACTAGTTGTCCAATGACAGTGGACCACTGTTGTTAGTAACATTATAGCTGCGTGTTTATTAGGTTCGGTTCATCCTGGCCATGATTTTGGTGCCGGACCATGTATTGATAAGCGGGACGATGATAATTTCTTATACTAGTTGAATAAACTGTAATTTAACAAAATTTTGTGGATTTTTAACCTAATTGAGCAAAAATAATGCAAGTTGATTTGTTTTCAGGAATGACTTTCTTTCATCAGGTCACCAAATTCATATGGATACTATTATTTCGCAAACTTGCCATGGTTGTGGCTATAGCTTTCGTTTATCGGGCCTCGTTTGCTGGATTTTCTTTTATTAGGTCACCTACTCCTTTGACCTTTGGTCAATGCGCATCCAGGAGTTCCCCTACACGATGTACGACTTTGCGGAAACTTGTAATTTTGGAAAATAATCGGCATGCGAGTATTTGAACACTCACTGGGAGTAACTTCAAGAGTAAATCAAATGTGATAGGGTAAATTACACTGACCTCCCCTGAGGTTTCTGACTTGTACACTGACCACCCCTACTTTATCTAAAATAGCACTGACCTCCCCTGAGTTTTATATTTTAGTATCAAAAGTACCCTTCAACAGCACCGATGGCATCGGGGACCCCCTTGTGGGTCCCCAACGGTCGATCCGAGCCGTCCATTCATTCCAGAATCGAATTCCGAATGGGTCTACGCGGGAATCACCTCAATCGGACGGTCTTAAGTGCTCGATCCAAAATCACCCCATTTCGTTCAAAAATTTTGGATCGAGCACTTAGGACCGCCCGATTGAGGTGATTCCCACGTAGACCCACTCAGAATTCGATTCTGGAATGAATGGACGGCTCGGATCGACCGTTGGGGACCCACAAGGGGGTCCCCGGCGCCATCGGTGCTGTTGAAGGGTGCTTTTGATACTAAAATATAAAACTCAGGGGAGGTCAGTGCTATTTCAGATAAAGTAAGGGTGGTCAGTGTACAAGTCAGAAACCTCAGGGGAGGTCAGTGTAATTTACCCAATGTGATAAGAAAACATCTCTGGTTAAATGCTCAAGGGTCAATGAGCCAACCCACAACAAACAATGGCGTGCAAATGCATATGAGGCAGACATAAAAGCTAATGATTACAAGGCAGTATTTTTATTTTGATATTCTTGAAACATTGCCATGAGTGCTACCAGATGTCAAATTTTGTTCAAATCACCAACAAAAGGTAACGAATCACCGAGATTAACCAATCATTCAACTATTGGAGTACTACATGGCAATGCTCTTGTTTGATTGTGGGACTAGAAAGGAGGGATAAGGATTAGGGGGACACAAGGGCCCATATGCTTCTCATTATTCTTTAGTTCCGCGCATGGTACCTTGGGATTAGCCGTGAGAGGACAATGTGAGACTATTTGTTCATTTAGTACCCCATGTGGGGGACCAACTAATATTAGGGGCAATGCGGTATTAGCTAGTCTCCCTCCTCACTCAACGGACAAAAGTAATCCCCATTATCTTTATCTCATCCTTATCGCACTCTAGCCAAACACAATAATACTAATCATAGCATTCATATAATCTCATCCGTTATCCCGTGAACCCCACTTGTCCCCTCTATCTTCCTCCTTAATCCCATCTTTATCTAATTATTTTTAAAAATAGTATGACAATCAAACTTTCCCCATAAGCATTGAATAATTTTAGAGAGTAAAGGGGTATGTAGTGCGATATGAATGGAAAAGAGGGCGGGTTCGTGAAATTTACCCTCTTTTTTCATTTCATTTGAACCGTCGTCTCGTCCAGAGAGTCTGGCCTTCAGTAGGTCGTAGTCAATCAATAGAAATAGCTAGGTACCTTCGAAGATTTCTGAGAAAAGGGGATGTAGCAAATATGAGAACTATGAACACAAAGGTATTCTCAAGAACCATCTATCCCTTATATTTTTTATTCCTTGCAGACAAAAGTCTCAGCTTGGAAGAAACACGGGTGTTCCGGTAAGGGAGTTTTGTTTTAAAACTGCCTTAGTTTTTGTGTTCACACCTTGTTATGTAATGTATTATGAGAGAATAACCTGTCTCAATTTTTAGGAAAAACTAGTTTTTTCTAAAAACTAGTTAGTGGAACTACTCAATCTGTTGGCGAAGCCGTGGACAAGGAGGCGGTTACAATTGTTATGATTAGTACAATGTTAAATGGTTTGTCAAAATACAGAATACCTGACCCTATAGTTACTTAGCTTTCACTGTCAGTAGGATCATGTATCCTCTAAAGGATACATTACTATCCCCACCAAAAAAAAATATAGGAGTATTTATCATCCAAAATCCTCATTATTATGGAAAAAAATCTAAATTTTATATATTCTTTATTCCCAAAAGAAGTGCTTCCCGAATCAACCACAGCAAAAAACGGTTGTGCTCTTGTCAAAGCCGAATAAAAAGCACAAAGTAACTATTCGAGCACTTCCACATAACAGCTCTACAATACTTGTAACCAATCAAAAAAATAATTGCAGATGAGTGTTTTAAGTACTAAACCATCTTTAAAACACCTAATGGTATTCCGAAAGATTACCAATGTAAACACTGTAGAATAAAGCACCGAAGCCCTCGTAGTTACACATAAAGATCAGTCCTGCAAATACAAGCACCGTATATTCATACCATTGTCTCCATTTCCTCATGCTGAGATGACCACGAAACACCATTACTAACGTTGGAATGAAATGGAATAGGAACCGGTATTTGGATCTTGCACGGCTTTGAAGTTGTCGATGCTCATCCCAAAGCGGCCCAAAACGGAGTTTCCCATGTCTTTTAGCTTATCTGTTCATGCCACAAAAAAAAAAAAAAAAAATTAGTTCAATCTGTAAAATCTTGAACAGAGGAGTACAGATAAGAAAGACATTCCAGATTGTGGAGACACAGGAGGACACTGGTTGCAGAACATCTTCGCTCACAGAGAGAGAGAGAGAGAGTCTACCAAATTACCACTCGTAGAACATCAACAGGAGAGGAGCAAACTGAAGAAATATACTAAACAAAGATCACCATTTGAACTCACCAATCATCTCTTGTTTCATTTTTTCACGCTTTTCTGCAGCCAACGGCTCCAAACGTTGGATAGTTCTCCTAACTTGGACATCTGATTGATCCAATTCCAATACTTTTTTCAGGTCTATAAAGGGAAAAGCAAGAATGATGAGAGGGTTAAACATTGTCAGTAATCCAGAGCACAAGGAATTGCAAAATTGATAGAAAAGACAACTGTAGGTAGCTATTGTTCCATTTATTGCAATAATACAAATATATCAAATATAAATGTACCAGCAATAGCCTCTTCAAAGTGCTCGAGCTTCTCATGAGCCTCTCCTCTTCGAAGCAGAGCCTTCACATAATTAGGATTTAGTTCCAGCGCTTTCGTGGAATCCTTTATTGATTCCTCATATTTTCCCTGATATAATGTTACACCGACAAAGAAAACAAAAAACTATCTCAGATAGAAAACAAGTGAATGCCCTAAGAAGCCAACTGGACTGAACAAAATAAACCAGTGCCAGCAGAATCCAGCTGCAACTGATATGGATTTTGAAAACAGTTCCCTTTTCCTTTACCAAACAAGATAGAGAAAAACTTGGTAAAAATAACAATTTTAAGCTCAAAATTAGTGGAACAATTCACTCCTTTTGGAGAACACCAGCCTTCACCATGCAGCAAAGGCTTGTTAGACCAGAAACTAGGCTTTGGGCTGATTCAGTAATAAACAAGAATTGCCATAAATAATTCCCAAGATAATACAGCTATATTCCCAAATGCTCAAAGAAAACCAATTACTCTTCAAATAAAACCAATTTCTCTGAGTTATAAGATACAAGATTCTTCATGGCAGCAAGTGAAGTGGTAGCTGATAGGTGCCGAAAAGCACCCATTTAGCCCTCTAATTAACACTTTAATAGTCTAATCATAAAGTTACTTGATGAATCATAATGGTTGAATTGTGTTTGTAGGCTTTGGAGAGTGCCGAACAATTGAAAGTGCTAATTGGAGTCAATACGATGCATGAAACACAAAGTAGACGTATAGAGCTTCGCAACGGTCCAAGAATCGCATCATTTCGAGTTCGGATGAAGCTGGGGTGAGTCCGCAAAGTTTTGGCCTACAATCTGGATTTTCCGCCCGGGCGGGAATCAAAGCCGCCCGGGCGGTTTTACCCGAGTCAAAGGCGGATTAGGGCGTTGACCACGTTTTTTTTGGGTTTTATTATAAATAGGTCATTGCTTTGTACGTTTTGGGGGGTTTTAGAATATTTTGAAGCAAGTCTAGAGAGAGAAACGCGAGCCGTTCCATGGGTTCTTCAAGTTCTACATCAAATCAAGCATTCGTCTCCATCTTCATGGCCGGCTAAACAATTTCTAGGGGGAAGATGAAGCCCCGGTTCAAGTAACTTTATTTATGTATAGAATTTAGGGTTATGCATTCGAATCAGTTGTTTAACTAAGAACCCTTTTCATTATGATCAGATGGATTGAATTTAATACTTTCAATTAATTGTGTATTTGTGTGCGCGATCTCAAATACCAGGTTATTCAACAGTTTTCTTCGCTTGAGCTTGGGTAACTGAGATGGGTTATGCTCGTAAGACGGATCGTGCCACTGGACATGCCGTGAAAGAGACGGTTTGTGCCAGCGAGACGGTCCGTGCTATGGGATAGCCCATGTCTGTTGACAACCAGTGTTCTAAAACTCGGCCAACTCGGCCGAGTCCTCGGCGACTACTCGCTGGAAGGTGCCTTACCGAGGCGACTATGGCCTGGTCGGTGGATGTCCTCAGTGGAAGGTTAAGGCGGGGACTAGTCGGAATTAGTCGCCGACTAGTCGCTGGAAGGTCAAGGCGTTGCTAGTCGCCGACTTGCCTAGTCGGGAAGAAGTCGGATTAAGCCGCAAAAAGTTGGAGAAATTCGTCATCAGATCTTCACCGACTTCGTCAGTCTCGTCCTCGTGTTCACCGACTTTGTCACCCACTTCGATCTCAGTCGTCGTCTTCAGTGTTGGATGCTTGCTCTCTTCGTCAGTCGTCTTCAGTGTTGGATCCATATCTTCGTCAGTCGTCGTCCTCGTGTTGGATGCTTGCTCTCTCTCTCTCTCTCTCCCCGATGCTTATTGATGCTCTGTTTTTCTGGGTCTTTGGGTGCAAGTTGCAACAGTCAAAAAGAGAAAGAAGATCGGTCCACTTTTATTAATTTTTTATTACCTTGCACAGTTCACGGTGAAAGACTCCTTTACAGCTGTTGACTCTGTCCAGCTATGATGAACTTACTGCTTAAACTTATGAACTACGTGTATAGTGCTGCCTGTGGAAATAAATATCTAGTGGTAATTACACTTTACCCCAACATTTTTTTATTACACTTTACCCCGAAATTTTTAAGAAATATCATATTTACCCCATAAAAATCTTAAAAATTACAAATAAACCCCTAACCGAGTAATTTCTCGAAGGCCGAGTACTCGCCGAGTACTCGGGCTGGAAGCTCGAAGGTCCCCGACCGACCTGGGAGCGAGTAGCGAGTTTTAGAACCTTGTTGACAACTCAACTATCTTCTTGACAATTGTGATTCGAATAATAACCCTAGCCTATACATAGCCTAGTTACGTGGCCGGGGTGGATTCGAAACCCTAGATCCTCTCTCCATTAATTTCACTCAGTTTTACTATTTCTTGCTTTAATTTAGTTAATCACAAAATCACCCAACAAATCTCTTTTTCTGAATTAAATTAGAAATTAATCAAAATTAACGTAATTTAGCCAAATTGTCTCCGCGGATCGACACTCGGACTTAGCCACTATTCTTCTAAGTAAGGGTTAATTCCTTGTTTTTATAAATATATTTTTGATACGGTACGACACGGTCAGTAGCCTAATGGTAGGAACCATATACTGCCACGCATTTGCTAGAGGTTCAAACCTCACTAACAACCAACAATACTTTCGCCGAGCAAAAGAAAAAAAGATTCTTCACGGCAACCAGTTCAAGGCAAAAATTATCCATCCACCATCAAAAGCATCTGTACCCCATTGACCCAGAGTTCTACAATCACACTCATCAAGTTCGAGCTCTACAAAGTCTTAACAGGGGAAGCCTTGAACAGCCAGTGAAATTACGGCATACTAAAGAAACCGATGCCACCAACACTCTAGCATCGTGTGACTATCTATGAAGCACCGACACTCCTAGAGGTCGCCGTGTTCGTCGGACATGGGGACATGTATTAGACATGCCACGTGGCGTGTCCCTTAATTAAATTATTTTTTGGAGGGGGACACGGCGTGGATCCGCGTGTCCCACATATACACTCGCAATCTCTCTCCCTCCCTCCCTCCCTCCCTCCCTCCCTCACTCACTCACTAACTCTTTCTCTCTCATTGTATATACATGTGTGTGTGTGTGTGTACTTGTATATATTCCATATATATATATATATATCTAATATCTCCATCATTGTGTGTGTATACCTCACATAAATATGTGTATGTACTTGTATATATACCAATACACAACCATATATATCTAACATATCAAAAGAAAAGTGTACATAGGTGACTATAAATTGACTTGTTTTCACCGGTTGCTGGTAAGGGTTGTCGGGCATTTTCCAGGTGATGCATTTATTACTCTACTCTTTTTTCTCTTTAGCTCGCAAAAATCAATATCATGCTTCGCATTTTATTTATCATTTTCCTTGATTCCGAGCCAAATTTTACTTCTAGCATTTCACTTTTCTAATATCTAATAATACAGTCAACACTAAATGAAACAATTGATAATGCAAAATGGTATGCACAAGTCACAATACCAAACAAGATTAGAACATACCAGTTTTAAGTAACATAACGCACGGTTTGCATGACACATTGAACGTATTTCAACTGATGTGGGAATGTCAGGTGCAACTTGTAAAGCAAGCCCATACTGTGACGATGCCTCTTCATACTGCCCCTCACCAAACATTCTATTACCTTCCCCTTTTGCATGATTTGCTTCTGCCAAGCCTTTCTGTTTTATAAACAAAAAGAATATAAAGTTAGCAATACAACCTTATGGTACTACCCTGCAAAGTGTAGAAAACACAGCTGCTTCCACCAAGCACAAGCCATTAGTAGCACACCTATCAAAATGACAGCGGGGAAAAACAACAACAAATATCTGTAACATATACCCAATAAACTCATAATTTAACAGTGTCCATACAATGATATGAAGTGCAGAGAACAAAATCCATCACATATAAAGCATTTATTAAAGCACGTCAAGAACCAAAGACATGCTAATTGAAATACTCGAACGGGGTTGATGCTCTATGCTGCAGGCAGCTATGTTAAATGAACATTAATGGGTGACAGTGTGTGTTCAAGCATTATCAGATCTCCTAAATCATAGCTCTTGGTACTAAAGATACAAATCCAGACCTCCTGAAACTCTAGTATTGTCAGACCTCCTTAATGTGATTGAAATTAAATGGAATTTAAGGGAAAGAAATTTCTATCTTCCATCCAAGTGAGAGCGCAATGGTGTCTGTAATGAGACCCTGTTTCTAGTGAGATTTTGACACCCAACGATGCCAAAACAACTTAGTATCATTGAGAAAATAACACATTCCTGCAAGAGAGAGTTTAACAAATCTTGGCATTATCCAAAGTAGACAAGGAACTTTTTGCAGAACTAATACATATGCACAGTACTTGAATAAGATTCTTCGACCTCAACAATACTTAAATCCCAACACACTCAAGCATGGCATAATGTGAGTCTAGGTTTCTTGAGATGTAATATAATCAAAAGTTCGAAACCTAACAAATCACTCTTCTGATGTTGAACAAACACACAAAACAAATGCATCATGTCGATCATACAGCCATGATGATACGTACGCGTATATATCTAACCTCAACGACATTTGAATCACTGACACAGTAAGCCGACAAATAATGTTGAGTCTATCTACAACATCAATTACGCACAATCTTAGTCACATAATCCTTCAGTAGGACCATCCGCTCCCGTTCTCCTGAATTTCACTCTCGCAAATTTTATTAGTTTGGGATGTTTTTCGGGAGATGCTATATTTTGTGATATGAAAATTACACAGATTAACAAAGAGGAACCTGTATCGATTCGGGGTCGGGGACAGCTTCGAGAGAGTCATCTTTCGGAGGCGTAGATTGTGGTCGTTCCTCTTGCTGTTGATTTTGTTCGTTGTCATGGTCGTCATCGTCACCGCCGTTGAAGTCGCTTTCGCTGGCGGTTTCGAAGCCGTCGTCGGCATCTCCGGCGCCGGATTTGGCGGTGTGGCTCGACTCTGCTGCTACCGCTGCAGTCGCCGAGGGTTTTGATTTAGGTTCAGGACTGACATTGACCCGCCCTTTTTCTTCTTCTTCCCTCGGTTCTGGTTCGATTACCACCATCTCTCTCTCTCTCTCAACTCAGTGAGTTGGGTTTCTGATGTACCGGATTTGCACGAGTTGTCGAGTTGGAAGGAACTGGAAGACAAATTTCATGTGGTTCGAGAAACCTCAGATTCTTTCCTTCTTTTTTTTCACTGCCTGCAAACGTCGTCGTATCTTGACAGGTCATACTGTTTTTTAGGAGTATTTTTTACCATCAGAAGTGCTTTTTAAAAAAAACGTTATTTAAAGTTTACCTAAGCTAATATACGTTTATTTTGACCTAAAAAGTTAAGCATGTTTTTTGCTTTTTAACTTATTAAGGAGAATTTTTTTTTTAATACTTATTTTGGCTTAAAAAGTTGTAAAAGTTATTTATTAGTCCAAAATAAAGGATTTTTTGAAACTCAAAAAAGCAAAAAAATATGCTTAACTTTTTAGGCCAATTTATGTTATTGTAATGATTCCAGTTTCCTAAACGGATGATTTTGATAGGAATTATATGCTATTTATCATTTCATTTTCTATCCTAACAAAAACAATTATGCTTTTCCAATTAACCTTCAATACAGATGCAACAAGAAAAAGGAAAAAGAATTTGTAGTATATTTTTGCTTCCAATCCTTCAAGGAATGATTTGTCAAGGAATCAATTAACCGATAATATAACGTCTCATTTTTTTTCCCTTTTTAAGGGAATAATTTGTTTACAAAGTCTACAAGGAATGATCTATCTCACATTTTTTTCATTTCAAACTCTATAAAATTCATACTAAGAATGCTATTCTCGCGCACTGACGTGCTGGCTGTGTAAAGATAAGTCGTGTGCCTTGTGCCATGACTTGCTTGCCATTCTTCTCTCTTGATTAGTTAGCATGAATGTTAAACTCACATTTGTACACTTTTATTTTTTGTTAGTGTTCTTTATCTTTTGTGGCTTTATATTGCTAATATAGATGGTTTGTGAAAGAATAACCCAGTTGTATGTTACCTGCTAATATCCCTTTACGTTACCTACTTCATAAGTTTTTTTACCACAGTGTATGATTTGGCATTGGTATAGTAGATTCACAGGCCCTGTTCGTTTTCCAATTTAGTTTTAGTTTTAGTTTTGATGACATCATCATTTCTCTCATTTCTCTCTCTATCTCTCTCCACTCATTACACCTGATGACATCATCAAAACTCAACTAAACTATCTAACCAAACACAGCCACAGTGTTTTCGTATTTGAAAAATCCTTTTCTTTTGATATCTCATAAGTGTTCTTCTCTAATAGGTTGTTTACAGTGTGGATCATGGGAATATTGACTCTAATATAGATCACTTCAATCGAAAAAGACAAATTGAATGTCAAAAGACTCAAAGCACTCCCGATGATCGATCAAACAACGAATAAATCAACGAAAAAGCAAAAACAACATGCAGTGTGAGATCTGAATCTTATGCGAGAAGAATTTGGCCTCTCAAAAGAACACCAATCACTCCATCGGTAATTGTCTTTATTCATGACTTTGTATGCAGATTTTGTATTCTCTCTTTATACAGTTTTTTAATACCCGACCATTTCATATGAACTAAATAAAGGAGAGTGTATAACCACCTTTAATACACTTGCAGTTAGTGACTTATTCAAACAGGCCAACATCCTCCCAGCAACGCATAATACACTTGTGCGTCCCAGGTGTGCGCATCTGAGCCATTGATCATACACTTGTGCGCCCCAGGTGTGCGCATCTGAGTTGTTGATCTTGGCAATCAACGACTTGAATCTGGAAAGTGCTGGGATGAAATCAGAACCGTTGAAAACACATTCGATGGCTTAGATGCCGCACACCAAGGTCTCCGTTTCCCTGATTGAGAGATTTGTGGGATTTGAAATTCGAATTTAGGCAAAATGTGTTTTCCCCCAAATGTGCAAATTGGAAATTTCTACTTTTATTGGTTAGATATGAATAAATGATTAACTTCTTCGAGGAGACGAGACCATTTTAGTTAGGTTAAATTCCTTAGAGACCCCTTCATCTTTACTCATTTTCCATAGAGACCCCCCTAACCTTTAAAAGCATCCCAACTCACCCCCTCATCTTTCACCGCTAACCATACTGACCCCTTTTGTTACATTACCGTTAAATTTTAAGGTTAAATGTTACCAATTAGACGATAATGCCTTAGCTGAGATTAAAACTTAACGGATTACACCCTCTCCCTTCTCCCACCCCATCTATAGTATTCTCTCTCTGGCTGTCTCCCTCCCCCCTCACCGTGAGAGACCACAGGCCCACCCACTTGGCCGCCGAAAATTGGGGGGGCGGGTTAATTCCCTCCACTTTCGTTTCCTCTTAAATGCATATTGATCCAATTTTCTTACACCGGAGTAGGCAGTAATTTTCCGGCACCGGAGCCATTCCATTGCCAAATTGGAACTCGCCCTGTTTTGGCTTCAGCGATCTCTAGCTAGCACTACTCCTCGACCGCTTCAGCACGACAAAGAAGGAAAAGAAGGTAGTTTGATCTGTGATGGCGGCGGGGAAGTTGGCCTTGCTGGCTGGAATCTGCCGTCGTTCGTCCGTGAAGTAGACGATGATTTGGTTTTGGGAGATTCCGATCCCATCGCCAAGTAATAAATTTCATTTTAAAAATGGTGTTCTAAATGTATTACTGTTCTAAATTTATTACTGTTCTAAATGTGTTTATTTGCTTCATTTAAAAAAATAGATTTATTTGTTTCATTTTCTAGGTGTATTTGTTTTGTTTTCAAAAAAAAAAAAAAAGATATACAGCTATCTTTGGTTTTTTTTTTTTGGTGTTTTTAAATAAAAAAAAACATATATAGAGGAAAAAATTTTCAAATTTGAAAACAAAACAAGCACACTCTGCTTTTAAAAGCAAAAACAAATTCACCTTTTTATTTCTTTTGGAAACAAATTTTTTTTGTAAACGAACACACTTAAAAAAATAAAAAAGAAAGAGAGAGGGGGTGACTGTGGGTGATTTACATAGATGAGGGGGTGACTGTGGGTAATTTTTAAAGGGTATTATAGTCATTTTCATCATTCCATAAACGGTGTAAGGGGTTTTTTGCATTTCACATAGATGAGGGGGTCTTTTTGGACTCTTTTAAAGGTTAGGGGGTCTCCATGGAAAATGAGAATAGATGAGGGGGTCTCTGTGAAATTTAACCTTGTAGTTATTTTTAACAAGTAAGGCTTGGTTTTCGATTTGCTAAAATAGAAATTTGCTAAAATCAAGTGGGTGATTTTAGCAAATGAAGTGGAGAGGTGATTTTATCTCCAATTCATGGAAAACCAAGCCTAAGAGGAGTGTGCCAACCCAAAAAAACCCGACTACAAGAGGAGAAATTAATTCCATCAATTGTGGCATATGTCAACTGATACCATTTTAAGGCTTCCAAGAAGGCTTTGGCTAAATTATCATTTTTTATTTTCTGGGTTATTTTTAATTTATTTTATTTTGCCGTGGTCGTCCGTATCACGGGTTCGGCTAAAATTTAACTATATGCAGTATCACCATGAAATAGTAGCAAAAATTCAAAACAAAACCATATGCTATGCACCACGCGAAACGATAGCTAGGCCTTTATCAATTTCAGTTCGATCATAATCCTGTTATGCACATGAATTACCGTTTAATTGTTGATTTGGCTTTATTACTGCACATGACTGGGTAATTTTTTTCACATGATGGATAGTCGTGTATCTTAATTCTGATTTATGATTGTTTTTGTTATAATAGGTGTAAAGATTGTTATGCCAACGCAAGGGAAAGAGCCAACCTACCAAAAGGGACAAAACTTGGGTGTCGGCTAGGTAGCTAGTGCGTATCTCGGCTGTCTAAAAGAAAGTGGGAAGAGAAAGAGGAGAGTGGGAGGGAGGGAGAAATCTGGGCCGTCGAAAACACTTTAGAACGGCTGAAATTGGTACTTGGGCATTATGTCCAACTCCGAGCAAAAATATACATACTTGCTCTTAGACTGATAAGTACATTAAATGCTTTAGCCCAGCATGTACGTTAAGTGCCTCACAAAGCGCAACAAACACGTGTGTTTCCATTAGAAAACTTTTTTCACATCTCGCATCATGACCATTCAAAATCTCTAATACATAGTTGTGTCTCTTAAAATAGAGGTTCGACATGGGATGCGTTCATAATATCTTCGATGATGTTCAGCTACTACCACGGTGACTAGTGCAATTATAGTATCGTCATCTGAATCAGACTATAATTCTTTGTCATTATCATCGCTAGACTCCATTTGGCTACGGCAGCAAACCAAGCAAACACCCCCTATGTATAACATGGTTAATATGTTGGGTAAATTATAGTGACCTCCCTTGAGGTGTCTGTCAAAATCACTGACACCCCCTACTTTTAAAAAAATTACAGTGACCTCCCTTTTTGGAATCGGAGTTAATAGTCTGTTATCTTTTACGTAATGACCCCTGTAGTTAATTGGATACACGTGTTCGCTTTTACTATGAGACTTTCACGGTGGAAAATCCCATCCTCCCCCATTAGATTTGGTTTTCACGCGTAAGTACACAACCCATTTTCAGTTGCCAACACCATATGGCGAGTGCTTGGTTAATTTGCTGGATGGTTTGTGTACTTATATTTGTGAAAACCAAATTTGATGGAGGAGGATGGGATTTTCCATCGTGGAAATCTCATAGTAAAAGCGAACGCGTGTATCCAGTTAACTATAGGGGCAATTACGTAAAAGATAACAGACTATTAACTCCGATTCCAAAGAGGGAGGTCATTGTAATTTTTTTTAAAAGTATGAGGTGTCAGTGATTTTGTCAGACACCTCAGGGGAGGTCACTGTAATTTACCAAACATATTAACCATGTAATATGGCCATTACTGTTTTCGTATGATATATTTTTTTACCTTTTTTTTTGTAACACTCTAATTTTTATTTTTTATTGTTATTTCGATTGTGGAAAGGTGGAGTTGATAAGCTCGGGGAGCAGTATTTGCCTGTTATTGTTGCTGCCGAAGAAGATGGGTGATTGAAGATAACCTAGACTCGGGGGAGGATGAAGAGGGGGTGATTAGTATTTCCTTTCGTGTTTCTTTGGTTTTGTTTTGATCTAGGGGGCAAATTGGATGAATGATTATTTTCAATGGATAAAAGTTATTGAGGGGGGATAAGATAAGAGGAGAAATTATTTTTGGAAGATTAGCCCACATTGATGTGATGTTTATAGAGGAGGAATAAAAAAGTAGTTTGTTTGGATGAGGTATTAAAAATAGGGATAAAATAGTACTTGGTTTGGATGGAGGATAAAATTGGGGGATAAGGTTGTATTGTAGTTGAAATAAGGGAGAGGGAATATTATTCTTGGCTAATACATGGGGATAACTTTTGGCAAGGGGGAGGGGTGCCTAAAAATAATACCCCTCTATCCCTCTAAGCCGGATAATTTTTGAAGGGACGAAAATTTATCCCCCTGCTTCTTTGGATACCCAAACCATGCAAAATGTATCACATCAAGCCTTATACCCCCTCCAAAAATTTTGCCCCTTCCTTATACCCTTCCAAGCAAGGCCTAGGAGTGGTAAAGAAGAGAGAGATTGACACTCAAATCTCTGTTTAATTTAAGTTTTTTCTGTGGTTTTGTTATTGTTGTCCTTCCTTCATGCCGGCTCTGACTATCTAGTTATTAATTTCATCGAGTTCTTGTTTGGTGTTGAATCGAAACCAACCGATGTCAATAAGCTTTGCATATGATGGAACTAGGTACGGGGCCATGTGCAACTGTTTGTTCGTCAAAGGAAGTTTATTTAATGTGTGAGAAGCAAAGGCTTGTGATTATATAAATAAATGCTAAGCCACTGGTTACATTTGCTTTTATACTGGAAGCTAAGGAGATTGAGGAGCGTGTAACCTTAAGCTGGGTTCTGCAACACGTGCAATGCATGTATTGTTTGCCTGTTAATGCCCGACAGAAATTAACTACTTATTATTGGACGAACCGAGCTTTAATGGCCAAGTCGTCTTTACGTAAGTAATGAATTATTTTGATTGGCTCCTTCCCTTTCTCACCCAAAAATAGTGAGATTTGGTGAGGAAAGGCTCCCTTTTTCTTATCTCGTAATTTTTCTTCATGCAAAGGTGGTGTAAAAACTAACTAAACATTTCTCTCATCAGTGTGAAAGTGTATCTGAATTCCAATAGCAAGCAGCAACAATAATTGCTTGACTTCGCTTTTGCCGGCTGAAATGCGAAGGCAACTAATAGGAAGGGCTTCTCACCCAATTTGAAACCACCTATTTGATTCCACAATCCATTGCCAACTTTAAAAAATTTGACTTAAGAAAAAGAAGGAAGCTGGGACCATCCTACCATGTCACTCCTTCGACAAACATAATCAACTGAAATTTTAAGTGGCTCAAAAAATAAAAGCATTACCAAAAGAAGTAAGAGAGTCGGTCTCCTGCTATGTCTCTCATTCCATGAAGAAAACCTCAAAGTGCAACGGGGACAGGGGATTTGTCGAAGGCATCCAAAAGCCTAAGCGAAAAGGAAATGCAGAACATAAAAAATGCAAATAAACTCAAAAAAATAAATAAATTTAACTACTAAGCCAAAGCTTACTTTCTTACTCGATGAAACCTCCTCCACTTTACTAGAAAAGAAATCAAACGTATAGTTTGATAGTAATTGCCCGTGCCTAAAAGCACGTTGATAGTAATTGCCATGCCTAAAAGCACTCCGTAACGCATTATGAACACAATCTATATATATGAATTATCATACCCACTTTTCCCTTCTCTCAAACAAGGATCTCAAACAAACTCCAATACTCCAGGATTCTTAAGATCACTAAGAATAGCGTCAATTCATGCCCATCTAAAAGATTTCAGCAAATGAATTCAAGAAAATAAAACAGTCTATAAAATTAATGTAACTTCACTTGTCTAGCCATTAGTATCCTACAGTGGTAGCATTTCAAAAAATCAAAATTTATAATCACACAGGATTCCGATCACTAAGAAAGAGTTTTTCCTCAGCAAAATGCTCCAAGATCTAATGGTGGCTGGTGCCGTCTAATTGATAGCGTGACAAAGGTGAAAACAAAACCTATGGCATCAATTCCTTTTTTTTTTTTTTTATCAAAATTGTATGGTGCAAATCTTAATAGTTTCATTAAGATCAAATTCAATTTAGAGTAAGGTTGAAGATAAAGGTAATTTGGGATTAAATAAATAATTTAAATGGGTACACAAAACATATGGGCCTAAAGAGATATATTATGGGTTCGAATAGAATTATTTATATTGCAACGGTTTGAGTTTGACAATTGACATACCACCATTCAACTACTCGAGCTGTGGGTAGAAATAAGATTCAGGATGCCTAGCCTAAATTCTTTTGATGACTATGCTTCATAAGTGGAGGATCTGTAAACCTGTGTAACTGTTGAGTACGACGCAGCGGAACAAACAAAATATTTTATTGTATATGCCAACTCTTGTACATATACTTCGCACTCACTTCACTTGACAGCACTCACATGAAGATACATATGACTCTCACTTGACACTTACAATATCTAGACACACTCTTTGTGCTCACTCATTAGGTGGTCTCTCCCCCACTTGGGTACTCTCCCACCCAAGGGGTGCTTTCATCACCACCAAGGTGGTACTTCCTCATCACACCTCACAAATGAGGTCTTCCACCCTTTATATAGCCATCCACCTCCTCAATGGACGGCCAAGATCATTCTCATCCAACGGTCCATATTTTTCATCTAGAATCCTCCTATATCCTCTCCTCCTCACACCTCCACAACATTCTAGAACTCTCCATACAAGTCTAGCATGTAGTGGAGTCTTCCATAACCTTCTTGAATATTCCGGAACTCTCTAGGTTCCTCCACTTCTAGAATCTTTCAGAAATATCTAGAACATTCTAGACCATTCTAGATTTATCTAGATCATTCTTCAACCTTCTAGAGAGTTCTCCATTATTCTAGAATTCTCTAGAATACTCTCGAACCTTCCGGACTATTCTAGAAGTCTCTGTTCTATTATGGAGGATTCCAGATCCATGATCTATGGTCCATGGAGAGTCAAGTGTTGACTCTCAACAGTAACTACTCCCACCATACGAAAAAGAAACTACACCTGAAAATCTGTCCTCCCACATCCGCGTATTAATAGTCCGTCTCCAGTGAAAGCCATCCTTGGTTAGGCCTGATTGGGTCCATCTCTTGTAGCATAGGTAACACATCCTAAGGTTTGACACTATGACCTGGAGTAGCATGAACCTGCAAGCAAGTTAATTGCCTATCATTTCAGAAGATCGATAATTGGACAAGAAAAGATAGGTAACAAAACTTATTCTTACGACTACATTATATCAACATCTATACAGGTTCATTAATGAAAACATTATGTAACTTCTCATATCAGGCAAGTAGATCTTGTTTCTCGATTAACATATGTTCCTTTGCAATCCCGATTCTATGAACAAAGAGTGATTCTTCATCTGGCCTCCTCAACCCCTAGCATTATCTCAATGGGCATGGGCATGAACAAGGGAGCCTATAGGCTGCCGAATTATATATGAGTACTTACTTTGGGCAAATTTGTTATTATAAGTTTCCGGAACCTTTTGCATGAATTAGACATTCATTACCCATAACATATATAGTTAAAGTAATTAAATAATCCTCCTCTTTTTGGGCACCATGTAAATTTTCATCCTTGTCATTTTGAACAGTTATGTTTTCATCCTAATTATTTGTGATTTACCACTTATACCCTTTTCTAGTTATATACCCACATTATATTGTTACCTATTTCAGTTTGATTTAATTAAACATAATTGTCTTAATGATAGGTGATTTCAAATTTGACAAATATTTCAAATCAAGGGTAGGGATTTATTTGATTTTTACCACTGGATAAGAAAGGGAAATTTTGATTCATTCCTTATTTACCATCTCGTCATTTTGATCATGGTTAAAAATATATGTTTACATCGTATTTCAGGAATCATGGTAATATTTCAAGATGAAATACAGTGTAAAAGTCAATACTCCAATTATCATGATAAATATTTTTGCACCACGCGATAAAGAAAACGTAAAATTTATCCATTCAACCATGGTAAGTATGACCATGGAATTTTTTTCATGGTGAAAATAAACAAACTTGTTTAGTACATGTTTCAATCATTATGGTAACAATTTTAACCAATAGCACACAAAATATGGTAAAATTTGATACCAATAGCAAAAACATGGTTAATCCATACGACTTCTTGCTTTGCTTCGTGGTAAAATACTTACAATAGTTTTCAATGATCATGGTACAATTATTCACCATTAACACAGAAAAAATTGTAAAATTTGTTTCCAGATCAGTAACATAGTGAATTCATACGACGTGTTATGATGAATCATGATAAAAAAATATATATATATTTGGGAAGGAGGATTGCCGACGGCGTTGAAAAACATACAGAAACTGGGTAATAGAGTCGGTAAAAATCACATATCGCCTACATTAACGGTACAATCTATCAACAAACAAAAAAATCATGGTATAATATTTTTTCCATTAAGACCTACGACGTCGTGCCATTGTCGACAAAACCATATTAGAATGGCAAGTGAGTCGTTCACGGAGCAGTGCGTCAGCGCCGATTAGGGATGAACATTTGTGACGGAGAGTTAGAATGCGGACGGGTGAAGATTTTTTACGGCTAGGGCAAAAGATCTGGGACGCCAACGGCGATTTGGGATTGAGGACTACCGACGGCGTTTTGTGATGCTGGATTGTCAATGGCGATTTGGAATGTAGGACTGTTGCCCACGATTAGAAACTGCTGAGGGGTGGTGGTTCTGGGCTTGTGGCATAACTGATTGGATAGTATTATAAGGCATGAATTGGCTGGAAAGTGGTAACTGGCAAGCCGTAAATTGTGGGACTAATTTTATCTCCTAATCCTAAAATTACGGCCTTATGGGGCAGGACCTCCATAATTCTAAAATGGTCCAATTTTCCTTGCTCTATATAGTATATTTTGTTTTAATCCCAAATCTCCAAATATATATACAATAAAGGGCAATATTGGTATTATTTGAATTTCAGGATCAAAACATAACTCCAAAAAAATGACAGGATGATAACATATGTTCAAGGTAGTTGAAGGATTAATAGTTACGTGCCCCTATATATAATTCGGCAGTTATCATCATCCATTTTGGAGAAAAGGATACAAATATATTCATAGTTACATCAATTTGCCGAATTAGTTATTTTTGTGCATTTTACAAAATGAATGATTGAATTATCACTATGGGTAATAATTTTTCAGGAGAAACTCATCTCCATACTTCCACATCTCAAAATTCCTCCAAACTTGAGCTTGCAAGTTTCACAAAGGTTCCAAAAATAGTGATTACAATCACAGCACAAATTAACAAATAACAATTTGATTCGAGATAAATTGAAGAACGAAGTACTCATATTTTGTTCGGCGGTAAATATGATTTTAAACTTAAACCACCTACTTATTAATATACCATTTTAATTTGTTTGGACGTGTATCAATGTCCTAAAAAGTTATTCTTGTACCCAAATAATTTTTAAATTTAGGAAATGATCAATTTAGATCAATGTTTTGTGACCCATTGTGATCTACGAATTCATCAAGTTTGAAAGGGTCCTCGAACAAAGATAGGGTTGATTTGCTCCCTAATTTTTTGGGCATACATGGAAACCAAACCCCGTAGAAAAATTCTTCCCATGGAATAGAAACAACAAAATAACGACTCTCTCTCTCTCTCTCTCTCTCTCTCTCTCTTGTCCCTGATTCATCTAGAACTACAGTATAAATCTTACTGCTGATTCTCATCTTACAAATCAAAATCCAAATGAGACTCTCTCTCTTCTGTTTTCCAGCCAAATATCGTTACATGTGTTTAATCTTCAATATATATTGCGCTTTCTAGCATGTGCTTTACCTCCTAGGCTCTGGCATCACATCAAAAAATGAAGCTTCGATCTTTCAGAAACATTAGAGGTGGTGGTGACAACTGACAGAAACATTAGAGATGGCAATCGAGACATGGCCGTTGTTTCTGAAGCAAAAGTCAGTGAAGACGATGGTGGGGTGGGAGTCTGAAGAGATTGTTACAGATTTGATTTCAGCATTATTTGAGGGAAGTTTGATTATGAAGAGGGTTAGGACAAGGATAGCAATTTGATGGATGTTGCAATGCAAATTCGAAGGCATTTTCGCGAAATCGGAGGTAGGATGAAAAGTGGAGGAGATTGGCAATTCATGGATGGAGAGGGTGATTATATGGTTAATTTGCGTAGAGATTGAACAAATTTAGCAACAGTACAGTTGTGCTTGTACATTTTGACCCTCTCCTGGTTCTTATCTACAACCCAAATCTCCTTGCTAAATTTCTTATCCCTTTGACTCTTTTTATCTCATTTTCAGAAACAAAAGTGACTAATAAGCTGCCAATTTTGCCTGACTCCCTAATAAACATCCTATTTGTGTTCATATTTCCGTTAAATTCTCAATGAATATCCTATTTGTGTGCATGATTTGCCGCATTTTTTAATGTGGAGATGAACTGTTTGAAACTTTGTATTAGTCGGATCATCTCCCCAAATCAGTATATTGAAGACAAAACTTTCACTGGTTAAGTGTATATACCTAGCCAAAAAGGGGAAGGGCGACAAAAAAAGGAAAGACCAGCCATTCTTACTTGAACGTTGGTCGATTTCTAATCCATCCGCCTCCTATTTTGCTTCCTCTGTTTTCTGGTTCTTCGTATCCCCGGGGAAGAAAAACAAGAAGAAATGCTTGAGATGAACAAGGAATGAATCTGAAATTTCAATCTCCAAGGACTTGAGGCGAGCCACGATGTCCCTCATTTCCATAATATGTTCACGCACATTCCTAGAACTATTGTGTTTCATTCCTGATAACTTGTTCATTAGGGTGCTTGCAAGTGCCTTATTAGAACTAACAAACTGCTCTTCGATAGCCTTCATGTAGTCCTTCACCTTGTCACATGACGGGATTGAGTTTCGAATGCTCGCACTAACATGAGACTTTATAAGCATCAAACTCAAGCGATTCGATCGCTCCCATCGTTCATAGGCAACCTTAACTGCAGTTGAACTCTCGTTCGTGGGTTTTGTTGGTTCATCCTCACGCATTGCCAAATCGAGATCCATACACCCCAATGCCAAAAGGACTTTGTCCTTCCATTCCGAAAAATTGTCACCGCTTAAAAACGGGACACGAGAAGACTCACTAGACATTAAAGAGGTAGTAACTGCAATATTTAACAAAGAACGCATATATAAATCAATGCTTTGAAGTAATAAACTTAATCTGAATCAACCAATGTCAAATTCAGTAACAAATCTAAATCTTCCTGTGGGTAAAGATTGCAACATGCATTAGACTCGTTAATTATTTAATTATAAGACTAGTAAACAAAAATTAAAAGAAAAGATTCCATACCTGTGGGTTAAGGATTTCTAAACTTTTAATATTTGATTACTATCTTAATCCAATTATGCTTTCCATATTACTCCCCTGTGGGGCCAAGTAAAAATTCTTAACTACATAATTGCAATATGAAAATGCCAAAGTAAAACTTCATGTGATAAAATATATAAAAACAAATCACTGTTCATCACAACTTTATTTTAAGATGCTGTGGCTATTCTTAAAAACAAAATTTTTCGGCATTGTTCATCAAAATGTAAACAAACATCTTTCGTTATCGTAAACATGTAATTCATAAACCCAATCATGTATATGTGTAGTTGTACAAAAATAAATATGCAAACACTGAATATGCCTTAACAGAGACTTTATCATGACATGCAAGCGAAACATACAAAATTATGATAACTTTCGTCCTATTCATGGTGAACAACTTTGTGAAACAGGAAAATGAATTCCAAAATTGTTTTTTTTTTAACACATCAGAATCCTACTGGACTAATCAAAGTCTATATTTGAGACTTAATCACAACAGTTTCATAATAGCAAAAGTAGTGAATAACAACGATGACTTATAGTTGAATAAAGGATGAAGAACCCAGAAAATTGATCGTTGCCGAAATGAGAAACCGACAACGCTAGGGAAAGTCACGTAATTGATTAACAAATGCTCCATTAACTTTGAAGGAAACCCACACCCAATGACCAAGATCAAGACAAAATGAGATTTTCGTCCAAACTTCATGAACCGGCATCAGTGTCGAAAATTAGGAAGATTATGAACAAATGCTCTATTAATTAATATTAGTGGGCAAGATCAAGAACAAATTCATCAGATTTGTGTTTATATACTACCAAACACATGAAGTCATCAGATTCATGATTTCTCGAAATTCACGGCATATAGAATACATGTCCGATGGTCCTTATGAATAGACTCTCAACGAGAAGTCTAAGAACAATTCTGATACATGAATTTGTTTAATCTATGTTCATACAAAATTCCAGAACATAGAGTATTCAACCATTTAATTGATACTAAACACAATGGCATGAAGGGTCGCTCTGATACCAAATGATAAACTATTATGGGAGATTCAAAATAAATACGCAGCGGAAGAATTACTTACCTTCTGTCATGGTGTTTAAGTCTTAGAGAAATCTGGGAACCGAGTTTATACTTTTCGTTCTTGAACAACACCAATCAATCAACACGAACTCTCACTAGTTTATTGTGGAGAGCAATGGGGAGGATTTCTAATCTATGCTATATAAATTTTTCACTTGTAACTTGATGGTAATCACAGGCCTTTATATAGATAGATTGGGACCCTTTCCCAACGGACACACCTCTTCATTTCCTTCCATCAAAGAAATGACAAGGCACCCATTCACCAATAGTTGCAACCTTATTTGTGAATGGTTACCAAACCTAATCATGAATAGTCACCATATCTATTTATGAATAGTCACAAACCTATTCATGAATAGACACCAAACCTATTCATGAATAGTTACAACTATTTAGGCAATTATTTATTTAAATCTACTACCCATATTTTTATAAATAGGTATACATATTATATATTATAATTAGGATTGATGTGACATGTGAGCCACATGAATAAAAATCTAACACTTTTAGCTAAACTGCGTGGTTCAAAAGGTTAACCTCAAGTTATATATCAACTGCTCGGAATCGTTTATATGATACTCGATTTTCCTCTAACCCACCGATGTGAGATATCACAAAAGAATTACTATCCAAATAGTTGTTTAGAAAAATCACATACGAATAGCTGCAAATTATACTCCGGCTTCTCAATTGAAGAATGGATTGCTAAAGCAGAAAATGCAATTTCCCCCAACTTGCACTGCTGCTGCTACTTAGTTAAGGTATTGCAGGGGGTTGTCGTCAAGATGATTGGCATTGGACATTCAAGGTCACTGGATAAATCAAGTTGGTTTTAGGGTTTGCTTATGTTGTAATTAAGCTACAAACTAATCATGCACAGCCTCTGGGGGGAAAATGCACCTTTTACCGGCTTCAAAAAGAACTTCATCACCTGTAAACAAAAAAACACTACAATATGATTATTGTTTGTGTTTGTGTTCTTTTAAAATAAGATAATATGGACACCATAAGAATCAGCACTACCAAATTAGCAATCAATGTCTCATATATATTATTAAAAAGCTTTTAGAAGTGAAGGGGTTTGATATTTCAGAACAAGATATTAAGGAGGAAATTAAAGCTCTTAACATATTGAAGGGAGATGCCTCCATTTCTATGCAATTTTGATTTGCCTCTTGCCTTTTGTTGGGAGCTTTCTGGAGATGTTTCTGTTTTTTGGTTGTTGGAGTTTTCACCGTTTGAGGGTTTGTTATCATTGCTTTGGTCTTGCTTGCTTTAGTTCGCTTAGGGGTTGGAGCTCTTAGGATGTTTTCTTTTCTTGCTGTAGTATTTGGGGTGTATCAGGTTTGTCTTTTTCTGGTCTTTGGTTCAGGTTCTGGTTGGTATCTTACCACCCTTCTTGTTCCGTGGGTTTTTTTTTCCCCTTCGGGCCCTTGGCGTTTTTAGTCTTGGGTCCCTTTAATCTTTGTAATTCGTTTTCAAAGTTTAATAAATTTCTTGCTTAGCAAAAAAAAAAAAATGTCTCATATATATTGACCATGAAATAAAGAAGTAGAACCAAAAGACTAGCAAATTAGCAGCAAAAGCAACAACCCAAAACAAGAAAATCACTAGCAGCTCTACTTTTGCATCAACACCATCATTCAGCAGAGAAGAGCAATAATCAACAAAAAGACCACAAAGATATACCACAATTCAACTCATAGACATCTAAAGATGGTTGGATAAATTTTTATTCTTACAGCTACTGAGGGCATATGATAATAACATTTGACACAATCTAGTAGGTGCAAACCAACTTGAATGAGTATTCTCCTGACTACTTCAGTATTGATATCATCTAAAAAAAATTTGGACAGCATAGCATCATGCCATCATCAACCGTTAGAATTATAATTACATCTCAACATCTGCCTTATAAATAATGGACACATAAATACACTGATGGATTTCTTTTTTTGTCTCCCGAAATACAGAGCCACTGTTACTTAGTTTTGCTAGTTAGTCAAATAGTTGACCAAAATGCACCGGATTTTTTATGAAGAATTTTGTACAATTCCAGAGTACACAATTTATTTGAAACATTGAAGTCCAAACACCCCTTTTCAGGTGCAACAACAACATAATATACCATAATTTGTCATTTGAAAGAGGGCATACAGAGTCCAACCACATAGGCCAAATAAAAGGATTAAGCGTAAAAGTAACGCACAAGCTTCATCTGGCTATAGGTTTACATCTATTGGCTAAGGAAAGCGAAAAAATAAAAGAAAAGACCTTTCTTTCCAACTAGAACAAGCATACCTTCACATGGTGTGGCATAATCTTTATGTTAAATGGTACATGAAGCCACGCCTCAAAAGGATAAAAGAGAAAATTCTCCGGCTTACTGGCATACACATCAGCATATTGATGGATGTTAAAAGCAGAGTTTCTTTTTTTTAGTTTTTATCCCCTAAACTATTCACATTTTTTCTAATTTGTCCCTAAACCATCAATTTGACGATTATATCCCTAAACTATGCACATTTTTCTACTTCGTCCCTAAACTATCAATTTGGCGATTTTATCCCCTAAACTACCTGTTTTGCAACTTATTTGGTCCTTTTTTAACTCCTATTTTGGGATGAAATTGGTTGAATCAAAAGTGGTTTAGGCGATGAAATCGTCAAATTGATACTTTAAGGACAAAGTAGAAAGCATGTTTATAGTTTAGAGGATGAAATCAAATTGATAGTTTAGTGGCGAAGTAGAAAAAACACGAATAGTGGGGAGGGGACTCCATCGGGAGCTTTCCTGGCATTTGATGAAAAAATGCTATTGCTTGCTCAAGTTTTCGGTTCCTAGCACTTGCTGCAATCACTGAATTCCAAGAAATGATGTCCTTGTCGTTAATTTCGTCCAATGCCCAAGTTGCTTCTTTAACAGACCCACATTTCCCATACATGTCAATTAAGCAATTTGTGACGAAGCCACTACATTCCATACCAACTTTTACGACTTTGGAGTGAATCAATTTCCCCAACTGCAACAAGCTTAGTTGGCCACACGCCGATAAAATGGCCGTAAATGAGAACGAATGCGCAGAAATATCAGACCTGTCCAATTGAAGAAACAAACCCAACGCGTTCCGAAACTGCCCACAATGCACATACCCAAAGATCAAAGAATTCCAAGAAACTACACTTGGTTGAGGATTTCACCAAACACTTTGGGGGCATCACCCAAAGAGTCAAATTTCACATAGAAATTGACGAGGGAAGTGGGAACCAACCCAGATCGCAGGGCGTAGCAATGAAGTAGCTTTCCATATGAATTGAAACTGGTTTTCGTGGATGATCGGAAAAGTTGCACCAGAACGTAGCCATTGGGTTTGATACCAGAGTTGAGCATTTCTGAGGCACTAACCAAAGGCCATTTAAGAGGAGGAACTCTTTTGGGCAAGGCCTGAAATTATTCCGGACCATGATTCGAAGTCATCACTTTCTGAGCTAAAGTATTTTGACACCAGGGGATAATGCGGCTGCTTCTGTTTTTGCAAGTAATTCTTGACTCCCTTGAATGGAGACATGAACATAGTTTTGCAAATAATAAAAACATGTGGACCAAATAATCATCTGTACCCACAATGCATTACGCCTAAATTTGTATTCACAAATCCAAGAATCGAATACAGCCTTACCTCATCATACATGAGATGTTCCAAACAAAGCAATCCTTTTTGAGATGGCCATTTTGCACCTCGACTAGTCTCTAGGTTAATCACACCGTCCGCTGTCAGCACCATTTAAAGCATGAACTTCAAATACAGAGCCAACTTTGTTATTAAAATGTCTAGTTTTTCAAGGGAACCCACGACTAAAATGTCCAAGAACTATGTGTACTAGAAGTTCAAGAATTGGTTCTTACTCCCCAAGAAGAGCCCTTCTTCAATTGATCATAGCCCTTTTGGATGGCACTAAAGGGGGTTTATTTAGATAATTAAAAGAGATGAAAAATTGTGAGAAAGAAAGAGAAATGAAGAATATTCGTCCATTTTGGTTTCTCATCAAATTTCATCACTTAATGATGAGATTTGGTCAAAAATCACAATCCATTCTTTTATCTTCCTTTCTCACAATCAAAAGAGCCTCTTGGTGCTTATCAGATAGGACAGTTGTGGACAATATGCAAATGAATCTCTTCTGAAATGAAAACATATCAAACAAAGGGATACTAATACCCAAAAGACCATTGTGGAGATACCCTAAGCTGCAGCAATTGATATAGTAATACCCAAAAGGACTTCATATTAATATTCATGACAAGTCTTTCTTATATAGATCATAGACAGCTTAGGCCGTCGGACAATCTAGTGCGAACAATACAAAACAACAGACATCAGTGCGACTAGGCAACATAAGCACGACTAGGCAATGAGGAAAACGTAAGTAGTAACACAAACAGACCGACCAACAACATAAACTAAACAGCGTCGAGAAAAAGGACTAAGATAGAGAGTTCGAGCTTCTAATCATCAATAGTGATCCTATCCATGATCTGAGCCACAACCTCCTTAGACTCCTTAAGCAACTTAATACTCTTGTTCAGCCTCTCGCGCTTTTTTGCAGCAGATGGAGATTCTTCAAGCATCATTTGTATTGCACCAGGGCCGCCCACTTGAGATCCCATAAGCTCATTGACAATCTCCACTTCCATGTCGCGGTTAACCAAGTTCCGAAAGTGTAGCAGCAAGTGCAGAGCCATGCTGTCGACAAGCCTTTTCACAACAACCTTCCAATATGCAGTGATCCTCATTTTCATGTCAAACGCCTGATCTCTAACATTTGAATAACTGCGAAGATGCCCAACCTCTATCTGCCCGAAACCTTCAATCGTTATCCTTGTTGATCTGTAGGGATCATTTAGGACCTGTGTGAACAAATTCTGTTGAGCCATAAGCTTTCCCCAATCTGACATGTACTCCGGACTACAAGTATAATTTGCCAGTCTCTCCATCTCTACAATCTCCATTACTCTTTCCAAGGACTTATCTTTCATCTTTTCTACAAGATTATGGGTCGCCCTTCTCATAGCTGATTCGAGTCGAGGGAAATTTTCGCAATGGGTCGTAAAAACAGTTGTAACTACAAATTCAATGTAGGACCAAATTTTCTCCATGAAATCAACCGGTCTTTTGGATATCTCCTCGACCTTTTTCTGGAGGATTACAAGGAAGGCATTGCCGGGGAGGAAGTTGGGGAGCTCAATTCGTTTAGCTTCATCTAGGACCCTTATCTCATCCACAAGAAAATCCTCCGTCGACTCATTGTCTGCACTCTTTTGAAGCTCATCAGCGAACTGGTTCAGCATTTCAACCAACCGAGCAGTGCAATGCATTGTTTCGTCATCTGGGTATTCATCAAACTCGCCTCTCAAGAGGATTTTCCTCAGAGATTCTTTGGAAGACCCAATGATCCTCATAAACACCGTCATTGCTTCAGCAACTGAAGATACATTCTGTGGCATTTTGCTCAACTCTGACACGCTGGAATTCAGCTTTTCGTTTATCTTGTGCACAATCTCTGGCAAACGTTTCGTGATAATTGAAGCCTGTATTTGCACCAGCTTCTGAGCAAGAACCGGAACCCCAACTATGGACTCGTCCATCTTGGATAACAAAGGATGATTTCGGAACAGATAGGCTTCTTTTGCACGGGCTTCCTCATAGGACTCCGGTCCGATCCGGTTCCTCACACACACGTAACCAAGCCCGATGTTCACATCATCAGCAGTAACCTTCTCAAGCAAACCTTCAGGTGCCTTATCAGCTTTGGTAACCACAGCTAGAGTCCTCTCACCGGTCTTGTCGACACGCTGAGACATCCTTATTGATTCACAAGTAGGGAAATCAACAGTAGCAGATAGAACATTAAGAATTATACTCTCTTCTGGACTTATATACTTCATAATTATCCCAGATATCTGCTCATATATATCCTGCGGTTGGCCAAGAACAGGCACCCTAGTGATCCCAGGGAGATCCACCATAGTAAGATCCGGGACACCTCTCTTTTTGACAACCAGAGTTAATGGGGAGTCTGATATCCCCTTCTGACAACCTGCAATCTCATCAGTGGCTGAAACAATGGCTTCCGCAATCTCGGTTTCATCGGTTCGGACCGTTACCAACGAACCCGTTTTGCCTTGGTATTCCAAGTGGAGCTCCGGTTCAGGATTTTGGTGGTCTTGCATCCTCATGATCAGGGGAACTCTGGTGCAAATGCCTTGGCCGCGGGGGAGACTTATGCCGGCTAGGGACTCCAGCACACTGGATTTTCCAGACGATTGATCACCAACCACCACTATGGTTGGGAGCTGGATGCCTTCTTCGGCCACTTTGAGGTGTCGCAGCTTGTCGACGGCATCGAGCAGAGGGCGGATACGCTCGTTGAAGGCAAACATCAGCGGCGGTGGGTGGGCTGAAATGGGAATAGGTGTTTCTTCAGCCACTACTACTTCGAGTGGCTGTGCCTGTGCACGAAGAATGGCAGTTATTGGATCACCTTCTCCGTCCACCTCATGGGTTATCTGCTGCTGTTGTTTACCATGCGAACCCATTGAGAGAGAGAGAGAGAGAGAGAGAGAGAGAGAGAGAGATGCTCTGGAGGAGTGTGGGAACAAGAGAGAGAGAGACAGAAATGCTTGGTGGAAGACTGGAAGTGGACTGAGGAATGCTCGTTTTTATGCCTAGAACCATGCACATTTTCCTGCATCCTGGGTACTGTGCACTATGCGGTGCACTACTGGCCGTTCGATGGCTAGATGGATTATGAGATTTCAATTATATATAAATGTTTATACCTATATAAATAATTTTCCCATTACTAGAATTTTTTAAACTATTTTAGTATTTACCCTAATGTAATTGAGTTGTTAGACGTGAATCGTGGACAAAACTTGGTTGTTATATGTAAAATGTAGAGCTGGTTTTGAGATGCTTAATCTGTGGTTTAGGTATTCTTGTTGGTTGTTCGGAAAATATAAGGGGACCGACCGTGGTGCACCGACCATGTACTGACGGCGTCGCCGACGCCGTTTTGAGTCCCAACCGGTCGATCCGAGCCGTTCATCCTTCTCAAAATCAAATTCCGAGTGGGCCTAAGCGAAAATCAAGGCAATCGGACGGCTGTATGAGCTCGATCCAAAATCACCCCCATTTCATCCGTTGGGACCCAAAACGGCGTCGGCGACGCCGTTGGTACGTGGTCGGTGCACACGGTCGGTGCATATAGAAGGGTTCTTGGTTGTTATACGAAAAATTTGATTGATGGATGCTTGTTAGACTTCTGCAATATGTTTTGCTGACTTCTTTCTTGTTTTTTTCTTGGATGTAATTGTACTCCATGGACAAATCTGTGACTCAAGAATTGGATAAGAATAGAACCGTAAAACTTTTAGTTAGGATACAAATTACATTTTTAATAAATCGTGACTCGCAGATTAAAATTGGATTCATAAAAATCCGATTCGATCCATACCACTAGTAAGCCGCCTAGAAAACATCCCAAAAAATATCCCAAAAAAATAATCTGGACCATGAATTGTCATAATCTTTTCGGAGTATTTTCGGGGCATTTTGACGGGTTATTAGAAGCCAAATGCTTTGCGCGCCCCCCACCCCCCCAACCCGCGTCCCCCCCGGGCCCCACGCCTCTCTTCCCCATTTGCCCCCCCCCCCCCCCCCCCCCCCCCCCCCTCTCCTGCCGTCCCAAATTCCTTTTCTTTCTTTTTTTTTTTTCAAATTTTAATAATTTCATTTTACTATAACTTTATTATTAATATTAATTTGTTTCTTTATTTCATTTATTTTAACACAAAAATAGGAGTTGTAAATTTGACTTTGCACCCCAAAAAAAGGAGAGAAAAAAAGAAGAAGAAGTAAAATTGAGTTGTTTTAACTTAAAAATAAGCAGCAAGTGGTAGTTAGCTCATGCGATAGAGTTTTTGGATACTCACATTGTATTCCGAAATTGAGTCTCATTCCCTCCTCCTCATGTAATATATTAGGAATGACGAATGACAAAAAAAAAAAATGGAACATTATTCGAAATTTAAATTTCTTAATAATTACCCGATTATGTGTTTGGCCGCTAAATGTGTTCTACATTTTTGTAAGAGAAACTCTTTTACTATTTTGGCAATGTGTATAGAAAATAAATGAAGGAGCAATGCTAGGGCTATTTCCTTCTGAAATTTTTACTTTTTTCACGGCAAATGTTATGACTTGGAATGGTTACTTAAATTAAAAATAAGAGGAATATAAAAAATTTAATATTTAGCTGCTTCTATGATTATTATCTAAGAGCATCCTTATCATAAGCATCAAATTTTGCACCAAATTTAACTTCAAAAACACCTTCTATACTTTAGCAAGTCACTTTTTCAAAAACACACAAAATCAGACTCTCTATTCTACGTGTTTAATTTCTAATGCATCTTTCATTCCAAAAAAAAAAAAGAAGAAAAAGAAAAAAGATAGTGAACTTGCAATGACTTTCATGAAATTCAGTGGAGTGTTTTCTTTCTACTATGTGAATTTACTCCACATTACCCAGCTACCTGACATCACTTGGAAGTTGTTTTTATTTAAGACCATTTAAATGACATAAATTTTGTAAAAAAAAAAATGTAATCTACATTATTTACATTTAAACAAACTGGAAGAGAACATGCATGTCATTTTTAAAATACAACTCGAAATCGCATTTTCAAACTCAGTATGAATCAATTCCTAATTTGAAAATGTTCACTCCAACAAAATTTTCTCCAAAAAAAAAAAAATGTGCATGGGTAATTCACAGGGTAATCTAAGCATTATAACAGAATTACATTAAATTACCAGATATTTAAAGTTGAAAAAAAAAAACAAAAGACAGTGGCTTTTGCCGGAAATAAAAAACGAAAAAAAAAAAAAAAAAAAAGGGCCAGAAATTTTTTTTGGACCGGGGGTAATTTGGAGAGAGGGTGGGGTGGGGTGGGGTGGGGCCGGGGGACAAGTGTGTCAGGGTGTGTGCAAAGCCACTCTCTTATTAGAATTAATGGAGCCGAAATCCTGCGAATGATTCTCTCACACAGGTACAATTATTTTTACTTTGTGTACAGTAAAAAATAGTCTCTACTTCATTTTCTATGTAAACCGCAAACGCACCATACAGGTTCTACCAAAAAAACAAAAAGAACTATACAGAGGTACAATTAACTCACCAGTCACTTTCATCATTTTTGAAAAAGGCCTAGGATGTGCAAAAGCAGAGGTAACACAAAATAGGAGAACGTGGACTCCTCTTGCGAAGTCTTTCCCCATTTTTCTTGACCTCTTTTGCTTTATCATCATGCTCTTGCTTTGAGCATTGGAGTCTGATTATGCAATTTTATCATCCATATTCTCACAAAGAACAATGCTATGAGTACATCACTTGTGCACCCCAAATGCACACCACCATAATGTGGCAAATAAGGAGAAGTCCAATATGGGGCTCATCCAAAAAATGAGTTCGAGGTGCACAAATAATGTACCCATATCATTTTTCTCTCAAAAATTGTGTGGGGGTTGAATGTAATATGTTATCCCACAATGCATTTAACTAAGTTTTCCGTTTGATTGATAAAATCACCCAGAGGAGGGTTGATAAAATCTCAGATTTTTTTTATAAAATTTGATAAAATCACCCAAGATTTGCATTTAAAAAATTTGAGATTTTATCAACCCTCCTCATTTTATAAAATCAAGGGGTTGATTTTATCAAATTTTGATAAAATCTTAGGAGAAACTAGGCCCATAAAAAAACTACGCTTTAGAAACACAATTTGAGAATCAGTCATGAAGGAGCTTTTTCATTCTCATTTTGAATTATCTTCTCAAATTTATAGTCTACTGTATTTTGTGCATTATCCTTATAGATATCCATGGCATTCATGATCTATTTTGAGCGTTATCTTCCCAAACACTACTCTATTATAAAATTTGTTTTGCACATGTCTCTCAAATACTTTATTAGATTCATAATCTATTCTGGTCACAATCTGAAATCAATAACGTACAAACCAAAATGTAAAATGCAAAAAAAAAAAAAAAGGGCTCTCAAACGGGTCCTTTTTCTTTTTCCTTTTCACTTGTTTAGGCAAGGATAGAGGATCCTCTCCAGACCATGAAAATGGATTACTACACAGGCTAATTTGCCCATTTGTAGGTCCTATTCGGGCTCGTTTCATTGATAAAACATTAATCATGTCTAAAATTATATTGATTGCATACCAGTTGATCCTTTTGGAATGCAATTGTTTAGAGATAACCGGGTTAAATGTTTTTCATTTTGGCGTTCTATGTAATCTTGTAATATTTTCAAATCCGGTTTTCCTCTTAACAGTCCACAATAACTAAATAAAAGGACAAAAAAATACACTCTGGTGTACATTTTATACTTTTCCATATATTTTTCACACATTTCAATCACTTTTTAATTCATAAAGTTAACCTATTGAACTAACTTTAGAATTTTAATTTAAAATAAAAGTTTTTTGAAATTATATTAAATTTAATGTGACTAATGTTCTCAACATATTCTAAAATGCGAATGATTTGTATCAAAGTGGACCGGTAGACCCACAATGATACCTAACGCTTTGCTCCATTTTTTTTGGGGAAAACTGGACCCCAATTAAGTGGTCTTCGGCATTTTTTCTACTTTTATTTAATTTATGGTTTAGTTGTAAAATGGTGGTGGATGATTCTCATGATGTCATCATCATCATCATGTCATCGGATTCTCAGAAGAACGTCATTGGATTAAATCCTTAGCAATGAAGAAAGGCCACGGAATTCAAGTGGTGAATTGCCCGTTCACAAGTACTTCATTTACTTGAGTCCATTAATTTTATCTCTAACAAATATTGACTTAGGTATCGAAGGGGTGTTGGCCGACAACATACCGGTGTCAAACACCTTATTTGGAAGGTCACTAGTTGAGCATGCCCGAAAACGATTCATTATGTACTTCGTGATCTTCGGCACATTAAAGCCAAAAGGAGGGAGGTAGGCTTCACCTTCTTCTGAGAAAGGGGAAACGAGAAGTTGTGTGAGCCTCGGGTCAGAGGGAGACCAAAATCCCGAAATCAAAACCCCGAAATTTCCCAAAAAGCTATTTGGACTTCACCTCCAAGGTATGTACATGGCTCATACTTTTTATCCCTTTAGTTTCTTTTTTTTTTTGGGTACAACGGAAGTCCTATCCCTTTAGTTTCGTTCAGGTCTTTTGGCACCGAAAGAGAAAAAATAATTGGCTTTTAAGGACTAATTACAATTAAAGGAACTCAAAAAATAAATCTTAGATTAAATGTCTGTTTTGGCTAAATAAGCCACCTGGTTTTTTTTTTTTATTATTCAAAATTTTCTCGCATTGGTTAGCTCCCCAGGTGGCTTATTTAGCCAAAACAGAGCGCTTGACTTGCCTCCCAAGTACGCGTACGTCTTCCATGCGCTTCGGGAATGTTTCTTTGGCTGATGTCAGGCACGACGTGGTGAACCATGCGGTTATCCCTCACGTGGGACACCCGGTATCCGTTATGGTGTGTAGCCTCTACGCTCGGTAATTGACTCATGATTAATATGCATGTGGGCCTTATCCGATATTTTAGTCGAAAACCGCCATAGGTCTAGATCGAGCCTCAGGGCTCGGTATTTTGGATTCTAGTAGATGGATTAGTCTGAACGATGATGATGACTAAGTGTCAACCCAAACTAGGCCCAAGCTTGAGTTTTTCGGGGCCCTAACAAATTTTAACACTAGGGCCTTTTTAAAATTTGTATATAAATTTGTTGTTCAATTCAAGTTTCAAAAAGCATCCTTTGGTGCAGTGGTCATTAGAGGTGAGTAACATATGGAGCACAATGTCATGGGTTCCACTCATGCTGATTGCAGTAGTTAGAATTTTTTTTTTTTGCATATTCTAAATATCTTTGTGTAAAAAGACACAATTGGGGCAGTTTGAACGAGGGACCTAATAGTTAGATTTTCTTTCTTGTTTGCATATTCTAAATATCTTTGTGTAAAAAACACACAATTGGGGAAGACTCGAACGAGGGACCTAATAGTTAGGAGAAGGAAGTCTTACCGCTATACTATCAAACACTAGCTATCAAAAGATGGACTTATATACTCCCTCCGTCCCGCAAAGTTTGTCACTTTCACTATTCTAGCCCTATGAAAAAATTGATTATTTCTTTTAATCTGTAATGTTTTATATAAGCAATATGGATCTCGTTTGATAGATTTCAATTAGATCTTTTGAACAAAGTTTTGAAAATCACATAAAACGTTATGAATTGAAAGATATAGGCAATTTAAAAATGGCACGCACTCCCGAAAGTGTCAAACTTTGCGGGACGGAGGGAGTAATATTTATTGTAACTTAGAAATTTGGGGGCTCTATTATTGGATCAAAAATTGTAAACTCTAAGCAATAGCTTGACGGGCTTATGTCCAGAGCCGGCCTTGGCGGTTCTGCCTTCTGCAAAACTCCTCTCTCAAAAGACTTCTGGCTTGTCTTCGTTGAACCTTCTGACCGAACAATGTGGACCCATGGCTTGGTGTGTAGTTTGGCCTACTTCAATGGGCTTTAATTATACTTCTGCCACCACTTTTCGATTAAACAAGAATCCCATCATGGATCCAGAATCCATCACTTTATGCTACTTTTAGGAACGAACAAAATAATGCTAGATGCCCGAATCAAAACCCCGAAACTTCCCAAAAGCTATTTGGACTTCACCTTCTTGGTACTATTATATCCGTACATGGCTATTACTTTTTATTCCTTTAGTTTTGTTCGGGTCCGTTGACGCCCATAGAGAAAATGTAATTGGCTTTTAAAAGCATCAATATCTTACTCATCAAATCCATAAAAAGTTAAATTTGATGCGTGAAATGCAGCAAAATCCTCCAAAATCGGGCTTAACAAATCTTTTGCAAATTTGTTAAACTTGTAGCTTTGCTACAGTAACGCCTCAACTTTGTTAACTTACTATTCACTAACCTTTCTAGTAAAATTTGGATAGAGAATCTGATTTTGGGAATTTTGAATAAGTAACATGCTAAATTTGTAAAAGGTGTTTTTAAAGTTAAATTTGGTGAAAAATTTGGTGCTCTTGATAAGGATGCCCTAAGGACTAATTACAGTTAAAGGAACTCGAAAAACAAATCCTAGATGAAATGTCTGTTTTAGCTTCGTTTCAAACTTTTGTATTTATCGATTCTCCTCGACGAAAGGATTAAAAAAGTAAAATACTATAATCTGAAATTAAAGGCTTATCTACTTTTTTGGTCGTTGCAAAATATGCTTGGTTTCAATTACGTCCTAAATTTTTAGTTTCGATTTTACCCTTACAGTTTGAAACAAAGTTCAATGTCACCCTTCCATTAACACTTGGACGGAAAATGCATACGTGGCTAACGGATGGATGATGTGGTATCATTTTATGTACAAAAATACTACACATACAACAAAAAACACAACACATTTGCACAACATCCCAGGAAAATGTGCGGGCCTATAAAAATGGAAACTACTTTCAATGAAAAAAATATACAAAAATGTAAAAAAAATTATTGCCAAAAGCTTAAAAAATATATGTATGTGATCAATATCAGCAATGCGAAGTGAATGATCACAACAACTAGTTATGGTGTGCAAAGCAGGAACAGAGCATAAATAAATAAATAAAGGTTCTTGCTAATGTGTGCCCATAAACACAAAAATCGAGAAAAATTAATTCTAACTAAAAAAAATTAAATTGAAAATTTGAATTTTTTTTTGGGACTAGGTTATTAATTCTTCTCGACAAGAAGAATCGGAAGACAAGAAGAATCGGAAAAAAAAAATTATGTTCCAAACTCAAATTTTGTTGAATAAATCCAAAAAAAACCCTTGCTTTTTGACCGAGTTTGTCTTTATTAATAAAAAATTTAAGTTCAGATTTTTTTTTTAAACTTTTCCAGTTCCTTTCGTCGAAGAGAATCAATAAATACAAAAGTATGAAATGAAGGTAACCAATGGGAGAAAAGTTTGAATAACAAAGAAAAAAAAAGTAAGGTGGCTTATTTAGCCAAAATAGACATTTAATCTAAGATTTGTTTTTCGAGTTTCTTTAATTGTAATTAGTCCTTAAAAGCCAATTATTTTCTCTCTTTGGGTGCCAACAGAACTGAACGAAACTAAAGGGATAAAAAGCGAGAGCCATGTACGGATATACCAAGGAGGTGAAGTCCAAATAGCTTTTTGGAAAGTTTCGGGGTTTTGATTTCGGGGCATGTAGCATTATTGAGGAACATTATTAAACGAATTCACCCACTTTATGTCATATCCTGGTCCTCTCCGGAATTGGAGTAATTGTGAGGCCTCAATCTTCTCGGGCCTAATTAATCAAATCCTCAGTTTCGAAAATCTTTTATTCCTCTGTTTCGGTGCATTTTTCGACCATTGTGTTACATGAAAATTTTGAAACAAAACACAAAATATACACCATTCAACGACCCAAAACAATTCACAAAGACACCATTTTTTGGGCACAGGGGATCTCAGATGTTCTCGGGGACCTTTTAAAACATGTTTTAAATACATTGAACGATTTTGGATCATCAAAATTTGATCGAGAAAAGATAAGAATCCCGTCATTTTTTTAAGTCCGCACTGTAAGAATCCCGTCATTTTTTTTTTAAATGATTCCTCACATGAACCCTTAAAAACATGTTTTAAACACATTGCACGGCTCCTATCATCAAAATTCAATCGGGAAAGGTAATAATGAGAAGGATCCCACACTTTAGCAAAGTAAGGGATCCCTTCCAAGAAGGGAACTCATATATAAGCATACAGACTCCAAGCCCCCCAACACCTTTTCTGGCCAAACAATGACACAATCTGATATTGCGTATAATCACTGCTATGGCTTGTTACACCGTTCCTCCACTCGAAGTAACTTAACCACTAGAGATCAAAACAAAAAGAAGCTTCAAGAGAAAATCAAGATATTAAAGGCCTCAAGAGTTTAGTTCTTGTGGCTAGCACGGCCTTCTTTTGTTTTGGTGTTACTTTTTAGAAGTGTGCCTTGTGCTTTGTTGAATATTTATGTTGATGTAGTTTTTCCACCTTTTTTTTTTTTTTCCTTTTTCCTCCTAGGGTATGCCCCTTGTAGGCTGTATTTTTTCTATTTCAAGCTAATTTACCAAAAAAAAAAAAAGTAACTTAACCAGCGCTAGAGAATCCTCTTTAATTTCCCCATCTATTGCTCTGTTTAACATGGTAAAAAATGAGAAGATTTCTATTGATTACATATTGGTACTGTTATACAGGGAGTCATGCATTAATTCTTGTGTATGCATTTAACTTGAACTGCTAATTGCTTCAAATTCATGACGATTTCAAATTGATCCTTTTTTTTTAACATGAGGATTTCAAATTGATTGGTAAAATGGAGTTTTGTCACGCTACCATCATGCCGAGGGAGGAGTATTGCAGGTGCCTCATGTAGATCATGGGTGCAAAAACCAGAGTAGAGGCCATAAATCTCAACTCTATACAAGTTTGTAATTCAAACACAGTTAAATTGATGATAGAAGCACTAATGTTAGGCCTCAACAACCTATTGGCTTGGTGATCACAAAAACATGGGTCCGGATTCGTTGGCTGACGATTGAAAAGACTCCAAGCGTGAAAATCTTAGCACATCTGCTTTTTGTCACAATTTCAGCGACTCGGTATTTTTTCATCGTGAATGGGGTTAAGCTATGATTCGAGCCCGCCCTTGTTGGAGATTCTCCCGCATTGTTGGACCAATTGGGCTCCTTTTATAGCTCCCAGCAGGTAGGCCACAGGGGTTTCTTTGGTCACGCCTAAGAAAGATTTCACACATTAGTAGCCTCTCCTACCTTATTTACTCCAAAAGAAAAACACGGGCCAAGAAATCATGGTGAGATAAAACATAAATAACTTCATTCAAGTAGCCCAGTATATATAGCATGATTTTATGTTTCCAAGAACTTTTATGTCATTACTGATGAAAAAAATTGTTACACAAGCTCATATTACTTACTGTGATTAATGGAGGAATGTATCTGTACTTACCACACAAGAATGTACATCTTCACGTTCACACAGCAGCTTCCCAGTTAGCATATCTACGGCTTGAAATGTTCCTCCTCCTTCACTCCTCTGCATCATGTAACAAAACACCTCAACAACAATCAAGGATTTCCGCATCCCACAGCCACAAGGACAAGGCTATGTCAGGCTTTCATTATCTTTTAGTATTTGCTGATTGCAAGACTATGCTTGAATTTTTTTGCTCGGCAAGGCTATGCTTGATTGGCCGGATTAATAGTGACAATCTACTATGGCTCTAAGCCAATTGCTCTGCAATTGTTCCATGACTTCCGATCAACACCATACTTTGGTTATCAACTTCTATATATGTATTAGTTCTCACATAAAATGCATTTCCTGCTTCTCACACAGGCGATCAAAGATTATTAAAGTGGCTCTTCATAGACATTTTTTAATTAATCCTTATTTCTTCGGTTGCAATGGTGTCAACGAATTTAAGAGATATGAGGATCTTTCTCAATATGGTTGCTAACGTGGTGAGCAAAAGAGGAATAAAAGTCCCTCCAGACACGAAAGGCTCGCCACCGCTTGTGTTGGTGATGTAGACTAATGAAGATAGGTCAATCGTGTCACTATTTACATACAACAAATAATTTCCAGTGTCTTAATTTGACATGCCAAAAAGAATAACGTAATAGACTAATAGTGAAGCGATGCGAATCACATACATCAACAGATACGTCATAACACTTAACCTTTTAGACAGTATATACCTTGTAATAATCAGCAGCAATGAAATTTGCCCACCGATTTCCAGCTGCCCCATAACAAGTTTGCAGCATTTTAATGAGGTCCTCGGAATTTTGAACACAGGCGGATTGCTTGATTGGAACAGACCTGAAGTAATTCACCAAAACCAGTGATTTAGTCTTGTCATCAAGTGGGGACGACTCTGCCCTGTTAGGGCAGCTTCCTGCCTTCATTCCTTCATCCCCATCTGCAAATTTCCAAAGAAAAGAAACTGACATTAGTTCACACACGATGATTAAAGAGGAAAAACTTGTACTTTTAATGTATGTTTTCATATTCATACATTGATTTTTAGATATTAGAGTCCACAATAAAGATTTCAAAAAAATGGACATATCGCATTAAATCAGATGAGAAAAACTTTTTACATTGATTTTCAACCATATAGCTCCATTGATATGCAATTCCTTCGCTCCCTTGCTTAGACTTAATAGAAGTGAACACGAGAAGCCTCTGGTTTTTTGCGACCATGTCGCTAACTAGAGGCCAATCTTGGCCATTTTGTGGCATGCTTGAAACTGGAAACCAATATTTCATCAAACCCGCATTGGTGAACACTTTGGTCAAGCCATTAGGGGCTTTAACATAGTCCTCTAGGATTATTGTGACTATTTCAGATGGGTTGGCAGACAAGAAGGCCTCAATTTCCCTCAAAGTGTCTATAGCTGGTTCCTACATAGCAATTTTGGTCACAACAATTTTCTTCGCAATTGGTAATGATTGAGAAAAAAAGGGGAAAACAAGAGAACGTACAAATGCAGTATAATCATGGCATTTACCCCCAAAAGAATGGCACAACCACACATTACCATCGAAATCGTAGTTGTCAAGCATTAAGGCGCGAGCCCCATTCTAGAGATGAGCAATGCCAATAGAAATTACTCAGACAAGTTTGTTGTGCAATGAAAAAGTGGTCTAGGATCACAAAACAGATTTGGAGGAGGATCTTACATTTAGCTGTTGAGTGACACTATCTTCTTGATTTGTAACGGTAATTCTTGGGACTCCGGTGTGAGATGGCTCCCCATCGATAGCATGAGCATTGTGGGTTGTCAAAAATGCATACTTGTTGAATGGAAGTGAATTGTTCTATGGCCCAGAAAAAAAGGATAAACAATCAGATTTATGTAGGAAAAAAGAGCAAGAAAGGAGAGAAGAAAAGTAAACGAAGCTGAGACGATCTTCGAGCAACAAAGAAGCCAGTGTAAGAGTTTAGATTGGATTATTTCTTGGTTGAGTAAATGCTACAGACCCAGTTCCCGTAAGAGTGATGAATGTGGCAACTCCTGAATGAGAGCCTCTAGGGCCCACTCGATCAATTCTCAATCTGGAGCTACCACATCATCACTTTTTCCAGAATGAATTCCAGAAGGAGTTACATTTCCCTTCACCTATGCATTAGATGCTACAAATGTCTAAGATGATTTTCAAGCAAAAGAGGCAACAAAATTGCTAAATTGACTCCCTACGGCAGAAAGGGCAAAACACAATTGGTAAAATGAGTATGGTCTAGTCCATGCATCTTTCAGCCTTGCAAATGAGGCAACAAAATTGCCACAATGACTCCCTACTGCAAAAAATAATTGGTAAAATGAGTATGGTCTAGTCAATGACTCAATGCATCTTTTAGCGCTGCAAATACATGTTGGAAAATCGAACCAGGGGCTCAACTCACCAACACATGAACTCTAAGGATATTGGGATGCTATGGATCACAAAAAACACACATGAGAGAATGAAAGCAAGAAAAGAAAGCAGAACAAACAGAATATACGACGTTCGGCAACGTGCCTACTCCTTGGAAGCCGCACCAATTCACTATGAATCAATGGAACAAACCACCAAGAATATGATGTTCTAAGAACTCATTATTGCTTAATAAAACTTTTTGCCCGCGTACCATCGTCTTGACGGACTCGTCCGAATACACCTTATCCCGATATTGTTTGAACGGATGCCGTCTGAAAAACAACTCCTGCAACTCAGGTTTTCAATCCTCCTCTTCGTGGCCATCTGGATGGTCAACAACCCGTCCGGACGAAAACTGTTGCATGGCTGAAATTGGCTTCACACCCGAACAATACAGATATTAGAAGGGGCTTACCCAGCCTGTTGAACTGGAAAGCCAAACCACCTGCCCCAGGCCTGCACTAACACAAATCCGAGGATGGCCCAACCTATGAATAAAGATAAGGATTCCTGAAAGAGCAATGCTAGGTATCCAGAAAAGTTACGCAGAAAGTTCCCTGAAAAGGGAAACCAAGAGTCCAGATTCACTCAAAAGATGATTTGGACTTGGATTTCCCTTTTTGGGTACTTTCGGGGTCAGTTTTCTAGGAACGTAGTGTTGAAAAAATGTTTACTTTTGTGATAAAATCGAAAAATACGAATGCAATAAAATCGGAAATGAAAAACCTGGAAATCAATGAAACAAAATGGTGATCAAGGTGAGTGTTTAACACTCTGTACTTAAGACAGATTCGGCCCCGCTACGGTGCTTACGGTTTTCATGAACGTCTGTCTCCCAGCACTACTTGATCTTCACCGAACGGAAGTAGCACTCCAATATGTTCGGTAGGCGAACCAAACTTGTGTTTGTACTCTCTCCAATGAAAAGACTCTCAATGAAAGTGTAGAAAAATTAACCACTACGTAAAAATGAAAGAAAGATGTCATATATATAGGCAAACTGGTGACTCTACGAATAGTCACCAGGGTGAAGAGACACATCTGTTCATGAAAAGACGCGTCCGTCCACAACGAACAGGTGTCACTGAAAAGACACAACTCTAAATCAATTCAATTTTCATTCACACTTTAAATAAAATATTATATTTAAAATATTTTTTCCAACATGGTAAGTCCTGACGTGATAATTGCAGACACAATACCATACAACACTTTGTTCTCAATTGAAATTAGCACCATTTAAAGTCAATAATAAAATACGGATCCGTTAACCAAATAGTTTTGACCAGAGAACAAATGATCATCGAGGGGAATGGGTTTAAAGCCTACCAATTAAAAGTCTCTATAACGGCAACCCAACCTAGTTGACTGGAGATCCCAAGATCTAGGTTCAACGGGACAACCGAGTTATATGAGACTTACAAGTATCACTGAGGAGATATCTCTCTCCAACTCATTCCTATAGTGAAACAGTGATGCCTATAGCGATTTAGGGTAAGTTTTAACTTTTAATGATTCTTATACCTTGGTAAATCCAAGTGGGGTATAGCAGGATACTCTTAATAAGAGATCACCTATGTGAGTGTGAAGTGGGCCGCTTCTACAAGAATTTTAAGGCTGAATTCTTTAAAAAAACACTCTCTGAAACCAGTTGCGTGTTCCAGGGACAAAATGGGCACAACCGTAAGAACCAACTGTGTTCGGAAAGATTCTGTGTGTTGACTATTGTCTTGGCTTACATAAACGGCTGAACAGTTCAAGACATCGCGTTCACTGGTTAGCTAGTAAGTCCGATAGTTATTCACAAGGCGAGGTTCAAAGTCAAAAGCTACCAAACCCTATGCAAGAAATTTCCATATGTACGCTCTCTGTTGTTTGCATTGTTTTTGCATTTGTTATCGAGTCAATTTCATTCGTGTGGGGGATTGTTGGAAAAAATATTTTAAATATAATATTTTATTTAAAGTGTGAATGAAAATTGAATTGATTTAGAGTTGTGTCTTTTCAGTGACACCTGTTCGTTGTGGATGGACCCGTCTTTTCATGAACAGATGTGTCTCTTCACCCTGGTGACTATTCGTAGAGTCACCAGTTTGCCTATATATATGGCATCTTTTTTTCATTTTTACGTGGTGGTTAATTTTTCTACACTTTCATTGAGAGTCTTTTCATTGGAGAGAGTACAAACACAAGTTTGGTTCACCTACCGAACAGATTGGAGTGCTACTTCCGTTCGGTGAAGATCAAGTAGTGCTGGGAGACAGACGTTCATGAAAACCGTAAGCACCGTAGCGGGGGCGAATCTGTCTTAAGTACAGAGTGTTAAACACTCGCTTTGATCATCATTTCGTTTCATTGATTTCCAGGTTTTTCATTCCGATTTTATTGCATTCGTATTTTTCGATTTTATCACAAAAGTAAACATTTTTCCAACACCTAGCATTAATGTTCTTCCAAGGCAGGTGTTTATACTTTATCCCACGACAAACATTTGTTCATTCTACACAGTTATTAATGTGCCTTCGTTTAGAACTTTTGCAGAGGATGACGTGAAATTTTGTGGCAATTTCGGTTGAAAGGAAGCATATTCTTTGAAGTTGAGCGAAAAAAGCATTTTCAATAGAAGAGAACAAAGAATTCACACATGGAAATAGATCCGGCCATGATTCTCTCGTAAGTAGCGGGTCCAGCATTTTAGAGGAGACCAACCCAAGTCACATAATGCACTTCGTGATCACGAGCGCGAGCGTAAAAAAATGGATTATGAGAGAAGCGTAGAGCCAGAATTAAGAACGGAAACGAAGAATACTATCTAAGAATTATGCGACCTAGGACTCAGCTATGATGATAGTGTGTCGTGATTTCATGCAGGTATAGTATAATTGTCAATAACACACACACACACATACACAAAAGCCCCCAGCCCATGCCACTGCATTTGAGGTGGGCACGATTAGGTGGACCATGTGTATAACCCATGAAAGAATTCGTGTATGGTACTTCATAATTTTTTGAATTCTGCACTAGCATACGCGTACCTCAACTAATTTTGAGGGATCGATTTTGCCATCTAATCAAAGCCAAGACAGAGCCTCATATGGCAAGGGCCGGCCCTGTGGGCAGGCTGGGTAGGCCCAGGTCTGGGCCCCACCAAAAATAGCCCATCTGGCATAGTGAAAATGTTTGTGTGTTTCCTAGTAAATTTAAAGGTTCAAATCCTAGGGGCTTTTCTTTTCCTTTTCTCTTTTCTTTTTTCTTACCATAGTCAGTTTCTACCTTCTCTTCCTCTTTTTTTCCCCCTTTTCCACTACATCCTTATCATTTGTTAACTTTTTAAAAAAAAATTAGCCGGTGTAGTAATTAGGGAAAAAGTAAATAAAACACTTTGTGCGTATTCATAAAATGTTCGCATTGCCCATTTCAATTGATTTTCTAATTCTTTTTTTCTTACCATAGTCAGTTTCTACCTTCTCTTCCTTTTCTTTTTTTTTTTCCCCCTTTCCACTACATCCTTATTGTTTGTTGACTTTTTTTAAAAAATTTGTAGGTGTAGTAATTATGGAAAAAATAAATAAAACACTTCATGCGTATTCATAAAATGTTCGCATTGCCCATTTCACAAAATATGGAATATGGTATTTATCATTTGAAATAAATATTGGTTCTGTAATTTTTTTTTTCTCCAGGAAAATATAGGGCCCTAGTTTACATTATGGTCTGGGGCTACAAAAATCTCAAGGCCGAGCCTGCATATGGCTTGGCCATTCAAGGCTCTTATAGTTTACTAATAAATTGCCATGTATTTGGAAATATTATTTTCTTTGTCATGCTTTGGTCATTTGCCAAACAATGACCATCTTTGGTCATTTTTTGTCCAAAACACCAATTATCCGTCATTTTCCCACAACTTAACTTTTAAATGAGAGAGTTTGAGGGAGCCAAGGATCATTCCAAATATCAATAGAGAAGTCATCACCCGCATTCCAAAACCACCCGTTTTTAGGAACAACTCTACCAAGCAACAATACTCTGCCAAGCCCATAGATATCAATAGAGAAGTCATCACCCACATTCCAAAACCACCCCTTTTTAGGAACAGCTCTACCAAGCAACAATACTCTGCCAAGCCCATGAAAACGAGCTGGGCAGCAAGCCTCCCAAAAAGACTTATGAAAATACTTTCCTTTCTTCCGAACAAAAAAGGCTATAAAGGCGCTAAAATAAGGATTGCGGGTCTTGTATCAGTCTCCATCCCCTATTAATCGGATCCAATAGTCTTAGCTTTCCTGAAACTAAAAGTATGTACTTATAGGTCATTTCCATGTACAGAGATAGGGGCGGTGCAAAAGAGTCATTACACGCCAGGAATCTTGTGAGGCTGTTGTTCTAATCATCGTATAGTGATTCCTTGTGCTCGGTCACGTGCGGTCCGAGCAAGGTTTTGCAAGCCAGTAGGATTTTTTGGCTAGTGGTTGGCTTATTATACCTATCATAAAGTTTAAGCAGACGATCATTGTATTGTATGTGCTTTTTGTGGGTTAACTTTGGGGGCCTTAAACGAATCCCAGTCACGAAATAATTTCATATGTTTTGATGAAGTGTGGAAGGTCATATGAAACCAGAAACTTTGTGGACTTCTTAAGAAATGAGCAAATACACTACGACGAGGGACTAGAGTAAGGAATTGAATTTACAAGGAGTAGATGGGCTCGCAAAACGTACTTTTAACATTGTGTCTTCCACAATCTTTGAATGGTCAGCTTTCGATCAATTTTTCAAAAACAAAAAATTTATTAGCATTTCTGTGGTTTGATTCCTTAACATTTTATTACTTTGAATACTCTCTTTATTGATATAAATTAAAACAGGTTTGGATCCGATTTTAAATGAGGATGACGTGTAGATTTTTCAAAAAATGATTTTTTTCCCAACATTTTGAGGGTAAAATCGTCAGTATTTTAATGTATAGATCTTTAGCTTAAAATGGGTTTGGATCGAACTCAGTATAGATCTTTAGCTTCCAATTGCATTGCTTTGCAATTATAAACCCTCTTTTCTTTTGTTTTTAGCACTTCAAAAGCCACCTGACTCACAAAAATCGTATGGACAAGGAGATGTGCAGGGGAAAATTGAGGAAGTTGTCTCGTCTTAGGTCCGATGGGAATGGTCAAGGACATTGTTGGAAATGGTTTGAATACTTCCTAAGGTTAGATAGTTGGCATCCTATTGGGCCCCTATATAATCACCATGGGGACACTGTTTGTGTTTAATTTTGACTTTAAAAGCTAATGAAAGCTCGATAATTGTAGATGCATGGCAAACATCCTTTCTAACGATTACATGTCAAAAGATTTGTGCCTTAGGAATGAGCATGAGAACATCCAAATACATCTCTCAAAAGATGTCTTTCTCATAAATGACTAGTTATAATGAGTTACCGATACGGATTGTTGGTACTTGGTGAACTATTTTCATTCCTCCTTCGGTGACTACCTTTGGATTTACTCTCATTCGTGTTGACATTTTTAAAATTTGGCCTTGTGTTAGTTCGAATACATCCCAGTAAGACACATAACTTGAGAAACTATCACCCAGTTTCACAATAGAAAAATTCAAACTCAATTGGTACGCTTAGGAAAAACCTATACTTGGTAGTCGAAACTAAACCAAAAAAAGAGAGAGAAAAATCACACTTTGCATGCCAAGCAACTAAACATAGCATTTTCATAATGCGATAGCCAATTATAGACTCCAGACATACAAAAGCATGTAAGTTGTATAGGTTATGATTACAAGTCTTATTACTAGAACATGAACATCCAATTTGCTTCATTTTAGACACAACATGAGGTCTCTTCAGATTCCTTCAAAAACAGATGCATGATCCAATGTCAGATTCAATTTTTGATACCACCAGCATTGCCCCGTTGTTTTTCTGCGGGAAAATTTCACCATTTCTCTCAGCCCGAAAATGGCATGGAAGCCAATGCAGGAACTAGAATCTGGGACAACATTAAAATAAGTTGCGGTTGTATTGAGCTACTACTAGTGCCTGCTTGGGCACCAAAACTCGAACTAGGAAAGGGGAGTTTCGCCTGTGGGAAGGAGTTGTTGGATGGAACTTCTAGTAACAGATCTTGCTTAATCTCTCATTCATAAACTGGAAAGATCAAGCATTAGGGAGCTACTATCGGGAGGCAAGGCAAATAGGCTTCTTGGACTAAAGCCAGAGCCATCGATGTCTACGAGTTCCTTGTTTTCATAGATACCACCCTTTGCAATCCTTTTGGGGACCTTGATGGTTAACTTTTTCCCCTAAAACATAGACAACGATTATTCAGTGTAAACAAGAGAAGAAAATAGCTTGTGTAGTACTACAAGTGAAAGGTGCTAAAGTAACCTCATTTGTTCGTAGTTTTTTTTTCCCCCCTGGTCGGACTAATTTGTAGTTTATAATAGGATGTACCAATAGCTTGTGGGATTTAACGATCTCATCATCTTTCACCCTTTCAATCCAACTCAAAATCTGTATGTAAGATCTAGTTCTTTTTTTATTTATTTACTTGATGAGATGCATATTGTTAGGATTAATTGACAGCTGTCACAGCTCATCTTCGCCTTCACCCAGATGTACATACAACGATGAATGAATCCTTTGGAAGCAAGTATCGTAGTTGGTTACAGAAGTCCCATACATAGAAAAATGCATTTTCCCTATACGTCCAAAGTTTTCATTCAAATTTCAGAAAGTTCAACTTTATTCAAATTCGAAAGTGTTTGTGTGGTTCAACTTTTAGCTACTTTCATTTGTAATAGAAAGTAGCAAGGCACGGGCTTCCCTATGGACAGATGAATCCATCTGAGAAACCTCACTCTTGCACTCCCGAGTTAGAACCTCCTAGCAAACTCAATAAGATCGAGAAAGGAGTGCATTCTCCAACTTGGATAAAACCTTTCAAGCATGTGAATCCAAAAATAAATAAGAGGAGCTACCAAGCAAGGGAGAATACGAAGCACCGGTAAATACTAGAAAAACAGTTACTTCATATATATTGAACAGATTCTATAATATTTATTCAAGCCTAGACGCTCCCCAGCGCTCCCAAAAGAGGAGCTTCTATGAACATAAGATTTAAGTATGAACATAGGATGATGAACATAAGATGCGGTAATATGATTGCTATAATATTTGAAGACATTATTGGAGATATGATACAATATCTAAAATATTATAGATATGAAATTGCAGATGCGAATTTGAGATGTTGTCTTCAAATATTGTAGCAATCACGTTATCGTATCTACGAGTCAAAAACTGAGAATAAAGGGAGGCTTCAAACCAAACCAGGCCTTAAGTGAAAATTCGGATCTGCAATATTAGCTGGAAGAATAAATTGTAGCTGAGCTAGGGCATCAACATGCTTCGCAGAATCTTGGAAGTGAAGATTACAAGCAACAGTTGTCTTAAAATGTAACGGACTCCATTGCGTGTTTCTCTCTCAACGTCATCAAGAAGCCTAAATCAATCTCAGAAAACAGAATCCACACAGAAATGCATCCAGCTCTGCCAAAATCCAAATGGCAATTGGTAAGCACATACATCGATTTCCTTCGAATTCTGAAAGTAAAACGAAATTTAAACACGATCCCACATGTAAATATAACCATTCCAATTATAAGACATAAAAATGGCATCCTTTGCTGAAGACTGAACTAAACTGTCCAGTGGCAAGTGTGTTGGTTGTAAAGTTTGTAAAATCACAAGTCAGCGATTTATTCATAAAAGACAGGCTTCTTTTTCTGACACCATAGCTGTCTCTCAAGAAAGTCTCCATATAAGATTTAATATACATGAATGACCTAAAGGTTATATCATACACCTTTCTAAACTGTAGTCATCACTTTTTATTTGCCTTCTCCCATCATAGAACATAGAACACAAGCATATATATCATCTGCCCTACTTCATTCACTATAATCCAAGAGAATGAGAAATAACATCGGCTAGTAGCATCCAACAGTTCTCCGTCAAACATGACATGGTCAAGTAATAGATAGTCAGTCTTGAACAAGCTTGATGAAACCTGAAACTCAATTTCCCCAACTGCAACAAACTTATTTGGCCACACGCGGATAAAATGGCCGTAAATGAGAACAAATCTGCAGAAAACTCAGAGCTGTCCAATTGAAGAAACAAACCCAACGCGTTCCGAAACTGCCCACAATGCACATATCCAGAGATCAAAGAATTCCAAGAAACTACACTTGGTTGAGGAATTTCATCAAACAATTTGTGGGCATCACCCAAACAGTCAAATTTCACATGGAAATTGATGAGGGAAGTGGAGATGAAAACATTGGGAACGAACCCAGATCGCAGGGCGTAGCAGTGAAGTTCCTTTCCATAAGAATTGAAACCGATTTTCGTGGATTATCGGAAAAGGTGCACCAGAACGTAGCCATTGGGTTTGATACCGGAGTTGAGCATTTCTGAGACACTAACCGAAGGCCATTTCAGAGGTGGGACTCTTTGGGCAAGGCCTGAAATTATTCTGGGCCATGATTAGAAGTCATCACTTTCTGAGCTAAAGTATCTTGACACCAGGAGATAATGCGGCTGCTTCTGTTTTTGCCAGTAATTCTTGACTCCCTTGAATAGAGATATGAACATAGTTTTGCAACTAACAAAAAAATATGGGACTAATATTCATCTGTGCCCACAATGCATTATGGCCCAAATTTGTATTCACAAATCCAAGAACCGAATACAGCCTTACCTCTTCATACATGAGATGTTCCAAACAAAACAATCCTCTTCGAGATAACCATTTTGCACCTCAACTAGTCTCTAGGTCAATCACACCGTTTGGCAGTGCCATTTAAGCATGACCTTCAAATACAGGGCCAACTTTGTTGTTAAAATGTCCAGTTTTTCAAGGGAACCCACGACTAAAAAGTACAAGAACTATGTGTACTAGAAGTTCAAGAATTTCTTTGTTCTCCCCAAGAACAGCCCCCCCTCAATTGATCATAGCCCTTTTTCGGTGGCAAGAAAGGGGGATCGTTTCACTTATTTAGATAATTAAAGAAGATGAAAAATTGTGAGAAAGAAAAGAGAAATGAAGAATATTCGTCCATTTTGATTTCTCTTTAAATTTCATCACTTTTGATGAGATTTGGTCAGTATTCACAATCCATTCTTTTATCTTCCTTTCTCACAATCAAAAGGGCCTCTTAGTGCTTATTAGATAGGACAGTTGTGGACAAAATGCAAATGAATCTCTTCAGAAATGATGCTCCACAGAAATGAAAACACATCAAACTAAGGGATACTAATACCCAAAAGACCATTGGAGAAACCCTAAGCTGCAGCAATTGATATACTAATACCCAAAAGGCCTTCACAGTAATATTCATGACAAGTCTTTCTTATAGATCATAGACAGCTTAGGATGTCGGATAATATAGTGCGAACAACACAAAACAACAGACATAAGCGCGACTAGGCAACAAGAAAAACGAAAGTAAGACAGTCGGATAATATAGTGCGAACAACACAAAACAACAGACATAAGCGCGACTAGGCAATGAGAAAAACGAAAGTAAGACAGTCGGATAATATAGTGCGAACAACACAAAACAACAGACATAAGCGCGACTAGGCAACATAAGCGTGACTAGGCAACAAGAAAAACGAAAGTAAGACAAACAAACTAACCAACAACATAAACTAAACGGCATCGAGAAAAAGGACTAAGATAAGAGAGTTCGAGCTTCTAATCATCAATAGTGATCCTATCCATGATCTGAGCCACAACCTCCTTAGACTCCTTAATCAACGTAGTAATACCCAAAAGCCCTTCATAGTAATATTCATGACAAGTCTTTCTTATAGATCATAGACAGCTTAGGATGTCGGATAATATAGTGCGAACAACACAAAACAACAGACATAAGCGCCACTAAGCAACACAAGCGCGACTAGGCAACAAGAAAAACAAAGTAACACAAACAAACCGACCAACAACATAAACTAAATAGCATCGAGAAAAAGTACTAAGATAGAGAGTTCGAGCTTTTAATCATCAATCGCGATCCTATCCATGATCTGAGCCACAACCTCCTTAGACTCCTTAAGCAACTTAATACTCTTGTTCAGCCTCTCGCGCTTTTTTACAGCAGATGGAGATTCTTCAAGCATCCTTTGTATTGCACCAGCACCGCCCACTTGAGATCCCATAAGCTCGTTGACAATCTCTACTTCCATGTCACGGTCAACCAAGTTCCGAACATGTAGTAGCAAGTGCAGAGCCATGCTGTCGACAAGCCTTTTCACAACCACCTTCCAATAGGCAGTGATCCTCATTTTCATGTCAAACGCCTGCTCTCTAACATTTGAATGACTGCGAAGATGCTCAACCTCTACCTGCCCAAAACCTTCAATCGTTATCCTTGTTGATCTGTAGGGATCATTCAGGGCCTGCGTGAACAAATTCTGTTGAGCCATAAGCTTTCCCCAATCTGACATGTAGTCTGGACTACAAGTATAATCTGCTAGTTTCTCCATCTCTACAATCTCCTTTACTCTTTCAAAAGACTTCTCTTTCATCTTTTCTGCAAGATTCTGGGTTGCCCTTCTCATAGCCGATTGGAGTTGAGGGAAATTTTCGCAATGGTTCATGAAAACAGTTGTAACTACAAATTCAATGTAGGACCACAGTTTCGCCATGAAATTAACCGGTCTTTTGGATATCTCCTCGACCTTTTTCTGGAGGATTACAAGGAAGGCATGGCGAGGGAGGAAGTTGGGGAGCTCAATTCGTTTAGCTTCATCTAGGACCCTTATCTCATCCACAAGAAAATTCTCCGTCGACTCATTGTCTGCACTCTTTTGAAGCTCATCAGCGAACTGGTTCAGCATTTCAACCAACCGAGCAGTGCCATGCATTCTTTTGTCTTCTAGGTATTCATCAAACTCGCCTCTCAAGAGGATTTTCCTCAGAGAGTCTTTGGAAGACCCAATGATCCTCATAAACACCGTCATTGCTTCAGCAACTGAAGATACATTCTGTGGCATTTTGCTCAACTCCGACACGCTGGAATTCAGCTTTTCGTTTATCTTGTGCACAATCTCTGGCAAACGTTTCGTGATAATTGAAGCCTGTATTTGCACCAGCTTCTGAGCAAGAACTGGAACCCCAACTATGGACTCGTCCATCTTGGATAACAAAGGATGATTTCGAAACAGAGTGGCTTCTTTCACGCGGGCTTGCTCATAGGTCTCCGATCCGATCCGGTTCCTCACACACACGTAACCAAGCCCGATGTTCACATCATCAGCAGTAACCTTCTCAAGCAAACCTTCAGGTGCTTTATCAGCTTTGGTAACCACAGCTAGAGTCCTCTCACCGGTCTTGTCGACACGCTGAGACATCCTTATTGATTCACAAGTAGGGAAATCAACAGTAGCAGATAGAACATTAAGAATTATACTCTCTTCCGGACTTATATACTTCATAATTATCCCAGATATCTGCTCATATATATCCTGCGGTTGGTCATGAACAGGCACCCTAGTGATCCCAGGGAGATCCACCATAGTAAGATCCGGGACACCTCTCTTTTTGACAACCAGAGTTAATGGGGAGTCTGATATCCCCTTCTCACAACCTGCAATCTCGTCAGTGGCGGAAACAATGGCTTCCGCGATCTCGGTTTCGTCGGTTTGGACCGTTACCAACGAACCCGTTTTGCCTTGGTATTCCAAGTGGAGCTCCGGTTCAGGATTTTGGTGGTCTTGCATCCTCATGATCAGGGGAACTCTGGTGCAAATGCCTTGGCCGCGGGGGAGACTTATGCCGGCTAGAGACTCCAGCACACTGGATTTTCCAGACGATTGATCACCAACCACCACTATGGTTGGGAGCTGGATGCCTTCTTCGGCCACTTTGAGGTGGCGCAGCTTGTCGACGGCGTCGAGCAGAGGGCGGATACGCTCGTTGAAGGCAAACATCAGCGGCGGCGGGTGGGCTGAAATGGGAATAGGTGTTTCTTCAGCCACTGCCACTGCGAGTGGCTGCGCCTGTGCACGAAGAATGGCAATTATTGGATCACCTTCTCCGTCCACCTTATGGGTTATCTGCTGCTGTTGTTTACCGTGTGAACCCATTGTGAGAGAGAGAGAGAGAGAGAGAGAGAGAGAGAGAGGCTCTGGAGGAGTGTGGGAACAAGAGAGAGAGACAGAAATGCTTGGTGGAAGGCTGGAAGTGGACTGAGGAATGCTCGTTTTTATCCCTAGAAGACTAGAACTAGAACGGCAATACATACTCTCTTTGGGAACCACTCCTAGCCACACCTTCTCTCACATGGGGTGTGGGGCTCAGAACCAGCCACACCCTCTCTCACATGGGGTGTAGGGTACAGATTTGGGCCCCACACCCCATATGAGAGAGGGTGTGGCTGAGAGTGACTCCCAGAAAGTGTACCTATCATTTTTGCTAGAACTATGCACATTTTTCTACATCCAGGTGTCTTGCACCATGTGGTGCATTACGGGCCATTTGATGGTCAAATGGACTGTGAGATTTTCATTATATATAAATGTTTATACCTATATAAATAATTTTACCGTTACTAGAATTTTTTTTAACTATTTTACTAGTATTTACCCCAATGTAATTCAGAGGCCGTTTGGCTGACTGTTTTTTGATTTTTCGATTTCTCCTTTTCGCATTCTGGGTGTTTGGCCAACACACCCAGAAGTTGTTTTACCAAAAACTGTTTTTCCGTTTTTGAAGATAGAAGCCAGAAATCAAAAATAGGTTTGGAGGTGTTTTTTGATTTCTACTTCTCATTTTCCCTTCCAAAATACATTCTCCACATTTCTCCCAAACACTACTCCCACATCCAAAACTCATTCTGATCAAAAGCCAAAAAGCCACAAAGTCAAAAATCAAAAGCTAAAAAGTAGGCTTCCAAACACCCCTCAGTTGTTAGACCTGAATCGTGGACAAAACTTGGTAGTTATATGTAAAATTTAGAGGGTGAGGATCGTGGAGCTGGTTTCGAGATGCTTAATCTGTGGTTTAGGTATTCTTGTTGCTGTTCTTAAGGGGTCTGGATGTTCCTGTATACCATGGGCGTTATGTGAAAATTTTGGTTGATGGGTGCTTGTAGACTTCTGCCATAAGTTTTGCTGACTTCTTTCTTGTTTTTTTCTTGGATGTAATTGTATTCCACGGACAGATATGTGACTAAGAATTGAATTAGAACCGAACCGTAAAACATTTGGTCCGGACGCGAATTAAGAAATCATGATTCGCAGATTAAGATTGGATTCATAAAAATCCGATTCGATCCAGACCACTAGTAGGCCTAGACAAAACGTCCCAAAAATATCCCAAAAAAGATAATCTGGACCATCGATTGTCATGATCTTTCGGAGTATTTCCGGGGCGTTTTGTCGGGTTATTTTAGCAAATGAGTTCAGAAGGTGCTAAAATCATGGTATTTCAAATCATAAAATTAAGTGGTTTCGTGTATTATTTTTTGAATTTTTTTACACCGAATTAAAGTACACGAGGAGTACTTTAATTTGGTGCAAAAAAAATCAAAAAATGATACACGGAACCACTTTATTTTTTTATTTTAAAAAATTAATTTTAGCACCTGCTGAACTCATTTGCTAAAATCAACAATGATTTTAGCAACTGAATTATTAAAATCTTATGAAAAACTATGCGTTAGAATTATTGCAGCCAAAGTCCTGAATGATTCTCTTTCACAGAGGTACAATTATTTTGCTTTTTGTACAGTGAAAAGAGACTCTGGCCTAATTTGGCCTAAAAGTGGTTTTTGGATTATTGGTTTTTTTGATTTGTTTTTATTCAAATTTTTTTTGCATTTGTTAGTTTTGCGTCAAGATTTTGTGGTTTCTGAATTCCTCTCAGCGAGACGAATCTAACGAGTATAAAATTATGGTCAAAACTCAATTTTTTTTGAATAAAGCCAAAATAGGTGGATTATTCGCCAATAATCCACCTATTTTGGCTTTATTCAAAAAATTTTGAGTTTTGACCATAATTTTATACTCGTTAGATTCGTCTCGCCGAGAGAAATTCAGAAACTACAAAATCTTGACGCGAAACTAACAAATGCAAAAACAAAATTGAATAAAGACAAATCAAAAAAACCAATAATACAAAAACCATTTTAGGCCAAATTACTTCATTTTCTACGTAAACGCACCATTCAGGTTCTACCCAAAATACAAAAAGAACTGGACAGAGGTACAATTAATAACTCACCAGTCACTTTCATCATTTTGAAAAAGGCAAAAGCAGAGGTGACACAGAATAGGAGAACGTGGACTCCTTTTGCGAAGTCTTTCCCCATTTTTCTTGACCTCTTTTGCTTTATCATCATGCTCTTTGCTTTGAGCATGGGAGTCTGATTATGCAATTTTATTATCCATATTCTCACAAAAGTTGTTTGGGAGTTGAATGGCAAGAATGTTATCCCACAATGCATTTAGAAAATTACGCTTTAGAGACACAATCAGTTATGGAGGAGCTTTTTCATTCTTATTTTCAATTATCTTCTCAAATTTATAATCTAGTGTATGTAATCTTGTAATATTTTAAAATACAGTTTTTCTTTTGACAGCCCATAATAACTAAATAAAAATACAAAAAAAAATACACTCTTGTGTATATTTTATACTTCTCAATATATTTTCACATATTTTAATACACTTTTTAACTCATAAAGTTAGGCTCAGTTTTTCAAAAGATTTTAACACCCAGGTGTTAAAATCACGATATTTCAAATAAAAAAATGAAGTGGTTCCGTGGTGCGAAAAAAATTAAAAAACGATACACAGAACCACTTCATTTTTTGATTTGAAATATCGTGATTTTAGCACCTGAGTGCTAAAATCTTTTGAAAAACTGTGCCTTAACCTATTGAACTGACTTTAGAATTTTAATTTAAAATAGAAGTGTTTTGAAATTATATTAAATTCAAGGTGACTAATGTTCTCAGCATATTAAAAAATGTTTGCTCAAAAAAAAAAAACATATTCTAAAATGTGAATGATTTGAATCTATTAAAGTGGACAGGTAGACCCACAAATGAGCCACCTAACGCTTTGGTCCATTTCTATGAAAAACTGCACCCTTGTTAAGGCCATGTTCCACTAACTTGTTTTTTGGTTTTTTAGTTTTTTTTATCTTTAGTTTTACAAAAAAAAAAAATCAACTAGTTCTTTTTTTTTTTGGGTAAATAAGCTTGAAATAGAAAAAAGGCTAACCGGATTAAAATCAATCAATCAACTAGTTCCACTAACCAGTTTTTTAGCTTTTTGGATTTTTGAGTTGTGTTACCAAATTACCAAGCTACCCTTGTACTCAAAGGATAAGGGGTTTGAAGGGGGGCAGATTCGTAATTGTACATGATTAAAGTGGTTTGGTTTTTTTAGGTTAGTGGAATTAAGTGGGTTTTTTTATTGATTTTTTTGTGGATTTTTTAAAGTGGAATGGGATAGTTTTTTAGTTAAAACAAAACTAGTTTTTTTTTAGTGAAACATGGCCTAAGTGGTCTTCGGCATTTTTTCTACCTTTATTTTATTTATGGTTTAGTTGTAAACTGGTTGATGATTCTCGTGATGACATCATCATCATCATGTCATTGGATCAAATCCTTAGCAATGAAGAAAGGCCAAGGGTGGTGGAATTCAAGTGGTGAATTGACCGTTGACAAGTACTCTCATTTACTTGAGTCCATTCATTTTATCTCTAACAAATATTGACTTAGCTATCAGAGAGGGGTTGGCCGGCAGCACACCGGCGTCAAGCATCTTATTTTGCAGGTCACTAGTTGAGCACGCCCGAAAATGATTCATGATGTACTTCGTGATCTTCTGCACATTAAAGCCAAAAAAAAGGGTGATAGGCTTCACCTGTTGTTTTTTCTTGATTTCCACATTCGCAGCATCTTTGGTCCGGACTAAGACTTCTCGGGGCTGGACCAAGCAATTCTGAGCAATATTCTACCTCGTAGCAATGTTGGTCCGGACCTTGGAAAAATTTGGTCCGGACCTTGGAAAAATTTGGTCCGGACCAAGGGTCCTAGTTGCTAGGTCCGGACCCGCGAGGGCTTGGTCCAAACCTTGGGCGATGTACAACAACCCTATAAATGTTTTTTTTAGGGTTTTCTTGTATGATATTGCTTTCACATTTGATTTTCTTTGAGAGGTAAAAAGAGAGAAACTCTGTGAGCTCTTCTATAGCATTCGGGCATTTGATTCTCTTCTGATTAGTGAAACCCCAATCATCTGACTGCCCGTGGAGTAGGTATTCATTGCCGAACCACGTAAAATCTCCGTGTTCTTTGTGATTGCTCTTTCTCTCCCTCTCTTCTCTGGTTTGTTCAATTATATAGCATAAATTGCATCTGTTTTTTGTGTTTGTTCACGCTTCCGCACAACATCACCTTCTTCTGAGAAAGGGGAAACGAGAAGTTGTGTGAGCCTCGGGTCAGAGGCGAACCAAGGCGGAAGGCCGAAGCCTCCTGCCCAGCAGTCTATGCAGGCTTTTTTAGAGTCCGAAGGATCGGCACCTTTTGAGCTGTGTTTCTCCTTATAGCTTCCATGCTCAACCAGTTGCTTCTTGCCCTAGCGTTGTTGCGTAGGCCTATACTGTTCCTTTCGTGGAGGCACCTCTTCTGCACGGCCTTCGGACCTTTAGTTCTTATGTTTCTTCGGCTTGTCATAAGCCACCTGCTTTTTTTTTTTTTTTTGTTATTCAAAATTTTCTCGCATTGGTTAGCTTCTCAGGGGGCTTGTTTAGCCAAAATAGACATTTAATCCAAGATTTATTCTTTGAGTTCCTTTAATTGTAATTAGTCCTTAAAAGCCAATTACTTTTTCCCTTTCGGCGTCAACAGACCCGGACAAAAATAAAGGTATAGAACTTCCATTGTACCCAAAAAATAAATAAATAAATAAAGGGATAAAAAGTGAGCCATGTACGTATATACCTAGCAGGTGAAGTCCAAATTACTTTTTGGGAAGTTTCGGGGCATGTAGCATTATTGTTCCTATTGCCAAACTAAAGGACAAAAAAGTGAGAGCCACTATGGCGTAGCGTTTTGGGTAGTTTCGGGGCATCTTGCTTTGGACAACTCTGGGTCATCATCGTCATTCTGATCATAGTACTCGCAATAGTACCCAGTGGAGTATGTGTTAGCAGATGGGGCTTACTTCTACCAAGAATGGGTTGGAGAACCCTGGTGTTTCTTCCCATGACGGTGTTTAGGGGACGGGGGTTCGGTCGTAAACATACTAGTCGCTGTGTTTGGTTGAGAGTTTTGAGAAGAATTTTTTGAGAAATATTTTTGAGATGGTGTTTGGATGGGTTTTTGAAAAAAATAATAATTAGAGATACGTGTAATAATTGGAGAGAGATAGAGAGAGAAATGAGAATAATAATTGGAGAGAAGGTTATAAGTAGAGAGAGAAAAGTGATTAATGATTAGAGAGATGAGAGATAGGGAAAGAATTTTTTGGAAATTTTTTTGAAAATATGAAGTGAACAAAGTGAGTATTTTCCTAGAGGTACTGGCCTTGGTAACCGGACTAAGGAGATCCAGAACATATGTAGTTGGACAAGGAGGGGAGGGCCCACGCCTCCTTGCGTTGGACCTGGAGGCAGAGGAAGAGTTTATGTGGACCGCCGCCTTGGGTTTTTCCATCTCTGCCTTCATGGTGGTCGTTGTCCTCCAAACACTTCAAGCTATTGAACGTAGGATGGAGGAGCATCGGAGTAGGGTATGAGAAGGAAGTCTTACCACTACACTATCAAACGCTAGCTATCGAAAGACTGACTTATATAATATTTATTGTAACTTAGAAATTTGAGGACTTTATTATTAGACAAAAATTAAAAACCCTAAGCGATAGCTTGGTGGGTTTATGTCTAGAGCCGGCCTTGAGGTCTGTTTGGCGATCGGCAAAACTCCTCTCTCAGACTTCTGGCTTGTCTTCGTTGAACCTTCTGACCGAACAATGTGGACCCACGGCTTGGTCTGTAGTTCGGCCCACTTCAATGGGCTTTAATTATACTTCTGCCACCACTTTACATTAAACAAGAATCCCATCATGGAAGAATCCATCACTTTATGCTACATGTCCCAAAATCAAAACCCTGAAACTTCCCAAAAAGTTATTTGGACTTCACCTCCTAGGAATATCCGTACATGGCTCACACTTTTTATCCCTTTATTTCTTTATTTTTTTTTTTTTTTACAACGGAAGTTCTATACCTTTATTTTTGTTAGGGTCTGTTGGCGCCGAATGAGAAAAAGTAATTGACTTTTAAGGACTAATTACAATTAAAGGAACTCAAAGAATAAATCTTATATTAAATGTCTGTTTGGCTAAATAAGCCACCTGGTTTTTTTTTTTTTTTTTGCTATTCAAAATTTTCTCGTATTGGTTAGCTTCCCAGGTGGCTTGTTTAGCCAAAATAGACATTTAATCTAAGATTTATTCTTTAAGTTCCTTTAATTGGAATTAGTCCTTAAAAGCCAATTACTTTTTCTCTTTCGGCGCCAACAGACCCGAACAAAAATTAAAGGTATAGAACTTCCATTGTACCCAAAAAAAAAAAGAGAAATAAAGTGATAAAAAGTGTGAGCCATGTACGGATATACCTAGGAGGTGAAGTCCAAATAGCTTTTTGGGAAGTGTCGGGGCATGTAGCATTATTGTCCATATTGCCAAACTAAAAGACAAAAAAGTGAGAGCCACTACAGTGTAGCTTTTTGGGTAGTTTCGGGGCATGTAGCATTGTTATTCCTATTGCAAAACTAAAGGGCAAAAAAGTGAGAGCCACTATAGTAGCTTTTTGGGTAGTTTCAGGGCATGTAGCATTGTTGTTCCTATTGCCAAACTAAAGGGCAAAAAAGTGAGAGCCACTACGGTGTAGCTTTTTGGGTAGTTTCAGGGCATGTAGCATTATTGTTCCTATTGCCAAACTAAAGGGCAAAAAAGTGAGAGCCACTACGGTGTAGCTTTTTGGGTAGTTTCGGGGCATGTAGCATTATTGTTCCTATTGCCAAACTAAAGGGCAAAAAAGTGAGAGCCATTTACGGAGTAGCGTTTTGGGTAGTTTTGGGGTTTTGATTCGGGGCATGTAGCATTATTAAACGAATTCAACCACATTATGTCATATCCTGGTTTTCTCCTCAACCACATTGTGAGGCCTCAATTATTCATTCTTCTCAGAGCTAATCAAATCATCAGTTTCGAAAATTCTCTATTTCTTTGTTCTGGTATATTTTTGGCCATTGGGTTGCATGGAAATTCTAAAACAAAACACAAAACACACACCATTCAACGACCCAAAACTATTCTGCAGAGAGGCACACCATTTTGTGGGCACAGGGGATCTCAAACGTTCTCAAGGACCTTTAAAAATATGTTTTAAATACATTGAATGATTTCAGATCATCAAAATTTGATCGGAAAAAGATAAATCCGCACCGTATCAATCCCATTATTTTTTTTAATGATTCATCACGTGAACCCTTTTTAAACACATTTAACGATTCCGATCATCAAAATTCAGTCGGGAAAGGTGAGAATGAGAGGGATCCCATACTACACAAAGTAAGAGATTCCTTACTAGAAGGGGTCTCGTATATAAGCATACAGACTCCGAGCCCCCCAACACCTTTTCTGGCCAAACAATGACAAAATCTGATATCGCGTATAATCACCTCTATGGCTTGTTACCGTTCCTCCACTCGAAGTAACTTAACCAGCGCTAGAGAATCCTCTTCAATTTCCCCTTCTATTGCTCTGTTTAACGGGTAAAAAATGAGAAGATTTCTATTGATTACATATTGGTACTGTTATACAGGGGATTCATGCATTAATTCTTGTGTATGCATTTAACTTAAACTGCTAATTGCTTTGAATTCATGACGATTTCAAATTGATCCTTTTTTTAACATGAGGATTTCAAATTGATTGGTAAAATGGAGTTTTGTCATGCTGCCATCACGCTGAGGAAGGAGTATTGCAGGTGCCTCATCTAGATCATGGCTGCAAAAACCAAAGAGTAGAGGTCATAAATCTCAACTCTATACAAGTTTGTAATTCAAACACAGTTAATTTGATGATAGGAACACTAATGTTAGGCCTCAACAACCTATTGGCTTGGTGATCACAAAAACATGGGCCCGGATTCGTTGGCTGACGTTTGAAAAGACTCCAAGCCTGCTAATCTTAGCATTTCTGCTTTTTGTCACAATGTCAGTGGCTCAGTATGTTTTCATCGGTGAACGGGGTTAAGCTATGATTTGAGCCCGTCTTTGTTGGAGATTCTCCCGCATTGTTGGACCAATTGGGCTCCTTTTATAGCTCCCAGCAGGTAGGCCGTAGGGGTTTCTTTGGACACGCCTAAGAAAGATTTTCACACACTGGTATTCTCTCCTACCTTATTCACGCCTAAAAAAAACACGGGCCAAGAAATTACTATATGAAACCATGGTGAGATAAAACATAAATACCTTCATTCAAGTAGCCTAGTAGAAGCAGCATGATTTTATGTTTTCAAGAACTTGACGTAATTACCGATGAAAAAAATTGTTACACAAACTCATATTGCTACTGTGATTAATGCAGGAATGTATCTGTACTTACCACACACGAATGTACATCTTCACGTCCACACAGCAGCTTTCCAGTTAGCATATCTACGGCTTGAAATGTTCCTCCTCCTTCACTCCTCTGCATCATGTAACAAAACACTTTAACAACAATCAAGGATTTACGCATCCCACAGCCACAAGGACAAGGCTATGTCAGGCTTTCATGATCTTTAAGTATTTTCTGATTACGAGGCTACGCTTGAATTTTTTTGCTCGGCAAGGCTATGCTTGATTGACCGCATTAATAGTGAATCTACTATGGCTCTAAGCCATTTGCTCTGCAATTGTTCCATGACTTCCAATCAACACCATACTTTGGTTATGAACTTCTATGTATGTATTGGTTCTCACATAAAATGCATTTCCTGCTTCTCACACAGGCGATCAAAGATGATTAAAGTGGCCCTTCATAGAAATTTTTTAATTAATCCTTCTTTCTTCGGTTGCAATGGTGTCAACGAATTTAAGAGATATGAGGATCTTTCTCAATATGGCTGCTAACCTGGTGAGCAAAAGAGGAATAAAAGTCCCTCCAGACACGAAAGGCTCGCCACCGTTCGTGTTGGTGATGTAGACTAGTGAAGATAGGTCAATCGTGTCACTATTTAAATACAACAAACAATTTCCAGTGTCTTAATTTGACATGCCAAAAAGAATAACGTAATAGACTAATAGTGAAGCGATGCGAATCACATACAGCAACAGATACGTCATAACAATTAACCTTTTAGACAGCATATACCTTGTAATAATCAGCAGCAATGAAATTTGCCCACCGATTTCCAGCTGCCCCATAACAAGTTTGCAGCATTTTAATGAGGTCCTCGGAATTTTGAACACAGGCGAATTGCTTGATTGGAACAGACCTGAAGTAATTCACCAAAACCAGTGATTTAGTCTTGTCATCAAGCGAGGACGACTCTGCCCTGTTAGGGCAGCTTCCTGCCTTCATTCCTTCATCCCCATCTGCAAATTTCCAAAGAAAAGAAACGGACCTTAGTTCACACACGATGATTAAAGAGGAAAAACTTGTACTTTTAATGTATGTTTTCATATTCATACATTGATTTTCAGATATTAGAGTCCACAATAAAGATTCCAAAAGAATGGAGACATCACGTGAAATCAGATGAGAAAAACTTCTTACATTGATTTTCAACCATATAGCTCCATTGATATGCAATTCCTTCGCTCTCTTGCTTTGACTTAATATTAGTGAACACGAGAAGCCTTTGGTTTTTTGCGACCATGTCGCTAACTAGAGGCCAATCTTGGCCATTTTGTGGCATGCTTGTAACTGGAAACCAATATTTCATCAAACCCGCATTGGTGAACACTTTGGTCAAGCCATTAGGGGCTTTAACATAGTCCTCCAGGATTATTGTGACTATTTCAGATGGGTTGGCTGATAAGAAGGCCTCAATTTCCCTGAAAGTGTCTATAGCTGGTTCCTACAATAGCAATTTTGGTCACAAACAATATTCTTCGTAATTGGTAATGATTGAGTAAAAAAGGGGAAAACAAGAGAACGTACAAATGCAGTATAATCATGGCATTTACCCCCAAAGGAATGGCACAACCACACATCACCATCGAAATCGTAGGTGTCGAGCATTAAGGCGCGAGCCCCATTCTAGAGATGAGCAATGCCAATAGAAATTACTCAAACAAGTTTGTTGTGCAATGAAAAAGTGGTCTAGGATCACAAAGCAGATTTGGAGGAGGATCTTACATTTAGCTGTTGAGTGACACTGTCTTCTTGATTTGTAACGGTAATTCTTGGGACTCCGGTGTGAGATGGCTCCCCATCGATAGCATGAGCGTTGTGGGTTGTCAAAAATGCATACTTGTTGAATGGAAGTGAATTGTTCTATGGCCCAGAAAAAAAGGATAAACAATCAGATTTATGTAGGAAAAAAGAGCAAGAAAGGAGAGAAGAAAAGTAAACGAAGCTGAGACGATCTTCGAACAACAAAGAAGCCAGCGTAGGAGTTTAGATTGGGTTATTTCTTGGTTGAGTAAATGCTACAGACCCAGTTCCCGTAAGAGTGATGAATGTGGCAACTCCTGCATGAGAGTTTCTAGGGCCCACTAGATCAATTCTTAATCGGGAGCTACACATCATCACTTTTTCCGGAATGAATTCCAGAAGGAGTTACATTTCCCTTCACCTATGCATTAGATGTTACAAATGTCTAAGATGATTTTCAAGCAAAAAAGGCAACAACATTGCTAAATTGACTCCCTACTGCAGAAAGGGCAAAAACCAATTAGTATAATGAGTATGGTCTAGTCCATGCATCTTTCAGCCTCGCAAATAAGGCAACAAAATTGCTAGAATGACTCCCTACTGCAAAAAACAATTGGTAAAATGAGTATGGTCTAGTCAATGCATCTTTTAGCGATGCAAATACATGTTGGGAAATCGAACTAGGGGCTCAACTTGTTGATAATGGAGAAGTTTGGCTCCATCCTTCCACTTACAAAGTGGGAAACATCAGTGGAGCAATCCTCAGTGGCTTATTATCACCAAGTGGGAGTGATAATGGAGCAATAACTCCTTTGTGGTATTTCACCTCCAGTTGCCGGTCGAGTCCTCCTCCCTCTGTGTATTTAAGAAGCCCTTTGGGCTGAGTATTAAAAGATCAGTTCAGAAAGAACAGAGAGATACACGAGTGTTAGAGAGGCTGTAATTGTGAGTTGAGTGTGATTGTAATCCTCCTACAATTATAGTGAATCCGCTGCCCCGTGGACGTACCCAAATTTGGGGAACCACGTAAATACTCTGTGTTTATGTGTGTGTGGTTTGTGTGTGTTTGATTAGGTACCGTTTCGCACTACAAGTGGTATCAGAGCTGTGTAGTGGGTGCCCGAAATCACAAACCCAGTTCATCTGTATTTTTCGTGTTCTGTTCGAAATTTGCAGTACCGCAAAAGTGCTCGGAAAAATTTTTTGAGCCCAGATTGTGAAAGTACTCGAAGAGACGAAGCCAACGCCGCCGGAATCACCTCAATCTGAGGTCCAGATCCCTCACACGCGCCATCTGAAGTTTGGAGCGTTCTCGCGCGTTAGATCCAGCGCACACGTGCAGTGCACGCGCTGATCAGAGGAAGAAGACGCGTGTAATCTTCACGCGGTTACTGTTCACGCGGTCAAACGGTCAAACAGTCAAACGGTCAAAGGCGGTTACTGTTCATCCGCGTACTATTCACACGTGGCTACTGTTCACCCGGTACTGTTCACCCGGGTACTATTCACCCGAACCGACCCAGATCTGGCCCGGTTCAGACCCGACCCGACCCAGATCCGACCCGACCCAGATCCGACCCGGCCCAAACCCGACCCGGACCGGCCCAAACCCGACCCGGCCCGGCCCAGTCCAGGTCCGACCTAATCCGGTTCAACCCAAATCCGGTTCAGTTAAACCGGTCCGGTTCACATCCGGTTCAGCATAGTTCCGGTTCAACCCGGTTCAGTGGGTTAAAAGTTGTTTTCTAGCCGGTTCAGTCCGTTTCCGACCGGTTCACGGCCGGTTCAGGCCGGTTCTCGCACAAACTCGACGTTCCGGATCCAACCCCGTGCTCTGTTTTCCGTGATTCGAACCCGAAGTTGAAGATCAGTTGAGTTTTGGTGAGAAAAACGTGTTTTCGGACGTTTTCAAGCATCGAAAATCAACTTTGGTGGAGTGTAAGGTCTTGTGATGGCCAACGGAGAAGAAGAAATTCCCACAGGCACTCCCAAATCAACTCCACAGGGTGTCGCGGAGTCCTCGTCCACTACGAACAATTATGGGCAAAGGAATACGGTTTCCAATGCTAAGTTCGAGGTGGAGAAATTCGACGGAACAAATAACTTTGGCATGTGGCAATGCGAAGTTTTGGATGTTCTCTATCAGCAAGAGTTGGATATGACATTGGAGAAGCGGCCCGATGATATTTCCGATAAAGATTGGTTAAAGCTCAATCGCCAAGCATGTGGCACCATCCGGTTATGTCTCACAAAGGATCAGAAGTACTTTGTGATGAAGGAAACGTTAGCTAAGGAGCTATGGGAGAAGTTGGAGAAGAAGTTTATGACAAAGAGTGTTGAGAATCGGCTATATCTCAAGAAGAAGCTCTACCGGTTCCAGTACTCGCAAGGTATAACTATGCAACAACACTTAAACAATTTCAATAAGATTTTGTCTGATTTACAAAATCTTGACGTTTCCATTGAGGATGAGGACAAAGCTTTACTGTTGTTAAATTCCTTGCCCGAATCATATGATCATTTAACTACTACTTTATTGTATGGTAAAAATGAAATTAAGTATGATGACGTTTCCAATGCTTTGATGAATAACGAGGTACGGAGGAAAGACAAGATGATTCACCAAGACCCGTCAGCATCAGCATTGACCACCAGAGGCAGGACTGAGACCAGGAAGTCCGCCGAGGGCAAGAAGTCAGGTGGAGGAGGCCGAGGGAGGTCTCGTTCAAAATCCAGAGGTGCCAAATCCAAAGAACGGAGGAGATTGGCGAAAGACGAGTGTGCCCTTTGCCATCAGAAGGGACACTGGAAGAATGACTGTCCTAACAAGCAACCAGTTGCAAATGTTGCAAAGGATGATCTAGAGTCAGCACTATGTGTTTCATCATCGCCAGGCCATTCAGACGAGTGGATACTAGATTCGGGAAGTACCTACCACATATGTCCCAACAGGGAATGGTTCTCGAGCTTTCAAGATCTCGATGGAGGAGTTGTTCTGTTAGGTGACGAGTCAACCTGCAGAGTACAAGGGATAGGTTCAATCCGTTTGAAGTTGCATGATGGGACGATCAGGGTGCTCACAGATGTTCGGTATATTCCGGACATGAAGAAGAATCTCATTTCACTTGGAGCCTTTGATGGAAAGGGCTACAAGATTACGATGGTGGGTGGAGTGTTGAAGGTGGTTCGAGGGGCGCTAGTGGTACTAAAAGGCAGCCGAAGGGGGAACGTGTATTTCCTAGACGGTTGTGCAGTCACAGGGAGAGCGTCCGTTTCTATATGCTCAGACGAAGACGATGCATCCAAGCTCTGGCACATGCGCTTAGGGCATGTTAGCGAGAAGGCCTTACAGGGTTTGGTGAGGCAAGGCTTGTTGAAAGGAGCCAAGACAGGGAAAATTGGCTTCTGTGAGCATTGTGTATTGGGCAAACAGACTCGAGTCAAGTTTGGCACTGGAGTTCACCGCACCGAGGGGATTCTAGACTATGTTCATTCAGACGTCTGGGGGCCTACCAAAAATGCTACTTTGGGAGGCAAACGATGGTTCGTGACATTTATTGATGACTATTCCAGGCGTGTTTGGGTTTATCCAATGAGTCACAAATATGAAGTTCTTCGCATTTTCCTTATTTGGAAGAAGATGATGGAGACACAAACGGGCAGAAAGATCAAGACGCTGAGGTCTGATAACGGTGGGGAGTACAAGTCAGATCCTTTTCTCCAAGTCTGTCAGGAGGAGGGGATAGTCAGACACTTCACAGTTGCGGGGACGCCGCAGCAGAATGGAGTTGCCGAACGCATGAATCGCACTTTAGTGGAGAAAACCCGGTGCATGTTGACAAATGCCGGGTTGAGCAAGGCGTTCTGGGGAGAGGCAATCGAATATGCCTCACATCTTGTCAACCGTTTACCGTCAGCAGCAATTGGAGGGAAGACTCCGTTGGAGGTATGGTCTGGGAAACCTGTTGCAGACTACGATTCGTTACATGTTTTTGGATGTCCTGCTTATTACCATGTAATTGAATCAAAGTTGGATCCGAGAGCCAAGAAAGCGATTTTCTTGGGCTTTAATCCAGGTGTGAAGGAATACAAGCTTTGGTGTCCTGAGTCAAAGAAAATTGTAATAAGCAGGGATGTTACCTTAGATGAATCTGCTATGCTAAAGCAGGTTCCTTCCAAGGAGAATGTGGAGCCGAATGTTCAACAGCAGGTGGAGCATTCAGAACAAGCGAGAGTAGAGTCGTCTCTTGTTCCAGTACGGCCTGATCAGCCAGTTGAGAGTCCTATGGATCATTCTGTTGAGCAGGATATTCTCGAAGAAGAGGCTCCAATTCAGGAAGCATTACAGCAGCCAGAGTCCATTGCAGTTAACAGACCGAGGCGGGATATCCGGAAACCCGCTCGGTATGCCAATGTGGTGGCATATGCTCTTCCAGTTACAGACGATGATATTCCGTGCACCTACAAGGAGTCAGTGCAGGGTACAGACAGTGACAAGTGGAAGGAGGCGATGGATGAGGAGATGGGTTCACTCTCCAAGAATCAGACTTGGGAGTTGGTGCAACTTCCTAAGGGCAAGAAAGCAATCGGCTGCAAATGGGTCTATGCCAAGAAGGAGGGTACAGGATCTGAGAAAGTCAGGTTCAAAGCAAGATTGGTAGCCAAGGGTTACGCTCAGACGGAGGGGATCGACTACAATGAGGTGTTCTCCCCTGTCGTCAAACATTCATCGATCAGGATCTTGCTTGCATTGGTAGCTCAGTTTGACCTCGAGTTAGCCCAACTCGATGTCAAGACTGCATTTCTACACGGAGATCTGGATGAGGAGATCTATATGGCTCAACCAGATGGATACAAAGTTGCAGGAAAGGAGAATTGGGCTTGTAAACTGCAGAAATCGCTATACGGATTGAAACAGTCGCCGAGACAGTGGTATAAGCGATTTGATCGGTTTATGATGGATCAGGAGTACACAAGAAGTCAGTTCGATCATTGTGTTTACTTCCGCAAACTCCGAGATGGATCATTTGTCTATTTGCTCTTATATGTTGATGACATGCTGATTGCATGTAAGAGCAAGGTGGAGATTGACAGACTAAAAGCTCAGCTCAGCAAGGAGTTTGACATGAAGGATCTCGGGGAGGCTAAGAAGATTCTCGGCATGGAAATTCAGCGGGACAGGATTAAAGGCACAGTTTGTTTAACTCAGACGCAGTATCTGAAGAGGGTGTTGCAGAGGTTTGGTATTGACGGGAAAACGAAAGCTGTTAGTACACCTTTGGCAGCTCATTTCAAGCTTAGTGCATTGATGTCGCCGCAAACTGAGAACGGACGGAAGCAAATGGCTCAAATTCCCTATGCCAACGCAGTGGGAGCTTTGATGTATGCTATGGTCTGTACACGGCCAGACATTTCACACGCGGTTAGCATGGTCAGTCGATACATGCACAATCCTGGAAAGGAGCATTGGCAGGCTGTGAGATGGATTCTACGGTACTTGCAAGGTACTGTGGATGTTGGTTTGAAGTTCGAGAGAAACAAGACAAGTAGTCAGCATCTAGTTGGATATGTGGATTCTGATTATGCTGGTGACCTAGATAAGCGACGGTCGACAACAGGCTATGCGTTTACACTTGCTGGAGGACCGATCAGTTGGAGATCAATGTTACAGTCAACGGTGGCTTTGTCTACTACAGAGGCGGAGTATATGGCAGTAACAGAGGCTTTCAAGGAGGCTATGTGGGTTCATGGTTTGATAGAGGATTTGGGAATCGATCAAGAAAACGTGGAGGTTTTTTGTGATAGTCAAAGTGCCATCTGTTTGGCAAAGAACCAGGTCCATCATTCGCGCACCAAGCATATCGATGTCCGGTTCCATTTCATCAGGGAAATTGTAGAAGAAGGGGATGTTCTGCTTCAGAAGATTCCAACTGCAGATAACCCTGCAGATATGTTGACGAAGGTGGTCAGTGGGATCAAGTTCAAGCACTGTTTGGACTTGATCAATATCTCTCGGACAGGTAGCGCCTAAGGGCGCATCGGGGCAGCGTTGATTCGAGGATTGTCGCCAAGGTGGAGATTGTTGATAATGGAGAAGTTTGGCTCCATCCTTCCACTTACAAAGTGGGAAACATCAGTGGAGCAATCCTCAGTGGCTTATTATCACCAAGTGGGAGTGATAATGGAGCAATAACTCCTTTGTGGTATTTCACCTCCAGTTGCCGGTCGAGTCCTCCTCCCTCTGTGTATTTAAGAAGCCCTTTGGGCTGAGTATTAAAAGATCAGTTCAGAAAGAACAGAGAGATACACGAGTGTTAGAGAGGCTGTAATTGTGAGTTGAGTGTGATTGTAATCCTCCTACAATTATAGTGAATCCGCTGCCCCGTGGACGTACCCAAATTTGGGGAACCACGTAAATACTCTGTGTTTATGTGTGTGTGGTTTGTGTGTGTTTGATTAGGTACCGTTTCGCACTACACAACTCACCAACACATGAACTCTACAGATATTGGGATGCTATGGATCACAGAAAATACACATGAGAGAACGAAAGCAAGAAAAGAAAGCAGAACAAACAGAATATACGAGGTTCGGCAACGTGCCTACTCCTCGGGAGCCATGCCAATTCACTATGAATCAATGGAACAAACCAACAAGAATATGATGTTCTAAGAACACATTATTGCTTAATAGAACTTTTTCCCCGCGTACCACCGTCTTGATGGACCCGTCCGAATACACCTTATCCTATATTGTCCGAACAGATGCCGTCTGAACAACAACTCCTGCAACTCAGGTTTTCAATCCTCCTCTTTGCGGCCATCCGGATGGTCGACAACCCATCCGGACGGAAACTGTTGCAAGGCTGAAATTGGCTTCACACCCGAACAATACAGATATTAGAAGGGGCTTACCCAGCCTGTTGAATTGGAAAGCCAAACCACCTGCCCCAGGCCTGCACTTACACAAATCCGAGGATGGGCCCAACCTATGTATAAAGATAAGGATTCCGGAAAGAGCAATGCTAGATAAAAGTTCCCCGAAAAGGGAAACCAAGAGTCCAGATTCACTCAAAAGATGATCTGGACCCTGGATTTCCCTTTTTGGGTACTTTCCGGGTCAATTTTCTAGGAACCTAGCATTAATGTTCTTCAAAGGCAGGCGTTTATACTTTATACCACGACAACATTTGTTCATTCCACACAGTTATTAATTTGCCTTCTTTTAGAACTTTTGCAGAGGATGACGCGAAATTTTGTGGCAATTTCGGTTGAAAGCATATTCTTTGAAATTGAGCGGAAAAAGCATTTTCAATAGAAGAGAACAAAGAATTCACACATGGACCTAGATCCGGCCATGATTTTCTCATAAGTAGCGGGTCCAGCATTTTAGAGGAGACCAACCGAAGTCACATAATGCGCTTCGTGACCACGAGCGTGAGTCCGAGTACGAAAAGTGGATTATGAGAGAAGCGTAGAGCCAGAATTAAGAGCAGAAACGAAGAATACTATCAAAGAATTATGCGACCTAGGACTCAGCTATGATGATAGTGTGTCGTGATTTCATGCCCATGCCACTGCATTTGAGGTGGGCACGATTAGGTGGACCTGTATAACCCATGAATGGATACGTGTGTGATACTTTATAATTTTTAGAATTCTGCACCAGCATACGTGCACCTCAACTAATCTTGAGGGATCGATTTTGCCATCTAATCAAAGCCAAGACAGAGTCTCATATGGCTTGGCCATTCAAGGCCCTAAAAGCAACCCGAACCCATCTCCAAAACACCAAGATAGAGAATGAATGTGACACATTGAGGGGAGATTTTGTACTAATTTGTACCCACTTTTCTTCAAATTTTTTATACTTTATGCAAAACCTGTGTCTATATAGGAGATGTGGAGTGAGACATACCACGAGCTTGAATTGATCAGTGAAGGCCGACCTTACACACCTAGACCCCGTAAACCCTGAAGCACATGAGAAGCTTTGGCAATCCCCATCCGTAGTGCAATCATCAAGTAGCTGTAAAATCATTCGAATGAAACAATCAGAATTCAAGCTTTTACCACAGAAAACTCACCACAGAGAGAGAGAGAGAGAGAGACCTTGCAGTCTCCATTGGAGCAAGCTCTGGCAACACTGAAACACACCAAAACGGCTACCGAAAACAGACACTTCTTCCCAATACCCATTTGGGAGGAAAGGAAGAGAAGGGGAAGGAATTGAATTTGTGGGAATTAAATATTAATGAGGGATTTGTTGTTTGGAAATGAAAGGAAAACGGAAAAATCAACTTGAATTTGACTGATGAGGCTGAGAAAACAATGATTGTGCGGGGTCTTTGAGAACAACAAATGCACGGGATTTTTGGAAATAACAGGTATACACCTCCGATCACAGATCCAACGACACCCCTCTCACATGCGCGTGGACCCCCATGTAAGTCTCATATGCGGGCTCCACGTACATGTCAGAGAGGTGAGGTTGAATCTGTGATCGGCAAGTGTGTACGCAGCATTGCTGCGGGTGACTTTCAGGCAGCGAGAAAAAGACGAGACTAGGAAAAACTAAAAAGCCGTTCACAAAGGGGGGGAAAAAAAGAAAGATGGAAAAACTGAAAAGGTTGGAGTTAGATGGGAAGAAACGAGGAAGAAGTTGGCCATCCAATCAAAGACAAAAGATACTTTTGGGAGCGGAGTAGTTGAAAAAGGAAGGAAACTAAAGAGTGCAGGGTTGTAGCCTTTTAGCAGCACAACCATTCACTCCACAGATGTATAAACCTGCAAGTCAGATAGTTCTCGCATTAGCGAGCATGCATGCAAGTGCGAGTGTGAAAGTATCTTTGTGTTATATATTATATTATTAATATTTGCGAGAGTGATGATTAAGACCGAGAGTCCAATGCGAGAATTGTGAATTGTAGCATGACGCATTTTTACTGATCATGCAACTAAGATACAAATCTATTTTGTGGGAGCACAATTTGAATTCAATGGGGATCAAACTCAGCTATAAACCATCCAAAAAGGTACGGAGTACTAAGTATGAACATGAGATTTAATTATATTTGGGGAAAAAAAAACATTTACAATCGACTTCAAATCTTAGTTAATTTATGTTTTTGTAATTAATCCTAGACAATCCTCAGCGCCCTCAAATGAGGAGCTTCTATGAACATAAGATATGATAATGTGGTTGCTAAAATATTTGAAGAGAATAAAGATATGATACAATATTGTAACTATGAAATTACAGATGCGAATTTGAGATGTTGTCTTCAAATATTGTAGCAATCATGTAATCATATCTACAAGTCAAAAACTGCGAATAAAGGGAGGCTTTGAACCAAACCAAGCCTTAAGTGAAAATTAGGATCTGCAATATCAGCTGGAAGAATAAATTGTAGCTGAACTAGTGAATCAACATGCTTCACAGAATCCTAGAAGTGAAAATTACAAGCAACAGTTGTCTCAAAATGTAACGGACTCCATTGCGTTTCTCTCTTAGATTCATCAAGAAGCATATATCAATCTCAGAAAACAGAATCCACACAGAAATGCATCCAAATGGCAACTGGTCAGCAAATAAGTCGATTTCCTTCGAATTCCGAAGTAACACAAAATTTAAACACGATCCCACAAGGAAATATAACGCATTCCGATTATAAGACATAAAAATGGCATCTTTTGGTTAAGACTAGACTAAACTGTCGAGTGTCGGTTGTGATGTTTGTAAAATCACAAGTCAGCAAAATATTCATAAAAGATGGCTTCTTTTTCTGACACCATGTTGTCTCAAGAAAGTCCGCATGTAAGATTTTGTATACATGAATGAGCTAAAGAATATATCATACACTTATTTACACTGCAGTCATTACTTTTCATTTGGCCTACTTCATTCTCTATAACCCAAAACAATGAGAAATACTATCGACTAGCAGCATCCAGCAGTTCTCCGTCAAATATTCTTAGTGTCACATTCATGGTCAAGTAATAGCTAGTCTGTCTTGAACAAGCTTGATGGAACCTGAAAAGTCAAAGAACAGAGTTCATGAGAGGAGCTGCATATCGAAACAAAAAAATAGATGATAAACACATCATAAAACGAAAACATATAAAAGCCGGTTATGGACTCTCTACGCAGAATTAATAACATTGGAGACAATCTAGAAGATGCAAACCAACTTGAATGAGTATTCTCTTGGCTACACCAGTATTGACAAAATCTACAATTTTTTTTGGACAGAATAGCATCATGCCATCATCAGTCTGGATTCATAATACATCTCAACATCTGCCTTACAAATAATGGACACATAAATACACTGATGGTTACTTCTTTGTTTCCTGAAATACACAATCATTGTTTTGTTTTTTTATTGGCGAAATACACAATCATTGTTATTTAGTTTTGCTAGTTAGTCAAATAGTTGACCAAAATGCACCGGACTTTTTATCAAGAATTTTTTCCAATTCCAGGGTACCCAATTTATATGAAACATCGAAGTCCAAACACCCCTTTTTTGGTGCAACAAGAACATAATATACCATAACTTGTCATTTAAAGAGGGCAGGCAGAGTCCAACCGCATAAGCCAAATAAAAGGATTAAGCATAAAAGTAATGCACAAGCTTCATCTGTCTATAAGTTTACATCTATTGGCTAAGGAGAGGGAAAAAATAAAAGAAAAGCCCTTTCTTTCCAACTAGAACAAAAAATACCTTCACATGGTGCGGCATAATCTTTATGTCAAATGGTACATGATGCCACGCCTCAGAAGGATAAAGGAGAAAATTCTCCGGCTTACTGGTATACACATCAGCATATCGATGGATGTTATAAGCAAAAGAAGATTCTTGACCAGTATCGGTGAGGAAAGTGGCTCCAAAAGATCTATTAAACATGTTTTTCATTGCATAACGTGCCTTCTGCCTCTCCTCATTTAGGTCCCACAAAAGAGACCGGAAAGCTTCACGTCTCTGACTATTAGCTACACTTGCATGCAATTTACCAAGGAGCTCTTGTATTATATGGAATTTCGCCTGTATCCACAAAGACATAAAGAAACTCAAACAAGGATGATTTGATAATCCAAATATAGTAAAAAGGAATGAAGTCAATGTCTAACTTCTATCTAAACTGAGACAATAGATGATCAATACATAATAATTTTCAGTTGCAACTATCCATGTGCAACAGGCAAGCCAAAATTAAGGACAACAAATCAGAATTTTCCAAATCTCTCTATGCCTGGCAAGTTGGCAAGTTAATATCAGCAAATCATGGTTATTTGATAACTTACCTGGGTTAATTTATATACAGGAATTTATGAATCTAGTTAAACCAGAAGCACCAGAAAAAAAATGCACCTATCACAGAGGCCCAAGTACGAGAGAGAGAGCTTTGACGAGGACTTCAGGTAAAGTTAAGTTCGTTGATTCGATCTTTATAGATAACTGAATAACATAACCAAAAATTCATTCTGCAATCTTTGGAAGACTAAAGGAGAAATCAGAGCACCCCTCATTACACTATAACAATACTGCTACAACAAATCTCAATAAGATTTTCTTTGAATGCATATTGCAATCTCCCAAAAAAAAGAAAAAAAGAGGAGAGTCTGTCGGAGCACCACTTCACTACATTAACAATCCTGCCAAAATAAAGCTCAAGAAGGTTTTAACTACCATGTGCAGGACCATACCTGTTCAAAACGATAACTATTCTCATTCTGAATCTGTATCTCATTCTGCAAAATCACCAAGATGAACACATGTGGCGATTAAGTCTTTGAATATGATAATTAACTGGAACACAATGGCTGAACTTTACCAAACAAAGAAATTAAGAGCTTGATATACCACACGTTGCGTATTGAATCAATATTTATAGTCATACAAATGAAATGAGGACATTCAGAATTAGATTCAGCAAATCATACATACTAGAAGAAAAGATCATAGAAAATGTAAGTTCGAAGACTCATCGTTTACCAATTCATTAAGTCCTCGATAGTGTAAAGTGTAAACAACAAAAACTCTCCAAGTTTCACAAAAAAAAAGCCATCAAGTAATATTTTGAAAAGTATTGGCAGGCAATGAAAAAAACAAATGAAATTGACAGGATTGAGCATACTTCCAACTCATGGACTATGGCAGCCGTGCGCCACCCAGCTTTTGCAGGCCCTCGTAAGTCACTAAACAGATGATCCCCAAAGTATATGACCTAAATTATTGTTTAGGAGGAAAAGAAACATTACAAATGGTAAGGAAACACAAGTTAAATTCAGATATATGTGTGCAAAAGTGGTGGATATCTTTCAATTATTCTTTTCCCAACAAAGAAGCAAAAGGAATTAATTACCTCTGGACCATTCCACTTTGTAATTTGGAGGAAGTACTTAAGGCATCCATGGTAATACACCTTATTTGGAAGAAATGAATCCACTTTTGAGAAAGCTAAGGTATCCTTCTCAATGTCGTAACACCTAAATGAAGTTCCCAAACAGACAAGGGAAAAGACCACCAAATCATTATATCCGTTCAGCACAAAGTGGTTTGCCCTATAGAGAGTTCAGAAAATAAATGCAAGGAGGATAAAGAAGACAGAAAATATAAGTACGTCAATGGAATTGCAATAGGTAGGTTGCAACTCGACTCAAAGTTTGTTTACATGAGACTCTCATCAACCGTTCCCCTCCACCTCTACAACCATCCCTTCTCCTATACTTCACTTTTTCCCTTTTCCCCTCCATTTCCCTTTTTTTGCGGGGAGGGGTAATAATGTTCTGTGTAGATAAACCTATCTAGTCATTGGATACAAGACACTTGGGAAAGGATAAGGAGTAGAGACGGACATTTCCACAGAGAAACTGTATACCTTACCGAACAGGGAACCCCAAGCCACTATCTGCCACATCTTTGATGTGTAGAACACTTTCCTGACACTGCTTAGATACACGCTCACCCACTAGTCACAGACACTCGTGAAAATAGGATGAACACATGCCTAAGAGCACAACCAGTTTTAACAAGTTTCACAATGTAACAAAAGTTATAATTTTCAGATACATCTTGAAGAACTTCAGCTACCAAATTTAATTTCAATCCACAGCTGCTATCCAATTTCATAGGCAGTTTTCATTCCAAAATAATGAAAGAATATACACATCCGTTCATGGCTAATGACAGAAATCATTGTCAAGGGTAAAAAACCCAGGTAAAGGCAAGTACACGAACCATAAAATGAAAATCAAAAAAGCAAAAACTGAGTAACCTTGGCTTGTAGTTGTAATGAATAACGTAATAAATCCCAGAATAAGTCCTTCAAAAGGTTGATAAAAAAAGGCTTTTAACGAACTAAACGCAGATCATAGAGAGTTAAGACTGTATGTAGGAAACAAAAGATGCAACAAAAGAGCTAAAGTGCTTAGAGTTGAAGAATATACCGGAACAGATGCTCAGATGTGTAAAATTCTGGTTTATTTGCTTGAGCAATCACGACATCAAAAAGCTCCCTCCAGGAGTCTCTATTACCCAAAGAATCCTAATTCAAATGTCAATAGGAATCTACATAAGTTAACTTCAGAGTAGATAAGCAGCAGACATTCAGGGAAAGTAAAGATACACCAAAAACAGCAAGTAACAAAATAAATGCGTAAAACACGAAGAAAGAAGAAAAAGAAATGGGTTCAGATTCCAGAAGGCTAAGTAGTAATGCATAAATTATGTTTTGCACTTCTGCACCTCACCTCAAATTCTTCTTTACCCCTTGTACTTCCAATTGTGAGTCACACCTCAGGAAGTCAAATCTCATTGTCAACCCCCTTTTAACTTCTACTAGGAAAATAAAATGGAAATTGACCATGTGCCAACTGCGTCATTTGAAAAACTTGGAGGTTATCACCAATGGTCATCTAACAGCTACATCTTGTTCGTTCAACTTTAGCACCAACTATTGACAGAGGGTTAGCATTGCACGTGACCAACAATTTGACTTGCAATTGGAAGCGCAGGAGCCAAAGTCAGATTTGAGATGAAGGGAAGGGATGCAAAGCGTATTTTAAGATCTATGTACTTCACCCTTTAGATGGTTCAATGCTACAGAAGATGGGAGAATGGCTTGTCATGCCATCTAAACACCTGGTGGTTTACATTAGAAACAGAATCCAAGAGAGACTTATTGTCAAACACGCATAACTTACATCTAGCATAGAAGGGAATCAAATCAGGTATTCAGAAAGTTACAAACATCCGAGTACCAATGCCAGCAGGTTTCATATGCATTGATCTGATTAACTTTTCTATGTTCAGCTAAATGATGGGAAAGTTTGTGAATGTCATTACTTTTGTGCTTCTTGCCCAATACATTTTTACACGTGGCTTATGATTTGCATTTAATGAAATACAAAGCAACAACCAGCAAACATCAGAAAAGAAGTATATGGAAGATTTAGGAACATTTAAACAAGCAAGTTTCTAGGGATAATTTCAATATTCTGCATATGGTTTGCCTTAATGGAACAAAAAACAAGAAGAGGCAAAAATCTCAATAAAAAATGCTGAATATTTATGTCATTTCAGAAGTATGAAGTAAGCATCCTTCATGACAACACTTCAGGTTAAAACAGTAAGTAAGATGAAAAAGTGCAAATTGAAATCCAAAACAAATCTCCAGCAGCTCTAGCAACATGTAGAAGGATGAAAATTGTTTCACCTCTAGCATAAACTGCATCCCTCCATCCACAAAATAATATGGAGAGTTGGTCAAAAGGAAAAGTTTCTTCCCCTTTTCCTTTAGCATCCTGAGAAAGCATAGCAGCTGACTCTGCAATTACACCCATACGAGAACAAAACTTGAAGTCTCAAAATATATTAGACTCAAAATGACCAAGTATCCGCCAATGGCTTTTGACCTATTTTACAACGATAAACTAATCCAAGAATGCGTTAAAAACAGGATATCTCAATCAATAGAGCAAATTATACAAATGACAAATCTGATATCATCACCACACACATTTTTTACTAGGTATCTTTGTGGATCAGAAAGGATTCCTCTGTGAGCCAAGCCACTTCGATGAACATGCTGAATTGCACGATTTACATCTTCATACACGTAGGATGCATCGAATTCCAGCTTAGCATCAACAAAATGTTGCACAATATCAGCAATAAGGCAGGCCTACAAAAGGAAAAAAGATAAATGACGTTTAGGGGAAGAAAACACTACCTGCGCTGGCACATTTACCAGAGAAAAAGAAAAGTACAGAGATGGTTCTGCTGACCAAGAAAACTGTAAATGTTACCATTTTTACCAGAATCCTTACGGCCTGCAGTGGCGACTCTAGGACTTATTAACTTATTATCGATGGGATCATTCACAAGTTTAATTCCTACTTGTTTTCTAGAGATAACTTTTGCACTAATTAACTATTAATCATCTATTTTCAACGGACCATAACACTAAGGTTTGGGAATGTCCCTTAGAAAAAAGGAAAAGAAAAGCAAGATCATGAGTCATTATATTATTAAACAGGTTGAGAAAAACTCCCTTGTAAATTAGTATGCATTATGCACATTTTACATTAAATACTCCCTCCGTCCCTATTTGATAGTCCACTACAAAACTATGTGCAATTTTCAAACTCAAAAATAATGTACGTACAAAAACAATTTTTTTATCAATATGGATCTTGTTTGATAGATCTCAATGAGAACTTTAATACAGTACCAAAAAAAAATTCAAAAATTATTTTGGTAAATACCTTATTTTTTAGTTTGAAAATTGCACATAGTTTTGTAGTGGATCAAATTGGGCGGAGCGAGTACAGTTTCCCAAATCCAAAACGATAAACCATAGCCTTAAATAAATGAGATTCTAAATCAATGCCATATTATATTATTTATACTTACGTTGTAACGTGTACTTTCCCAAATAGAAATTCATAAACCCTTCTTTCAATGAATGGGGTCCAACACCAAAAGGAGTTTAAAGTTGGATGGGAGGAAAAATTATTGGGGTCATCTACTGCTTTTTGGGGTGTCTAATGTTGAACAATCAAATAATTAGACCACCAGAACCGCAATAAATGTTTTTCCAAACTATGGCGTCATCCCTGACTACATGTATAAAGATGCATCACATATTAAACAGTTAAAGAACAAGGAATAGTGCTTTAACATAAAAAGAAGTGAGAATGTTTTGCATTTATTCATCGCGACAAAAGGAATGTAGAACAATCACATGATAAAGCCTATTGGGAACTAAATTTTTCAAAAGGAAATTTGGGAATTGAAAATGAAAGTAGCTACCCACATCAAGATAGGATAAAAAGAAAGACATAAGGAACCAAAAAAATAAAACAAATGGTAAGAGAGGTTTATGCAAAAATAAATCATCAAACCTCACTAAAGCAGAAGAAATCCATCAAACTGACGAGTCCACGTGCTTGATCACGGCCAATATGTCTTGTCCCATATATTTGTCCTATTTCCTCCCTGGTGAGCTATAAAAGCATATGGTTAGAGAGTCAAACCAACAAAAAATAGCTTTATGTCAATAAATGGCTCAACCATAATCATATTGCTTGCCATGTTATAAGTAAGGGGTTGTTTGATAACCCAATTCAGCACTTAAAACTGAATAGGTTAAGTAAAAATGAAATAAGTTTTTGACTGGTTTGAGCTTTTACTTCCACGTGGTGGCGTATAGGGCCTTTTTGTCTGTGGCCTCCTTTTTTGTAATTGGGTAGCATCCCTTATGGTCTTTTTAATATAATTAATTACTTATCAAAAAAAAAATAATAATAAATTGGTTTGATAACTAAAACAAATGCTTGCTGAAAATTTTAAGAGCAACTGAGCAAGGGAGAGTAAAGAACAAAAAATGCTGAAAATTTTAAGAGCAATGGAGAGTAAAGAGCAAAAAATAACTGACCGCCTTCTTATTGCTTACACGGAAAACGCTCAGTAGAAAAAAGAGTTCTTTGTTTATTCGGAAGCATCCATGCCCTCATTCTATTTCTCTCTCTCATAGTCAATGACTTTGTGAATTATCTCCGCAGTCGATCTCTGATTGTTTCTTTTTCATATGGGATTCTCGATTTTTTTTTATTTATTTTGTGAGATGTGGGTCTCTCGATTCTCAAGACCGCCCAGTAATTTACGCAGGGTTTTTGAATTTTTTTTGTTTGTAATGTGAGTCTCTTGATTTTGTTAAGAACGCCCAATAATTTACACGGGGTTGCCCTTTTTTTTAGAAGTAGGTGTCTGGACAGTCGATTTTGCTAAGAACGCCCAATAGTCTATGGGCTCGAGTTTTGTAAAGACTCTAGCATAAGAGTTAACCATCCAGGTTCGATCTAATCTAATAATTATTATCTGAATCATTATTTGTATTAATGATTTAATCATAACTTCAGTGCCCTTTTTTTTTTTTTTGGCTTGGGTTGCATAACTTTAATGGCCAACTATTGAGTGTTGCTTCCTTTGTAGGTTATAATTTGAAAATTAAATTTGTTGTTCAGGTTGAGGGAGAGAAATAAGGATTGTAGGGAATGCTACATCAATAACAGGGCTTTGTTTGATTGAAGTATTCACGCACAATATTTACTTGTAGGGATGGTCTATAATGATGGTGGGAGAACAAATTGGAAAGATCCAGAAATGATAATGTTTTAGCATTTGAGCAATTGAGCATGAATATATGAAGGGCAAAGTAGGAAAAAATAGTGAATTTAAGGCTTCAGCTCCCTTTACAGATCAAATAGCTTACTTCATTCAATGATTAAAATTCAGTACCAAACAACTTCTTAGCTTAAGAAATTCAGCATTCAGCTTTCAGTACTTATTTAGTTATTTTTTAGTTTTCAGTTTTCAATTTTATCAAACAGCCCCTAAATTAAAGTGGACAACTGTAACACGCCCTTAAATAAAACTATAAGATAAAACTGAATAAACTTTAGTAGAAGCTAAGAGTGACCTATATCCTAAGCTACATTGGGCTATATCATTGAATAATCACTCAAACCCTTCACTTGAAATTCATATCAATTCCGTATGAAACCTAATATCAAAACTGCCTATTGTAAGCAATGCATATGGCCTTGACTTAAATGCACGAGGTCCTTTCATTCACAGTAAAAGTTATATCAACAAATCAATGTATACGTAAGAAAGAATCACAGAGAAAAGAAGACGATAATGACAGGACTGTTTGTTGAAAAGTACCTTGCGACGACCAAAGTAGCATCCATCTGGCTCAATTGACCCAAAGAAATCCAACTTCAAAAGACACCCTTTTAGCTTGTCATAGTACAAACCTCTAATGGGAAAGGTGGGGTCATACTTGAATTCCAAGCAACTATCTGGATACCTAAGCTGATAATACCCCAACATAGACCATAGAGATGAAATGATCTTTAGAGTGCTAAAAAAATCCCCACAAGAACTAAAAGCATCATATAATGGCATCAAGGAAATCCAGACCTCATTAACCAAATGTTCTTTCGCTAGTTCGTATATCAAACTCTGTAAATTAGAAGAGTAATGGGCCAATGTATAGTCATAGTCAAAGCCATAAACTTGGATATCCTCCAATTTCAGGTTCTTATTCACATATATACCTGTGGCAATACAAATAAGCCAATCAATTACCATACTCTTGAAATGTAGTAAACCCACAAAGTAAGGCTGTTTTGGGGATGTCTAAGAAGTGGCTTTACTCAACGAAGTAGCTTCAATTGAGTTAAGCCACTTCAATTGAGTAAACCCACAAAGAAGTTAGGCTACAATTGCGTAAAGCCACTTCTTTTTCATTCAGACCATAATTTTGTAGCCTAAACAGCTTAGCTTTTATACTAAACAATAAATCAATGCAATTAACAAATAAATCCTAATACCTTTGGGATGCATTTTGGGCATTTCCTTCAAAGCTTCTGGAATCTTGGAAAAACTTTTTTTCGCAGCATTGAATTCAGCCCGAATCTTGGCTATATCGACTTCAGCAAGCTGATCATCTTCTTTCAATTTGAGTATCCTTTCCTCAGGTGATAGGCTTGCATTGTAGCCACGAAAGCCTCCTCCAAACCCTAAATTCGAAACAATTCTCACAATGTCAATCAATTACCTCGCGTTTTGGAAAACTAAGACACAGACATAACAGAAGAAAGAAAGAAACAAGTGAGAGAGAGAGAGAGAGAGAGAGAGAGAGAGAGAGAGAGAGAGAGAGAGACCTTCACAAGCACAAGAAGCTGGGAAGTTCTTCCCCTGTTACAAAAGACAAACCATATCAAACGTCAATTGTGTAAACTCCATATGTATGTGTTTAGAGGGAGAGAGAGAGAGATGTACGAGAAGGAAAGAGCGGAGGGGAAGAAGGCGGCGAAGGGAGGCCATTGGAGAGGAAGGGTGTTTTTCAGGCCGCCATTTTTTGATCGTTGAATTGGTTACTAGGGTTCGTTGTGGCCTGTGCTTTTACCGCGTCGAAACGGGGACGACTATTTGACCTTTGTTCGATTTCGAGCGGGCTGATTGATGGGTCGTCGGTCCATGGGCCGAAACAGGCTTCAAAATCTTGGTCCAATCCTAATCCAAGCTCTATTCGGGCTTGCCCAACTTGCTCGTGAGTATGGGCTTGGGCTAAAGGCGCTTGGATCGGGTTAATTTATCGTATGCAAGCAGTGTTGGACGCGTACAGGCCCATTTGTTGGGAAACGGGGCCTTGTAGGTGTAGTGAGAATATTATAGCACGATGGGAGGTGGAAGGGGAATTGTTGTAGAGAGGTGATAAGTTACACAGATTTCACGATTTAGGGGGTGTTCCGCTAAGAGTGTTTTTAGAATAAACTGGTTTTCACGATTTTTTATATGATGTATTGTGAGAGAATGATTTTGTCTTAGATTTTGAAAAAAACTATTTTTTGTTAGTGGAACACCTCACAAAGTTAAAACTAGGGCATATAAACAAGGGAATAATGTTGGGATCTATCCCGTGTGAGCCAGATTGGCTTAGGCCTAAGGTTGTCTAGGGTTTTCCTTAGAATAGTCCTAGGGTTACAAATACTCTTGTAGTCTCTCTTATTTTGGTGTGTGGTAGCATAATGTGAGTGAGACAGACTGAGAGTGTGATAGGGGGAGCCGTTGTGGCTTCCCCAATCGGAGTGGGAGCCGGTTATTGTTTTCCGGAGAGATTTTTCAACTTGTATATTGTATGAATATATTCAAGAGAATTTTTCTCAAATTTATTGTGTGTGTTTGAGTGCGTGTATGACCCGAAAAGCACAACAAATACATACAAAGGAAAAAAAAAACAACACACATGTTTATCAATCAAAGAACCAAAGAAAAGGTCTAACCATCGCAATCAAGAACCAAACAAATGCATGCACAAGTTCAACCCCTTGCGGGCCAAGTGGTATTAGCATGTGACTTGGGGGTTTCAAGTTTGATACCTTATGCCGACAACTCTTGAAACGTCTTGTCCATAACAAGTTATCAGCCATTCAAACTTTTGCTGCCAAGGCTCACTTATTACTTTTTCCTCCTTCCTTAAGTAATAGACCCACAGGACCACACCTATACATAGTACAAGTTTCAGTGAGTAGCATTTGGAACGAAGCCATATATGTTGTGCGGAGGCCGAACTTCAAGAGTATACACTTTATTATATTTTGCAATCTTAATCTTAGGCCTCGTTTGATTCAGGGATAAAACACCTGGGATAGGACTGCGCGTGTCTAATCCCACCTTTTCCCTTGTTTGGTTCCCAAAAAAGTGCTGGGATTACTAATACCAGGACTAAAATTATCCTTATATGTGGGGTATTATATTATCCCGGGGGGGGGGGGGGGGGGGGGGGGGTTCACAATCCCGGATAGAACACACGCGAATGGAAATCCCCCATATTACAAAATTGCCACGGAAATGTTTGAGCTCAGTACAGTGACTTCTTCTCCATTCTCGCCTCCCTCTCTCTCTCTCTCTCTCTCTCTCTCTCTCCACCATAGCAGATTGAAGATCGAACAAAGTGCATGGTCGTTCTCCCTTTCCCTCGCAATTTCTCTCGTCTCCACACCGAAAACGAGCAAAAATGGGTTCTATCTGCTTTTGTAGATGTATTTTTTCCCGATACACAAGCAGACCCATTTTCTGCTTTGTAAACGAGCAAAAATGGGTTCTAGGCTACCACAAGCAGACCCATTTTCTCGATACACTCCGAAAACGAAGCAAGTTAGTCCGATTGATTCGAGCCCTAAACTACGTTATCTTTTTTTATTTCCCCGATCTGTGAAAGATGTCAAAAATGGTTTCTTATAGCTGTTTTGGGTTTGCAAATAGCGTAATATATTTGCAATTTTTTTCCTATCTGCTTTGTAGATGTATTTTTTTCATATGGGTAGCTTGAAAATCGTATGGGTATCTGTTTATCTGTTTTCTTATGGGTAAAATGGGTTCTTAAACTACTTTTTCATATATCTGTTTTGGATTTGCAAATTGGGATCCCATTTGACAAAAATGAATTGAATTGGTTGGAAATGGTTTGAGAGATGGAGAGAGTGAGAGAAAAAATAGTCCTGAAATTAATCCTACAATTTAGTTTTGGAAACCAAACATGGGATTGACCGAAACATGGGATATCCCGATGTTAATCCTGCTCGAATCAAACAAGGGATTGTGTGAGATTCAGTACTAAATTAGTCCCAACACTATTAATCCCGGACTATCAATCCCAGGACTATCAATCCCACCTATTTTAGTCCGCGAATCAAACGAGGCCTTAGAGTCTGTAACATATAGGGATTTTATATATTTCAGTATATTTTTTACATCGTATATTAAACATTTTCCAATGAGTTGTGGGCCATTTCCCTTCTTCTCCATGGGAGCTTTCTGATTTAGCCTCGATCAAAAGAATAAACAAGCAAATTGTCGGACTCTCTGTTCGTTGTATTTCCACCCCTTCCACACAAACCCGGCACATTCCATTCAAGAAGGCCTTAAAACCACTAGTCAACTTCTCTTGTTCTATCAAACCCGGAACAAAATTTTTTGTGAATTAATTTCACGATAATTGTAAATAATAAGGAGGTTTCGAAGCTAAAATCTTAAAAAAATAAAAAATAAAAACTATGAACTTCAGTCTTTTTCCAACTGGCTAACCCCTTGAATTTGACATCTCTCAATCTTGCTCATGCTTATCAGTAGTAGACAGCAAGCGACACAAAAATTAAAAACTAGGAGTATTTTAGTTGGAGCATGCCTAATAATGCACTTGCATTGACCACACCACAAAGCAAAGCGAATTGAATGTTTTTCTCCAAATCACGCTTTCATAGTCACCACTTTTTTCTGTAGCCCACCACATGATTATCTCTTAATAAAAAAAATTGCACCATAAATTTCCACTTACACTAGAAATCTTTGTGTACACACTTTGCTTTGGATTCCTTTCCCCTCTCTCTCTCTCTCTCTTTTTTTTTTTTTGAGTCCGAATCAGCTTACTAGTGCTTCAACTAAACCTTCTTCTATCCGATCAAAAGTAAGTCAACCACAACGGAACTAGAGAATTTCCCAGAAAAACTATTACGGCCTGACCCATGTAGTTGCCAAATTTTAAATTCAGAATATCTGAATTTACAACTGTTATCGATTACCAATTCTGCTAGTTTTAGGAGTTGAATTCATTCCCTTTGCGTTGAGGGTTGTTGAAGACGTTGAAGACTAGTTCTAGGAATGTTTCAACTTCGAGTTAGGGGTTTTTTGATTGGCCTTAGTCTGTTTGTTTGTATGCGTTACGCCTAGCTTTGTTTTTCTTTATTTTTGTTGGTTGTCGTTGGGCTTTATGGACGATTGTCATGCTGTACTTTTGATATTAAAGAGATATCCGATATGTTTTGTTTGCTCAAAAAAAAAAAAAAAAAAAAAAAGAGGCATATCATTTTTCCCATTAATATTATAGTTAGAGAGTTTTATAAGGTAAAGTAAGCAAGTCAATAATTGCTGATATGGACACGTAACAATATGACAATAGGAAGAAAAACACTCACCACCAACCGGGGATTAGTAGTACAAAGCAGTACCATTGGACCCACCACACGAAAAAGATGGGCCAGGCCCAAATCTAAATACTCCAGAAAAAGAAAAGGAAGAGCCCATATGGTATGATTGAATGCACCGGACTGTCGGCGGAGAGAGGAAGAAAAGGCCAATCCGATCTCGTGGAAACAGTGATGCGTACGAACCTTTACAGCTGGATCGTATGGTGAGGAATTAATCCATGTTTTAGCAGGATCCAACGACTAACATAAAAAGTTGTACCTCTCACGGTCCGAGGGTTAGACCCGTTAGTGAGTGAGTTTGCTCCTCACACAATTAACTGGTCCTGAGAGTTAGACCCGTTAGATCGCAAGAAAATAGGTTCGATCAATGATTCCACGTGGTGATCCATCACTCTTATTTGCCACACATTTTTGTGGAGTTTTGTATAATGAGTAGTACTAGTGGATTACATATTTTGACCTGATTTTAGGAAAAAAAAAATCAACAATTTTATGGGTACACTACTTGTGCACCCCAAATGCACCCTACGCTGACCTGGCAAGTGAGGAGAAACCCATTTTTGGGTGAGCCCTACATTGGGCTTCTTCTCACTTGCCATAACAGGGTGGTGTACATTTGGGATACATAAATAGTGTTCCCATATCATTTTCCAAAAAAAATTAGTCAATGCATGAATAAATTTAGCAAAATATTTTTGACCGCCAAAAATGAAGTTATACCTTCACACATGGGTGGCCCCAATTTCACCCATATTTCATGCGCTCTCCACTCTCTTCTTTTTACAAGTCTCTCTCAATGTATATCTCGTGCACCAAAAGTTAGGAGTAAATCCATCTGTCTCTGCATATGTATCTCTCGAGCTCGGAGAGAGGTCTCTACAAACAGCCAACTCGAGTCGAATTTTAGCATATTTAAGTTCGTTTGTCTAGTTTTTAAACAAATTCGAGTCGAGTTTGAGCTTAATAAAAATTTGAGAAGCCAAGCTCGAGCCGATCTTGTCAAGATTTAAGTTAAACTCAAGTATGTTCACGAGCCTTAACATGTAAAAAGTATTGGAATAGATATTTATGGTCTCATATAAGATCAAAACTTCAATAAAAATTTTATTTTGTACATAAATAAGTACATACATATACAAAATTATAAAATTATATTAATATTTAAGTTTATATTGCAGTACATTTACAAGTTTATTCTTGGACGAGTAATAATTTTTTTATGATCTACATATAAAAGTTTTTTTATATGTGATATTTTTATGAGATATACATATATATATTCTAGCTTCGCGAGCCTAATTAAGCTGAATTCAGGTTCGGTTCATTTACTAAACAGACCTAAATTTGAGATTCAGAATCGATTTATTTAGAGCATCCTTATGTGGATGAACAAATTAATTTTTTAACAAAAATAGAGAGCCAAAACCCAAAATAAGGCCAAAATCAGGCTCACCAAATGGTTGATCAAATTTGTTAAGCTTCTGACTTTGCTACACTACTGCACCAAATTTGGTGTGGCACTATTCACTCACCAGAGCACTATTCATACACTATTCACTTCTTTTTTTTTTACTTTTGGGGAGTAGGAGTAGAAAGAAATAATAGTTTAATATAATAAAGTTAGAATAGAGAGTCTGATTTTGTGAGTTTTTAGAAAAGTGACTTGTCAAATTTGTAAAAGGTCTTTTTGAAGTTAAATTTGGTGGTTTTTTTTTGTGCCCCTGATGAGGATGCCCTTAGTACTCGAATAAGATTTGACCGAGTCGAGTCTCAAACAGTTAAAAACATGGTTCACGTTAAAAACAACATGGTTCATTTCAGTACTCTAACATGCAATCCCTAGCTCTCTCTCCGAGTAAAGAATTATATAAAAATATAAAAAAGAGAACATGATATTTTCAAATGACAATTAGAGCTTGATCCACAAATTGTCCTTTTTAATAACTATTTTTAGCGTCTTGTGTTCGCTTTTGGATTGATATATACTTTGAGATAGTACTTACCTATCTCGGAAAACGTAAAAACGGCAAAAGGCAATTTTCTAAAATAACCCTTTTAGGGTATTCTTATTTGATACATACAAAAAAAACACCAAATTTAATCTAAAAAATACCTTTTATAATTTAGCAAGTCACTTTTTAAAAATTCACAAAATTAGACTCTCTATTTAAACTTTAGTAAGTCACTTTTATCAAAAACTCACAGAATCAGACTCTCTATTCACACTTTTATTCTTCCCTCCCTCCTCCTCTTTTGGTGAGTGAACAGTAACACATCAAATTTGTTAAGTTACCGTAGCAAAGTTATAAAAACTTCAATTTAGTAAGTTCGTTTAGTGAGGCTGATAATGGGTTGTTTTGAAGATTTTACTCTCTATTTTAACTTAAAAGTTAATTTGAGCATCCTGATATTGATGCTCTTAACCTCGTTTAGCAAAACAAAAAATGGCATAGCAAAACAAAAAATGGTACGGGATGATAATGTGGCGCTAAAAACACAGTTTGTAAAAACTAAACAAGGGAACAAAGTAAAATCAAAGAATTTGAAGGAAAAAAAATCTAACAGAGGATAAGGATCATGGATATTCACCTCATCCCAGCAAAGAATCTGCTAACCACTTTTTTTCACCATAATTGAACTTCATTTTCCACTTTCCTACCCTTTCCAGAAAAGGGAAAAAAAATCCAACAAAATCTAAGCCAACAAGAAAACCAAAAATAACTATAATAAACCAAAAAAAAAAAAAAAAAGGAAAATCAATTTACAGGCTTCCCGTGATTGTAGCCATAATACGATAAATACCACCTAACAAACTTCTTCAACCCGGTTTGCAAATCGGTCGTGGGTTTGTACCCGAGTTCCCTCCTTGCCAAGCTTATATTCGCATGCGTAAACGGAACGTCGCCGTTTCCCGGCATATCCACTACGTTCTTCTTCGCCTTCATCTTCAAATGCTTCTCCAAAATGCTCACCAACGTCGGCACCGTCACCGGCGAAGTATTACCCAGGTTAAATATCCGGTACGGAGCGGGCCCCCGTTTCTTCCCACCCGACCCGGTGCTCTTCCCCGCCGTATCCAATGACCCTACACAACCCTTCACAATATCATCAATGTAGGTGAAATCCCTTGCCAAGTCGACCCGGTTCTTGCCCCGATACACCGTTATCGGCTTCCCTTGTAAAATATTCCGGGTAAACGAGAAGTACGCCATGTCGGGTCTTCCCCAAGGGCCGTAAACCGTGAAAAATCTCAACCCGGTAATCGACAACCCGTAGATGTGGTTGTACGTATGGGTGATTTCTTCACCGGCTTTCTTGGTGGCGGCGTAGAGGGAAGCGGGTCGGTCGGTTCGATCCGATTCAGAAAATGGACTCTTCTCGTTCAACCCGTAAACCGAGCTGGACGAGGCCCAAACAAAAGCGGGTTGGGGGTCGGCCGATTTGGACGTCTCTAGAAGCGTGACTAATCCGGCAATGTTGCTGTGTACATAGGATTGAGGATTCTCCATGGCGTATCGTACGCCCGCCTGCGCAGCCAAGTGCATGACGTGCGTAAAAGCCACCACATCAAACAGCTTTGCTAAAAGACGCGCGTCGTTGATATCACCCTCGACGATGAAAACGTTGTGAGAATTGAGGAGGGCTTTCCGGGCTTTTTTCAATGAAGGATCGTAGTAGCTGTTGAAGTTGTCTAATCCGACGACGCCGTCTCCGCGTTTTTTCAACGCTAGGGACACGTGGGTGCCGACGAAGCCGGCCGCGCCTGTGACGAGGACGGAGAGGCCGCCGGAGCGGTGGATCTGGGCCGAGTTGCGCACTTGTTTCTCCCACTGGATGCCTCCCCAGGAGGCGGAGAAGTACCGGCTACCGGTGTCGACGAAGCTCTGGAAACTCAGGTAGGACGCCGTCAGGGCTATCAAGAAGAGGGCCCACAAGAACATCGTGCTCGTGGAGGCGAAACATCTGTGGAATTGCCGGTTAATCGCGTGTGCCCTGTCGATCTTGAACTTACCCGGCGTGGACGGGAACAATTCCTCCTCCATTGTATATATATTACTGATTCGATAAATTGGGTTGTGTTTTTTTGTTGGATTTTCGTTTTCTTGATGTTCGATTGGGTTGAGAAGAGAGAGAGGGGAGGAAGCAGGAATGGAGGAAGCAGATGCAGAGAACAATATGGAAGGTGTATGGCTCTGCAACTGCTGGAGGGAGGAGAGGGAAATGAAGGGTTATATATAGTGGCCCACCACCCACAAAGAAGCGACAAAGTCTACGCGTGAACGCGTTGACGGACAGGCAAGATTGGAGGAGAGGTGATTGGGAAAAATGTAAGGGTTAATTACACTAACACCCCTCTCTCATTAGCCCCCTCTCACTCAAAACATTTTTTTTTTCCCCAAAAAAACAAGGGTGTGACTTGGGAGACAACCAACGTAGCAATTATTCTGGGTGTGACCGCAAGTGCTCCTGACCTACCAGTAGAACTTCCGGTTTGAGTCATTATTTCTGTCTGTAAAAATAGGCCATCACCATGGTACCACTTATGTACAAGTGGGCATAAGTGTGAACCCTCACAATCTCTTACCGCTTACAAGATTCGAAATCGAGTCTTTCTTGAGAAAATGAGGCATGCCCCATCAGGCTACCACTATGAGTGGTATCACTCAAACTTATTGGACGGCAAAAAATATCAAGAGAGTGCCAAAAATGATGACACAAATTTTTATCAGAAATGAAAGAGAAAATGTTACCATTCCTGCCTCGAACAATCATAGACCAATGATTCATGATAACATCTACTGCAAATTTAAATAGAGTCTTGTTGCAACAAATATAAATATATGAGTGAATTATACTATATCTAATGTGAGTCGGCGCAATAAGTTCAGTTATATAATTTCAAAAAGTCGATAATCATTTTTGTCGAGGGTGCGGTATTATTAATTTCAATGCACTATTTAATACTATAATACCGCAATATCTTAAGGCGCGTAACCGCGTAGAAATTTGACATCCATCCCCAAGACAATCATTAATTTTAGGTCCTCTTCATTAAACAAGCATAATATTAAACTCCAACAATTTTTGTATACGGATTGTTTTTTCTTATAAAAGAGGATTATATATTAATCATATCATTTGAATGAGATAAAGATTACGGATTCCTAGTTTGCCAAGAAAGATTGAAAGAGGGAAAAAAAAAAAACACAACAACAACAACAACAACAATACCACACAACTCCCGGTTAAGAAAAACAAAGATGAAGGAATATTTCATTAAAAAAAAACTCCTAAGCGTAGTAATTGACTAATTTGACCCTTTTGGATTTTAGCAAAAATTAATTAACGCATAATTTTTCATATTGCAATATTTTAAAACTCCAACAGATTCTGTATGTATAATAGAACATGGAGCAACCAAAATGGAATGATGATTATTTTAGAGAAAGGAGTTTTCAATATTTTAGCTATACAGATCCTCTATGCCCTAAACCTCTGTGTTGAGGATTTTTTGACCATTTGATTGTAATTTTTTTCACGTTTTAATATTTCTAGGTGATCGAGCGGCCAAAAAACCGCTGTATCTATATGCAGAGCCGTGGGATTTTTCGGCAGAGAAGCTAGGCTCAGATTTTAGAGAGAGGAGGAAGAGAGCGAGAGAGAGAGAGAGAGAGAGCAAGTGGCAGGAGTTTTTGTGAAGTGGACAGGTACAGTGTCTCAAATCTTGGGGTTTTATTATACAGTTTTTTTTTAAACTGGATTTTATTATACAGTTGTTAGCAATAGCATTATCTTTGTTCCAATCTTTGTTTCTATCTCTTTGTTGTAAAGCGTGTATATAGATTGCGTGCGTCGACAACTGGTCTACGCGCCTTGTAGTAATTGATGTGTCACGTCAAAGTAAAATGGAAAAATAGCTGTGTTACCGTAATTAATTAAGGAAATCCTCGCCAGCTTTTTACTCTCACGGTCCATAAATGAAAGTATGGATTGTCGAAATTTTTAATTTATTGCCAAAAAACTCGAAAACTTATATAGTATAATAGTACTACAAAAATATTTTTGTTTTTCACTGCACGTTTTGTGGGTGGCTATTGTTTTGGGACAGAATGAGTTGAAATCTAATTACTAGGGAAAGCCAAACAATGGGTAAGTAAATAATATAATGTACAATGCACATATTTATTATAGCTAAACATTTTTTCTATCAAAGCTTCAATGGTACTCTCTATTTTACATATCATCTAGTATTATATGCATTATTTTATTTTATCTTTCCTTTATCATTTTTTAATTAATTTTGTGTGAGGAAGGAGAGGGAGAGAGAGAGAGAGAGAGAGACAAAGAGACTAGGTGACAAGAAATAATAAAATAGGGTAACTAAGGGTAGTGCTAATGCCAAAATTAATTTTGATTGTGTCAAAACTCAAGTGCATGAAATGTTTATACTCATGTGTAAAGTACAAGTTCTTTACGGTTGAAGTTTTGACGCAATCAAAAACAGTTTTGGCATTATCACTACCTAATAACTACTCCCTCCGTTCCGCAAAGTTTGTCACTTTCACTATTCCAGCCCTATGACAAAATTGATTATTTCTTTTAATCTGTAATGTTTTATATAAGCAATATGGATCTCGTTTGATAGATTTCAATTAGATCTTTTGAACAAAGTTTTGAAAATCACATAAAACGTTATGAATTGAAAGATATAGGCAATTTAAAAATGACACGCACTCCTGAAAGTGTCAAACTTTGTGGGACGGAGGGAGTAATAAACAGTGAATAGTACCTCAATAAATAAAGGGATTGTTTGTTGAGTTACTATTTATGGATGCACTTTACCTAGTCATTTATTGAGTCTCTTGGGGGTTTGATTTGATTGTTAGTTAAAATATCAACTTTTAACAAATGGTTAGGCTGTTGGGCTTGCCCGCCCTTAGTTTTCCGTTTGATTTTAGCAAATGAGTTTAACATGTGCTAAAATCATAAATTTGAAATCAAAAAATGAAGTGGTTCCGTGTATCGTTTTTCGATTTTTTTTGCACCAAATTAAAGTACTCCTCGTGTACTTTAATTCGGTGTGAAAAAAATCGAAAAACGATAAACGGAACCACTTAATTTTGTGATTTGAAATAGCTATGATTTTAGCACCTGAACTCATTTGCTAAAATCATGGTTGATTTTAGCAATTGAGTTGCTAAAATCAAACGGAAAACTAAGACTAGACGGTCCTTTTTTTTATTTTTTATTATGCCCTCAATTTATGGATGTTTTTCAAACAATAGCATATAGTTCCATCAACTTGGACCCAGAACCTATAGTAGATATTTAAAAAGGGGCGGAGAGAGTTTTTTTTTTTTTTTTGTACAAAATGTTAACACTTTTGAACAGGTTAAATGCATGCTCGTGTACTACGTGTGCTGTGTGCAATATCCTATTTGAACCCAAAATTTTCTCGCATGCGTGAGTTTCATCACAACAGATGCGAAGCAAAGGGATCAACTTGTTAATTTAAAAAAGGGTGGTACTTTGACCTAATTTTAAGTAATTCAACAGTACACTGTAACTGTCCAACAGAGAACCCAAAATTAAGCTTCTGAAGTTCATGTATTTAGAAGAGTAGAAAATTATAGTATCGTGCAAGAAACTCTAAATTCGTATTTAATATTAAAATTGAGAAAGAAACCGTCATTACTCTTTTGATTGGATTCCGAATTGCATCAGTAGACCGTCACCTTTGGAAAGTATATAGTCTATACTTCAATTTTGAGGCAATTTATGATGCTTGCATTTTGAAATTGTAAAAGATGAAGTGTACGAGGAAAACAAGTTCAGTGTACCAAAGTTGTTTGTCGGATTTGATTTCGAGACCTCTTAAAACCAAAGTAGTAAGTTCTTTTGGTTGTTGTCTCATGCCACTTAGACGAATTATATTTGTATTACAAAAATCACATTTACTGATTAAGTGACTATCTTGACCAATGAGCCTACCACGGCATTAGGAAAAAAGTTTTAAAAAGTTTGTAGTACCAAATAATAATGCCCAACAATAACACAAAAATCTTTGGTGCAAAAGTTTTTAGGGACAACTTTGAATTTTTTTTTTTTTTTTCCTATTAATCTAGTGAACAAAGCATTATTTGTGGAGTTTCATGTCTTATTGGTTTAGCACTTTCAATGCATTTTTTTCCCGGCGTTTTTTTTTACAACCGCTTATTACTACAATTGAACTAAAACGCCTTTTTTGGTTGTTGGTTTTGAGATAAAAATATTTTATAGGGATGCGTATTTTACATTTTTACTTTTTAAATAGAGCTACTCCCTCCGTCCGGATTTATTTGTCCCAAAATGGACTAACAAATCCGGACGGAGGGAGTATGTCATATATATGCCAAACCTGCTGCACCATTGACTAAAAAGGGGCAGGCGCAACAGCTACGTACATAGACCCCTTCTTTTCTATCGGGATAGCCATTGACTAAAGCCTGAAGGTTGCTATATATCCCGGTAGGGCAACGGGCAGAACGAAGAGAGGGTCGCCTTTGGAGCGTTCACCGTTAGCCAAAACGTCACTCCTTCCTTTGGATAATGTCATTACGCTGACTGAATCCAATCCATAAAACCAGAAACAAAACAAAGTGCTTCCAAGAAGGTAAAAATATAATAGATAATTTTATAAAAAAAAATCATTAAAGACGAAAAATATGAGTGACGAATCCATCAAAAGTTTTTTAACTCCTAAACTAATAAGGGAAAACATCCCATCACTTACACCAGTGGCGGCTCCAGGAATTATCTTGAGGGTGTTCAGAAATTCTACTACGGTCCTCTAGAAATCATTTTTTATATAACTGGATGGTCTGGACTATCCTGTGCGCACTCATGTGTAAAGGAGAAGGAATCTAAATTGCAGTAGCGGCTCCAGGAATTCTCTTAAGGGTGTTCAGAAATTCTACTACGGTCCTCTAGAAATAATTTTTTATATAACTGGGTGGTTCAGATTATCCTGCGCGCACTCATGTGTAAAGGGGAAGGAATCTAAATTGAGCAATTTTGTTGTGAAAAGACGAAGACTTGAGTTGAGTCATGACCTGTTTGGCTATTTCCATCCTACCCTCTTCCACTTGCATTTACTGACAGAGAGAGAATAGACTAGAGATTGATTTTTCTTAACCGTATTTCACACACATAAAGAAAGGTATGAGAAAATGGTGTCATTCGATAGGGAAAGGCTACTCTCTAGTCCTGATCCATCTAGTCCCATCTAATTTTGGGCCTTCGTGGATCTTTTTTAGGCTTACAACAGTTAATCCAAACCATTCAATTTATGAATCCTGCATTGGATAATATTATTGCAAAAACTGTGTGGTCAGACACGAAAGCTATGAGAGCATAACACATTTAACACCTTCGTGCAAGAAATTTAAAAAGGGTGGCAAAATGATGTCCGTGCGCCCAATTTTTTTTTTTTTTTGTCACTGTGTGGTTGATTGCTCAAGATGTTACCCCGGAAGGACCGGCGTGTCCTTTGTACTATTTTTTTTTTTGATCCACGAGTATTTTGCACTAGTGGCAGCTTCACGAATTCTCTTGAGAGTGTTCAGAAATTCTACTACGGTCCTCTAGAAATCATTTTTTATATAATTGGGTGATTCGGACTATCCTGCGCACACTCATGTGTAAAGGGGAAGGAATCTAAATTGAGCAACTTTGTTGTGAAAAGACAAAGACTTGAGTTGGGCCATGACCCGTTTGACTGTTTCCATCCACCCCCTTCCACTTGCATTTACTGACAGAGAGAGAATAGACTAGGGATTGATCTTTCTAAACCGTATTTCACACACATAAGGAAAGGTATGAGAAAATGGTGCTATTCAACAGGGAAAAGACTACTCTCTAGTCCTGATCCATCCAGTCCCATCCAATTTTGGGCCTTCGTGGATCTTTTATAGGCTTACAACGGTTAATCCAAACCATTCAATTTTATTAGTCCTGCATTGGATATTATTATTGCAAAAAATGTGTGGTCAGACACGACAACTATGAGAGCATAACACATTTAACACTTTCGTACAAGAAATTTAGAAAGGATGGCAAAATGATGTTCGTGCGTCCAACTTTTTTTTGTTAAATCAAAACATTATTGCCACTAATCCCAGGGTCTATTTATGCCTCGCCACACACATAAACCGGGCAAAGCCAATGTTCTATAGAAATCATAATTGTACATAAATAAATAAAAATAAAAATTCTACTAATACAACAATGCTACCGAAAAAACAACAATTCCAAGTCAATATGGCTTCGCTTCGACTAGTTTTAGGGGTTGCTATCATCAAAAAAGTTTCAATAGGAAATTGCTTTTGCACTATTCTAGATTTTCTAATCACAAACTTGTCCATGGTTCCAACTACCAATCAAAAATTAAAACAGAATCAAACCTATGAATGGCCTATGTAATAATCCAAATCTATTGTGTCTATATACCCTCTGTGCATATATATATATATATATATATATATATATATATATATATATATATATATATATATATATATATATTAAAGTGTTTCATAAAAAAAGATAGCGCGCATATATTAAATTATTGATCTATATTTTATAATGTAAATGAAGTATGAATAGATTAAAGAGAGATAGTTAAAAGTGTTCTTATCTCTTTGAGCTAAATGTGTTGAGATAAAGAAACACCCAAATTCTCAAATATCCAATTTATACTATTCTCTAATGGAGTATCAAATAGTGCATGGTGAATTCCGTCATTAGGATTGGGTGTTCAAATTTTTTGGGTAATGTGTTCAAACATTTTGGGTAGAGTGTTCAAATGTTTTGGTTAGGGTGTTCAAAATGACAAAAAATAAAAAATAAATAAATTTTTACATGTATTTCTAAAAAAATTATTTTTTTCAGGGTGTTCGAGTGACCACCCTCGACTCTTCTTAGAGCCGTCTCTGACTTACACGTATTATAATTCAAATTATCACAAGTAGGGAACAACTTCATAAGAGTTAAAATACAGAAAACATACATGTCAAGCGTCTACCATGATCTATATCCAACTCCAAAGTCTAGGTAAGAGTATTTCATACGATATGAAATGTCTTAAAGTGTGTTATATATGCTTTTATCCAACTTTAACAAAACAGGAAACTCTAAAGGGAGTTGTGCCCACCCGATCGATCGCGGTCTTGGTCGAATTTTTGGATCATCAGGAGGAACTTGAAGAACTCTAAGAAATGAATCGTAGTCGATGTTCCAATCCATGGTGACTAATGATAACGTGAGGACTAAGAACCATATTTTGGGTATTCGACAATTAATTATTTGGTATATGGAATGATTTTTTGAAGGGAAAAAAATCAACTACCTATTTGGGCATAAAAATGACAAAATTTGATTTATTCCCTTGAGTGTAATTAAGATAGAGAATTCAAAAATATTTTCGTCACATACCCGTGCACAGAAGCGTGTGTCTACTATGTGACGGGTTTTGAGTAATTTCGGCTGTTGTAGATAATAATTTATAATTCCTCTGTTTTAAAAAAGATAATAATTAATCCTAGAAAAAAAGAAGAAGGAAAAAATAGTTGCTGTTGAGGATTCGGGATTCTATAGTGCAGGGCCGTAGTGTAAGCCGTCCATTGTCAAGATGAAATCCAAGCCATTAATTATTAAGGTCAACGACTTGGATGTCGCACAATTCCACCGATTGATGATGCACTTGGTAAGTGATAACGACAAGAAGAACATTGGCGGTACCATTTCATGAGGACCACCGGCTAAACCGGTCATGACTCTTGACTTTGGATATGAGGCTTAGTTTTTCAAAATATTTTAGCAGTTCAGTTGCTAAAATAAGTTGACTATTGAAGGAAGGAAGTTAGCAACCGGCAATAGCCCGCGATGCCGGAGGATTCGGCATCTGGTCCCACCAACAGCCCCTAATCCTTTTTCTTTTATTGATTTCAATCTTATTCTGTGTTCGTCCTAAATTTTTGCTCTATAATGGTTTTTGGTCTATTGTTTATTTTTCGTAATATTTTCTTGTATTATTCGGTTAATCAGTTGTCTTGAATGTAGAAATAAAAAAAAAAACTACAAATACAGGGAACAAAGTTGAAAAAAGATCAAATTAGGACAACCCTAGATACGAAAAAGACATCTGTCTCAAACTTTTTTGTCTTTAATAAAATTTGTTTAATTTTTTTGGTATTTTTACTTTTTAAACTACTCTTATCGAGATGAATGACTAATTCAAAAAATATACATTAATCTAACCAAAATTCAAAAATATATAGTAATCTAACCAAAATTCAAAAAATACGAACAAAATAGCGAGAACAAAGGAAGAACTAGCCTCACTGTTTCAATTTTGTCTTTTAGTGAAACTTTTACAGATAAAATTTCTTTGAAAGACAAAAAAAAAAAAAAAAAAAGAATGTAGGTATTAATTTGGGGTGTGTGAAAATCACTCCCCTTATCACTTTATTCACTTCACATTTTCAAAAAATTTTCCAAAAAGATTCTTTCCCCATCTCTTATCTCTCCAATCATTAATCACATTTCTCTCTTTACTCATACCCCTCTTTCCAATCATTATTCTCATTTCTCTCTCTATCTCTCTCCAATTATTACACTTCTCTCTAATTATTACTTTTTTTCAAAAACTCATCCAAACACTATCTCCAAAATATTTTTCAAAATATTCTTCTCAAAATTATCAACCAAACACAAAATTAGCCTATACGAACAAGCAAGCTAAAAGTTTGTGACCAGAAACATGCAAGTGGAACGAACTCGATCCAAAATTTAAGATACAAGTTAACCAGTTGTCTTTATCTTGCTTTACTTCACCTCTCTATGCATGAAACAAAATTCACCAAATAAGAATTGTCAAAAAAAAAAAAAAAAAAAACAGCTGTGGTTTTTAGAGATCCCAAACGGTACGTGGCTACAACATTTTAAAATGTACATAAGTGGGGAGCCTTGTAAAAGTGGATATTGTAGAGTATTCGAGCTAGCTTGTTTTAGTGATTCATGACTCTAGCTAGCTTGTTATATACTAATGGAGTATTTGTGTTGGTGGGTGATGGGATAGAGTCATATATAAACTAACGACTGTCCACTGCATGCCTTAGCTAATAAGACAGACACCATGTTGGCATATTTTGAGTGCTGTTTGCTTCCAAGTAAAGTGAGTTGGAGGTTTTTTGTCCACAGATTGACCTAAATCCAAGCAAGCTACCTGCTGTGAAGCTTTTAGGCCCATCTCTACAGACCCAACCCGGACAGGCTCAATCGTCATCGATGGCCCATGGTCTAGAGCACCAAGTTGGTCGGCTGGTCGCCCTGCCCGTGTCGTCACAGTCGAGCTGAAGCATTAGGTCGGGTCACGATCAAAGAGTAGAGGCTGGGTAGGGATAGTGCCATAGTGGTATATACGCAGTGGCGGAGCCAGGATTAGAAATCCGGGGGGGCCGAGTTATAAAGGAAAAAAATTCAACGCAAAATACCTTTCTATTCCTTACACAACAAATATGATAGACTCTAAGAAAAAGCCAAAATACAGATTCCAAGATTGATCATCCATCAAAATAGAACAAAAGTAGCTTAACAATCTATCAAAGTGCAATCCGACGTGTTCTTAAATCTCGGAAATCATCTATGATCGACTCTAAACTAAATTTCAATGCAATTTCCTTCTCGATGTATATAACTGCAGAGTTTGAGAGATATTCATCTTCCATTTTGTTCCGAAGCCTGTTTTTGATAATTTTCATTGCCGAAAAAGATCATTCTGCCGATGCAGTAGAAACAGGAAGAGTAAGTATAAGGGTGATCACTCAGTAAACAAGGTGGTAGATTGCTGATCTCCTTATCTTCACCAACCATTTACACAGTTCAGACACAGTTGGTAAAGCTTGGTACTCTGGAGTTCTAACCACATTTTGCTCATAGTGAGGAAGTTGCATCTTCAGCTGTTCTTTGTCTAAATCAGTGAAGTCTTGGGGATAAAACTTTTCCACCAATTGACAAACATCATCCATCCTAAATGATTCATGCTCCCAAGGATCCAAAGTCGAGCCAAGAGTAATCAACTCCATCGAACGCTCATTGAAACGACTACTCAACTCTTGCAATTGAGAATCAATTGCAGCATAAAAAGTCTCAACTCGATAATAATGCTCAATTGCAAACTCATCTTGATGTCCACAAGCTCGCCCTTGCCTTGGAATGTAACGGACACTCATATCTAGGATATCCATCATTCGTGCAACACAAAATGATCTCACTTTAGCAATTAGAGGATCCCATCCCTCATCTCTCAATTTCTGAAGAAGGCTTTTAGTTGATGAGACAAGACGAAGAGCATTTATTAAATCTTGAGTTTTACGTTACAAAGCTTGACAAAGAACATCAGTGATCTTCATAATTTCATGCATAAGATGCAAGATGAAGACAAATTCAAAGGAGGTCAATGTTCTATGAGCTGCGTTTGCCGCTCCTCGATCTTTGTAACAAGTTCCATCTTCCTTAATATTGAGCAAAACTTCACATGCTGGACTAAACATGTCGATCAAGCTAGAAATAGACCTCACATGCTGGACTAAACATGTTCGAAATACACAAGATTATACACTAGATTAGGTTCATTGATCGAAATAAGTGAGTCCGTGGTTGATTTTTGAACAATAAACAATGTAAAAAGTTGAATCAAGTCGAAAAATTGGGTTTGGCAAACTTACTGAACCGGAGATGAGAGAGAAACGAGGGTTTCAAATTTCACCCTTTCTTCTTTGTTTACTCGGTAGTCGGTTCAGAAACCCAGATGAGAAGCTTCGTTTTTCACTTTTTCTTCTTTCTTGTTTGTTTACTCGTAAAAGATGAACTAATGGAGTGCTTTGTTTGAGGAATTGGGGGGGGGGGGGGGGGGGGGGGCACCCCAGCCCCTGTTTGCCTTCGCCACTGTATATACGAGTATATTCACCGTGGCCACGTGGCACCAATCTCCAGTCGGCACAAAGCAATGCCCGTATGGACCAACTACAATGTGATATTCAAGAATTATATGGATTGGCCACGTGGCTTGGGGCTTGGGTCTTTTCATGCCGTGGGCACGGCCGTGCAACGTACCTTAAGTCTGAGATTGGCCTTTGTATGACTTGGCCACGTCACATCTCCATACTTTATCCATGTGGCTCGAGAGTCAATTCGACAATGTATAGTGCATGTCGATCGATCATCGTGCGTGTCGTTCGGTTAGAAGGTGTGGTCGAGGACTGGTTGTCGGGCAGTGGTAGTTGATGACATCACCCTGTCACGGGGAGGGCATGTGATGCCCTGCCTTCCAAGGCAAGGCGCTATAAATACTACAGTGATAAATCCTAACATGTATATATGTCACTTTCTCCTTCTAGAAGCCCTGTTTTCATTCTCATTCAGGGACTGACATTGCCATTAGAGTGCCTTCCGATCGTGTCCGACCGGCGGGGCACTAAGATGGTTCTTTTTTTTTTTTTGTAGACTTAGTTGGGAGAAGGGCTAACAACATCTAAATCCGATTTGAGAGGTCCATCCTACAAGGGACGGAACCACCATTTGTGGAGGCAAAAATAATGTCAATAGTAGAGTATATTTTGCGAAAGTTATAGGAGTAATTGACAAAAATAAACAATGGGAAATGATGGGTGGCACTCGTTAAATTCCTAACACGCAATAGAGCTCGTGACCTCTGCAGTTGTTAAGAGGTCAAACAAGGATACATATAGGTCAGGCACGTGGATAGGGTGACAATGGGTGTGCCGTATTGGACTTTAATACACACATATACATAATTATATATATATATAACAAAAACAAATGGTGACTAATTAGCAATCTATATATACTCCTACAAAAACGATCTCTTAACAGAATTTTCACGCTTAATGATGTGATATTTTGAAGTTCTTTTATTCCAAACTAGTAAAATGTTTACTAAGGTGGCCAAAACTCAAAACGTCAGTTACAATCAACAACAGAGGCTCTACACGGACTTCACCCTTGATTCCCTTGCCGAGCAATTTAGAGAGAGAGATTGATTACCTTGAAGAGCGTGGGGAGCGTGGTGCAGTTGAGAGAGAGAGAATGGAAGAGGCAACAACACGACTAAAGGAGAAGATCCACTAGACAAAGCCCCAAACAAACCCAGAAAGAAAAGTTAGCAAGGAGCCAATCAAAAACAAAGATAGAAATAGACCAGGGAAAACAAAAAAAAAAACAGAAGAAAGATGTAATTGAGTTACAATGATTCCATAAAGCTTTTCAAGTTGAAAAGGAAGTCCTCCAATGTGAAATCTTTTCCCCTGCTTTGGATTTAAATTATAAGGCTACCTTGACTTTCACAAGATCAGAAGCTTTAACTCAATCGGCGGACGCATTTTCAAGAACACATGCATTCCTTTGGTTCCAAATCATCCACAAGACTCCCATTGGGATAGCTTTCCAAATGATTCTTTTGAATTTCTTATGCTTCCAGACTATCCACCATATAAGTAGATCCTTCGCAGAAAAGAAGTGAATGGACCCCCGACCATGATAAAACGTTGGACCATCTGCCAAACAATACACAAAAAAGAACTTCTAGGATGATTCTATGTAATCTTCACCAATGATTTTGGATACAGTCCAAGCAGCTTCCTTTTCATCTAGGATGATTCTATTCCTGTTTTTTATTCCTTCACCTGAGAAGTGAAATGTGTGAAACCCTAAATCTTATTAGTAACAGAGGTATATATAAAATAACTAGGATCAAGATGGATTTCGGGCCGAGGACAGACATAACTCCGCCTCCTATCTGATTCTCAAATTTTTGTTACAAACTATCCCCTTATCATACTCGATCCGTTCGGGGTGGGGATAGAAGCAGATGCAGACAAGTCGAACAAAATGGTCGATGGAATATGGCATTGAACTTCGGTGTGCACACATTTTTCTATTAACCCCACATGTTAACGACTAAACGTCATTTGCCAACATGTTTGAATTTTGATGCTTACAAAATATTTTATTTACAAATATATCTGAATGACTTAGCATTATTCGGACATTTGATTTGGCTGATTTAGAAATAAGGTGTCGCGAGGCAATAATTTCTAGTACAGTACAATTTTTATCTGATTTTGCAAGTGCTATTCTTTCAATATATTTCTTGATGTTTATATAGTATAAATATAGTGTTATATGTCATAGACATTGGACAATGATTTCTACAAAAGAAATTAATGAATGACCTTAATTTATAATTCACTATTGAGATGCACATAAGCTAGTTATACATCTTGAATTATAAAAAAAAAATGGCTTGCATATGTAACAGCTCTGTATGCTAGCATTTATAATCTAATCTATTTAACTTATTTGCTTTAAAAAAAGCTAATGAGTGCTATTTGTTAACAATTCTGAATAATCAATTATTTATCTTTTCTAGCTTATTTGACCAGAAAAAACTAAATTATTTTAAGCTTCAATTTGAAGCTTTTTTTTTAATACTTATTTCAAGTTTTTTAAACATAATTTGACAAAATAATCTTAAATTGAATAGTATATTCTTAATCTAGTTCTAAGGGTAATCTTGACATTTTAGTTCATAAAAAGCTACCAGTAGTGTTTGATATTCAGGCAGCAGGTTAAAAAAATTTTTTACAACTTATAAAAAGCTATAACAAAAAATTTTACAATTTACATTGATTTTATTAAGTCAATGACTTAAAAAATTATAATCTAAAAAGCTACTAATTTATAAACTAGCAAACGAGGTTATTATCTATCCCAGACACATCAGCACATTTTCTAGTGGCCCATCATTTCATCTAAAGGCCCATCTGCGGAAGCCCGTTAAAATCATTTACACGGACCAGCTGCACTTTCTACGAATTCCGCTTCATCCCCATGATAATCTATGTCAAGGCCCATCATGGATGCCCATAATGACCGTGAAGTGAAGTGTATGCTCTCTCCGTCTCACAAAGATAATTTACACAAAATAAAATATTTTCGTATATATTTTTTGAATTTCTTGACACCAAATTAAAGAACTAACTATATTTTTTTATCCAAAACTTGTACTTCAACTTTTCTTGGTGGACTATCCTTGTGAGGAGCAATTTGAAATTTTTTCTTAGAATTTAAAATCGATCATTTGAACATTCATCTTCTTGCACTTTTCAAAAGTGCAAGAAGATTAAGATCTGCAATTTGAATTTTTTGCCTTGAATTTTTTTAAATAACTAAAATCTATGAATAGACGTAAAACACAATCCATAAAAGGCAAAACTACGCTAAAAATCTTTCTTTTTGACTTATTTTAATTTAGCTTATACAAGTCCATTGCACCAAAAAAAAAAAAAAAAACCCATCGATGGTCCCAATTAGAAGGTCTCATTCAAATCTCACTATAGGTGATGAAGTAATAGTATTGCAGTGGTAGACATCTTTCACTTCCTCCAAGATAAATACAGTAGTGTAAGTTCTCTAAAGATTTGACAAGAAAATCTATAAAAAAAAAATAATTTTTTGCATTCAAGAAAATAAATGTTTCTCAAAGGGTTTTGAAAAGGGATGGAGGGAGTACTTTATTCTCAATGCTAGACAATTTTTTATTTATTCCGAGGGGAGCAATAAAAAGAAGTAAAAATGAGTGATTTGAACAACGTTTAAAATACATAAAATACACCAAAAAAATCTGAGTCTAATGTTTTCTCTTTTCTCTTTTTTATTATCTATTATTTTAATATTTCAATACACCCCATGAGGGAAAATGGGAAAATAAAAATAATAAGAGTAAAACTCCAAAAGGAATCTCAAAGGAAATATTTACGGAAACACTTACTTCAATCTTCACAACTGTAATAAGGCGTGTAATCAGATATCCTTGGCCAGCAAGCCGCATATACTTGGCCAGCAAGCAACCGAGTCATGATCCCTTAACCCTAAGTATATAGATGAAGAAATCCCATGCAGCAGCAACAACAACTAGGGTAAGCAGCAAAAAATTCAGGAGAGAAACAGAGTGAGAAACAAATCCAGGAGAGCGAGAGAGAAAGAGAGCGCAAAAGATCAGCAATCATGAGTGAAGAAGACGATCTCGCGGAGCCGAGCTTTGTGAGTGAAGGAGAAGAGGATCTGTCCATGAGTTCTTCATCAGAAGCAGTAGTAGTGCAGTATGTTACGTATGGACCTGAACAAGATCAACATGACAACCCGAAATACGATGTGGACGGATTAACATGGCGTAGAGGAGATTTGATTGGAGAAGGCGCATTCGGGTCAGTCTATTTGGCTACTTTGAAGGAACCCGAGTCGCAGCCGCTCGGTCCCTTTCCGACGCAGATGGCGGTGAAATCAGCCGAAATCTTCGATTCGGGTTCGCTTCAAAACGAGAAGCAGGTTCTTAGCATTCTTCATAAGACTAAGAAGTCCCCTTACATTATCCAGTGCTTTGGAGATGAGTATACCCGCGGCGAAAAAGGTGAAAACCTTTATAACTTGCTGTTGGAGTACGCTTCAGGTGGTTCCCTAAGTGATCAAATCAGGAAATCACGTGGGTCCGGATTGCCAGAGTCCGATGTTAGGCATTTCGCTCGGTCGATTCTTCGGGGAATCAAACATGTTCATGATTGTGGTTTCGTCCACCTCGACATAAAACCTGATAACATCTTACTTGTTCCTTGCGTTTCACCTAGTAGTGGTTCCACTAATTTTATGGCTAAAATATGTGATTTTGGGCTCGCGAAGAGGGCGAATCAGAGGAAGTCTTCCCTGAGAGGAACTGTTATGTATTTATCGCCCGAGGCTGTGACTGATGGTATACAAGAGGCTCCCTCTGATGTTTGGGCTATTGGTTGTGTTGTTCTTGAGTTGCTAACCGCGAAGCAGGTTTGGACGAGGAAACCATATTGGAGCACCGAGGAATTTGTCCGCAAAATTGGCCACAAGTTCAGAACGCCTAAAATTCCAAGTGGGATATCAGAGGAGGGGAAAGAGTTCTTGAAGGGTTGTTTCCAGAGGAAGGCTGCGGATAGATTGACAATTGACATGTTGTTGAAACTTCCCTTTGTTTCGGATGTGGATGACGAAGAAGAAAATATTGAAATCAAAGCTGAAGAGTCGGAACCAGTGAAGGTTATGGATGAGAATTATGATGAAGTACCTGAGGAATGCGATGAGGACCTGAGCAGTGAGGCTTATTTTGATGAGGATGCTGAAGTTGAGCCTATTGAAGAGGAAGAGGAAGTGGAAGAGGAAGGGAGCCCTAGGCAGGATGGCTCTAGCTTGATTGAGACAATGGAAGATGAGCCAAGCGTTATTTACTTAGGGACATTGACAAATCATGAGAAACGGAGCCCCGCCAGTGATGAGACAATCCGCAATCACAAAAGGAGGAAATTGATGTTGAGTTCTGATACAGACGATGAAGAAGAAAATATTGAAATCAAAGTTGAAGAGTCGGAACCAGTGAAGGTTATGGATAAGAATTATTATGAAGAACCTGAGGAATGCGATGAGGACCCGAGCAATAAGGTTTATTTTGATGAGGATGCCGAAGTTGAGGCTATTGAAGACGAAGAGGAAGATGAAGGGAGCCCTCGGCAGGATGACTGTAGCTTGATTGAGACAGTGGAAGATGAGTCAAGCGTTATATACTTAGGAACTGTGACAAATCATGAGAACCGGAGGCACACCAGTGATGAGACAATCCACAATCACAAAAGGAGGAAACTGATTTTGAGTTCTGATACAGACGATGAAAGAAAAACTTGGTTGTGCTCATTGCCTTATGCCTTACCCGTTGCTGCAGCATTTTAGCCGAGAGTGATGCTAGCCTGGTAATCGTCGTTTGAAATTGGATGCGTAAAAATCTTTCAAGTGTAAGTTGTTTGATTGTCTGTAGTAATTACTGGAGGGATGTGTACTCGAAAGAATTGCCGTGATTCAAATCTTATTTCATGTTTAATGTGAGATATTGATTGCTGATTTGGCAGTGCTAATTCTTATGATGTCCATATTATCTTCTTTCAAAATATCAAAAACACAAACAATAGGTATTTTGTAGTGATTTTTTTTTGTTTCACAGGTGATGAAGCCCCTTTTGAAGCCGGTAAAAGGGAGTACATTTTTTCCCCAAAGGTTGTGCATGATTAGTTTGGAGCTTCCAACATACACAAATCCTAAAACTAACTTGATTTATTCAGTGACATTGAATGTCCAATGCCAATCATCTTGAGGACAGCCCTCTGCAATACCTTGATTAAGTAGCAGCAGCAGTGAAAGCTGGGCGAAATTGCGCGCATTTTCTGCTTTAGCAATCCATGCTTCAATTGAGAAGCTGTCATCATTTTCTGCTTTAACAACTCTTTGGATAATTTTTTTCCTTTACAAGATTCATTGCTCTTACAATTTTCACATCAACTGCTAGAAGTGAAGATTAAATGAGTCGTTAAGCATTCGTTTAGCAGTACTATACAAACGCATTCTCCATATTGTCGTACCATCCCACTGAAAAACTATATAGAAACCTCCATCGGCTACTTATGAAATTAAAGGTGCACCGGAATTTCTTCTTGTTTTTCTTCCGCGGGGATATAAAGAACCAGAAAACTTAAGGAAGCAAAATAGGAGGTGGATGGACTAGAAATCGCGCGCCCTACGTTCAAATACAAATGGCTGGCTAGGTATAGATACACTTTACTAGTGAAAGTTTTGTCCTCAATATACTGATTTGGGAAGATGGTCTGAAAACCTCCATCGGCTACTTATGAAAACTTGTTCACCATAGAGGTGTCAAATGGGCCTTGCCGGCCCGGCACGGCACGGGCCCGGCACGGGCCCGGTACGAAAAACTCCGGCACGGGCACGGTTTGGGCACAGTAAAAGTTGGGCACGGCACGGTCTGAGGTGGCACGGGCACGGGGCACGGAAATGGGTGGGCAGGCCAAGGATTGTTGGCCTAGCGTGGCACGGCACGGCACGGTCTTAGTCTGGCACGGCACGTGCCCGGCACGGTCTTAGTCTGGCATGGCACGGGCCCGGCACGGTGTTAGTCTGGCACGGCACGGGCACGAAACTGTAACACCCTGACTTTTAATAAATGATACAAAGAATTAATTATTGGTGATCTGCTAACTGTTAGGATTAGAGAATATATTTTTGTGTGATTTAACGCCTATACAATAAAAGAGCATATTTTTTTGGTATGTGTCAGATTTTTTAGAACATTTAGAACGCTATTTCAACCCTACTAACAGTATCGGAACACGAGAATGCAACATAAGTCGCCGCGAGCGACTAGCCTTGAAACCCAAGTGAAGACCTTCTGGAAACTAAGCGAGGTGGCACCCTTTTATTGAGTGCTTGGGGTCCAAGTAAGGGGTTTCCGGAAACCATGTGATGTGGCACTAAACTAATGAGTGCAATGAATGAGATTAGATGCACTTGGATTTTCATTGGATTTTTATTATGTTATAAGAGATATTATGGGATTACGTAATTAATGGGAGATGGTTCTAGGTACTCCATATTCATAGTATAAATAGGGCTTCCTTCCCATGCAAAACACACACACACGGCACACACACACACCACGCCAAAAGCAAGAGAAAATGAAGTAAAAAAAAAAAGAGACGGAACAAGGAAAGGACTAAGGAAGAAGAAAGAAAAACTAGGACCCGGTGCATCTCAGTTAAGTTTACAGTAGGTCTCGGACTCAAGGAGGTGAGTTATGAATTATCCTTGTTACATGAGGTTTTCGCAAAGATTTATGTTCTTATCAAAATTATCATTATTATATGTGAAATTCTTTTGAAGCAAAAATATCATGGAATCTAATGTTTTGCTCAGTTTTTGGAAAAAAATAGTATTATCGATACATCCGGACGATGTCCCTGAATCTGGGTGACGTTAAAGATACCAGTCGGAACGGTGTTATAAGGGCGGAATGGAAAGGGGCACAGCCAAGTGTCCAATTGAATTGATCAATTCAAGATGTTATTTGGGGGTCGCTCCCTCATAACTGGCGGAAATCGTCGGATGGTATATCATATATGTTTATGGCATGTTATGTTGCATACAAGTTCGTTACGGATTTTGGGTTACGGTTGAAGCCATGAAAAGCTGATCATGCTATGATTTTGGTTACAGTTAAAGCTATGAAAAACTGATGCTATGAATTATGATTTATTGACGAAAAGTTTTTCTAAAATTCCATCGTAGGTCATGTAACTTTGATAATTCATAATCTCACACAAGCAGTGGCTTATGCCGTTGAAATCTTTCCCTTTTTAGGTTACCAGAATTAGAAGAGGACGGGCCAAACACTTACATATAGTAAGCTTATGAGCATGTAATAAATAAGGGAAAATGTAACCATGCAGCCGTTAGCATAATAAATATTTATTAATTTGAGTTGGCTCCGCTAAAGTTTAATTATTTCTATTTCAAAAAAAAAAAGTAACGATAGAGGCCTTTGGTGAGACGGACTCATTGGCCGGTCACGAAATTCAAATCCACTAGATTTGGGTCGTGACAGACTGTGTTACTCGGACTCGTTGTTTTCGATGGAGTACCCGTGTCGACACGATCCGACACGGGTGCGGGTGCGGGATTTGTGTCGGGTGCGGCGCATTGAATCTGGACACGGCTGAGTATGATGTTCTCGCCGGAGGGAGGGGGAGAGAGAGAGAGAGAGAGAGCAGCAGCAGCAGCAGATCGAAGGAGGAGGAGATCAAAGTATAGATGAAGAAGATGAGGAGAGGTGGAGGAGAGAAGGGTGCTTACGAGTAGAGAGAGAGAGAGAGAGAGAGAGAGAGAGAGAGAGAGAGAGAGCTCTGCTGCGAGATGACGCCGTCGATGAAGATGCTGATCGCAGCAGCTGCTGCAACAGATAGACGAAGAAGAAGAAGAAAGAAAGATGTAGGGTTTATAATATTATTGGGCTTCTCTCTCTTTTTTTTATTATCTGTTATTGGGCTTCTAGTTGGGCCTCTTTATTAAATTGAAGTTAATGAGTTTGTATTGTGGGCCTCCTTTTTCAATTGAACCACTCATGGGCTTATTACAATCTGGGCCTACCATGTCTATAAAATACTACAAATACTAAAAAAATATTTTAAATATTTTAAAAAATTGAAAAATTACTAAAAAAATATTTTAAAATGTTTAAAAAATCAGAAAATATTTTAAAAATATTAAAAATAATTTTAAAAAAGTATTAGATGGCGTATCCCCATACCCGTGTCCAAATCTGGATCCATATCCCCGTATCCTCTATTTTTTGACTTGACGTGTCTGACACCTAGATTCGTACCCGCACCCGATACCCGCACCCGAGTCCGAGTAACACAGGTGACAGAAACGGTAGTGTGAAAGGCACGGCACGGGCACGGTATAATAACGAAAATAATGAGGGAAAATAAAAATAAAATGAGGAAAAATAAATTTTTGAAAATGATTTTTTGAATAATAAAAGTGAAAATTTTGATTTTTGAATTGATAGGTGAAAAATAGTTTTTTGTAATTACGCAATATATCACGAAGAGAGAGAGAGAGAGAGTTGAATTTAGAATAAGTTTTCATTAAATAAATGGACTTTAGAAACATAAATAAATACATAATACAAAAAAAATACATTTTTATTAAATAAATGAAGTTGCCAAATGCCATAATTATGAAAACAAAAAAGATGGAAATTAAAAATGAATTTATAAATAATAATTAGAATTTAATAAATGGACTTGCCATAATAAGAAGAAAAAAAAATGAGGTAAAATTAAAATAAAATTTTGAATAATAGTTAGAATTTAATAAATGCACTTGCCAAATAAGGGTGAAAAAAAGAGGGAAAAAAAAGGATTTTTTTGAATATATTTTAAATAAATAAATGGACTTCACAAAAATAAATAAATACATAATAAGTAAATAAAAATACATTTTTATTAGGGCAATGAATTAAGTTGGTAAATGCCATAATAAAGAAAAATGAGGGAAATTAAAATTGAATTTTTGAATAACATAAATGAAAACTTAGGGGTAAAATAAAAATTAAATTTTGATAACAAACATATAAATTTTGAAAAAATATTTATAACATTAATTAAATTGAAGAAAAAATGAAGGAAAATAAAAATAAATTTATGAATAAATTTGTGGACGGCCCACTGAGATCGGTGCGGTTTTGCGTTTGAAAAGATTGAAAAGATTGTGATTGTTAGAGTCGCCACCCGGATTTGAGGTCCGAACCCGAGAAACCGATTTAAAATGACTCATTTGCCCATTGAAAAAGATTTTACTGATCATGGCGAAACCAAAGGTTTCTCGGATTCGGGGGTTTGGTTACGAGAGGGGAAGGTTTTTACGGCACCCCTCTCGCCCGGTCCGTGAACCGGTCTCTACTCAATATTTTGTGGGATTTTGAAAATGTTTGAATTTTAATTCAATTCACAAAAAATAGTGAATCAAGAAGAGGAATCACGTAACACCAACATATGTACATTGCACCAAAAAAAAAAAAATATGTACAAAAGATACGAATTTACGGTGGATACTTGTGCACATGATATGCATGAGTGGAAATGATAAAAATGACAGAAATTATTACAAATGTGTATAGAAATAAATTAAAATAGACATTGTACAATCAACCCAAGAAATTATTGACCTGAAACTTAACACACTGCCTTATAATCTGGACCCCAGAAAAGGGATTGAGCGCTCAAGGGTAATGACTTGAGCGCTCAAACACCCCCGGACCAGTTTGAGCGCTCAAAGCTAAAGGCTTGAGCGCTCAAACCAGTTCCTAACTCTGATGATTTTAAGCCTTTACATTATCTTTGCTCATTCTTCATAAGACCAATTACTCTTGAATTCTTTTAATAAAGTAATAGATTAAAACATGAAGATTTGATCTTCCAAAGAATGATACAAGAAGAAGAACATCACGATTTCACAAAAGAAAACACTTAATAGAGTACTTGAGTGAGAGATCCAGATCATAAACACAAAAATAGCGACTCACACATATCATAGACAAGCTAACCCATGATCCATCCTTGAAATCACCAGTAATCAACAAATGAACCAAGAACAGCTTGAGCGCTCAAGCAAACGACCTTGAGCGCTCAAGCCATAACATGGCTTTCTGATTTTTGAATTGAAAATAGATTTAGGGTGATTCTCAGGACCATTAACATGTAGAATGAAGATTTATGAAACTGTACAGTCACTGCTTTGCGTTCAAATACAAGATTTTCAAGAGTTTTGACATTTGATTGCCATAAAAATGATTAACCTACACTCATGCATGTGATTTAGAAGTGGAATGAACATATTTAACCATTCCAATACAATGAAAACCAGAAAAGAGTATAAAAATCAACAAAACAGTGACTGACCCAAAACTGGGTTTGAGCGCTCAAGGTCGTTTGCTTGAGCGCTCAACCCCTGCAGAACTGCAGATTTTAGAATGCTTTGATTATGAGTTTTGCGACATTATAAGCTCAATGCAAGTATAAAGAACTTGCTTGAACCTACTAGTCTCCCTCAAAAGGGCCAAAAAGATGAGATTCTCACATGTTAACTACCTTTTTGCTTGTTTGAAGGCTTGAACTTGATTGTGGGTTTGAGACTGAACAAAGTTGAGTGTTTTCTTGGGTATTCTGGGTGTATAATGTAGTGTGTGGGTTAATTGATAATCAAAAGATGGATTTTGGGGTTTGACAGATGGTTTTTGCAAGAGGTTTAGATTGGTGATTGAATGGAATTCTAGAGAGAGAGAGTAGAACACAATTTCTGGTGGAGTTTTTCAGATGGAGTGTGAGAGTTGGTAACCTCTAAAACCAGGGGTGGTGAGTGGTTTAAGTAGGCAGTGAGTGGAGGGAAAAATGAGAGGAGAGAGAGGAAGTGGGTTTGTTTTGGAAGTGGGTTAGGGGTAGTTTTTAGGGGTAGATTAGAACAATGTAGGGTGTATTATACGTATTAGGATCGTATAAGATCACCCCAGACGCTCCCATGCAGAAAATCTCATGATGAGATACTCTGCAGATTCTGACTGGACCAGAGTTGAGCGCTCAAACCCGTAGGCTTGAGCGCTCAAGGTGCTCCTCAGGAGATTGAGCGCTCAAGGTCTCAAGCTTGAGCGCTCAAGGTAGTGTTCAGGGGTTTGAGCGCTCAAGGTTCTTGATGGCAATTTGATGGTTTGGTTTGGTTCAACAATGCTTAGGTTGGTTTGGATTATTTGGTGATGTTTGGTTGATTTTAACCAAGTTCAAGCCATTTTCACAAGTTTTGGGTAGTCATGATTGGTCCGTTTCATCATCGGGAATGCTCGAGCGTATCCCGGATTCAAAATCGGGGTGTCTACAAAATTTTAATTAAATAAATGGGCTTCCCATAAATAAATAAATAATAAATCAAAAAAATATATTTATTAAATAAATTGAGTTGCTAAATTCCATAATAAGGAAAAAAATTAGGGAATTATAAATGAATTTATGAATAACAAAAATGAAAAAAAATTAGGGGGGGGGGGGGGGGGGGAAATTAAATTTTGATAACAAAAAATATAAATTTTGAAATTTTGACTTAATAAGTCAAAAATACATTTTTATAAAATAAATTTAATTTTATTTAAAAATTGAGGGAAAATAAAAAATGAATTTTTGAATAATAAAAATGAAAATTTTGACTTTTGAATTGATAGGTCAACATTAAATTTTTGTAATTACATAATATGTATAAAATGTTGATTATATTATGTGCTAGCCACACGATCGTAACACAATTATGACGATCTACACCGTTCACTTTGTTTGTCTTGCTATTTTAATCACTCTCGCCAAATTTGAAGTCCATCGGGTATTGAAAGTCCTCTCATCAGGGACGTTGATTCATTATTAACCGACAATTTGTCTCCTTCGATCAAGTACGTAACGATAGTTAAATCACTTCATTTTTTGCATGGAGGATATAATCACTCCCACTTACAATCTAGACGGTTCCGATTCGAAAAAAAATACTCTGATGACTGTCGGGTCATGCATTATATAACATTATTGCTCTTAGATGCATCGAGTGTGATCCGATCAGGTGGTTGCCGACATTTGATCACCACCATTTTTGGGGAAAGTGATAGAATTGATAAGATATGAAATCGTAACGGTTTAGATCGAACATTCGAGAAATTAAGTTTGCACCTGCCTTTTAATCCCATACATCAAACTTACTTGGTTATGAACCAAGCTATTATGCTATAGGATAATGTACACTAGACACGCAATCACAACACAAATATGACGATCCAAACCGTTCAAATTGTTTGTATTGCTGTTTTAATCACTCTCGCCAAATTTGAAGTCTATCGAGTGTTCAAAGCCCTTTCATCGAGACGTTGATTTATTGTAAACCAAAATTTTGTCTCATTCGATCAGGTACCTAATGATAATTAATTCACTTGATTTTTTGCACGGAGGATATAATCACTCTCACGTAAAACGTAGACGGTTCCGATTTAAAGAAAAATACTCAAACGACTCTCGCGTAATACAATTTTACGGCAATTTTTACCATTGGGTGCATAGGCATATGGTGTGACACATGCACTAAAAATATAAAAATTTTCCCGGTAAAACTTCCCCCAATTTTTTCATTGTGAAAATCAAATCCCCAACCCCCCCCCCCCCCCCCCCCCAAATCAAATCCCCAAATGCCTAACTCTCTGCCCCAGATCCAAATCCCTAAACTCTCTGCCCCCAAAATCAAATCCCCAAATCCCCCCCCTCTCCCCACACTTCCCCTCACGGTCTCCTTACCCGTCCACCACCATCCACTGACTCCATCATTTTCCAAATAGCAGTCCTACACCGCTAGTCCGACCACCACGGCGGCTGTGGCGTAGTCCAGTATACAACTCAGGGATTCTCTACCCATACAAACCCTAATTGAATCGGTCATTATCTTCCTTCCTCCAATGAATCTATGAAACCGGCCTACAAATTCTGCCCCAAGAAGCTTCTCCGACTCCGCGCCACAGGGAAAAAAACCCTTTTCCATTCGTTTCTCATCTGTCTCTTTGGAGAATCCGGTCGTCTCAATCGGGGTTCTATCTGTCACGCCCTCATTTTTATAAGAATAAAAATAAAACGAAATAAAGGAATTCCTTGCATTTAATAAGTCAAATAATAAAATATTTCCATAAATCCTCCCAAAGGGGTTTCCATTCAAAATGTACATCATTAACCCATTGGCAAATCAAGTATTTGGGCACCCTTGCCCCAAAGGTGAAATCAAATATTATCCCATAAGTTATTACATAAGTCCAAATTGTCAAAAGGTCGAATAACCAAAAGTTACATTGTCATTTATCAAAATACAAAACTTGAGATGGAAAAATATCTTCATGCATGCATAAGCTTCGCGTAATGCATCACTCCACAAGCATCCAATCACATGCTCCATGTTGTGTACCTGGGAAGGATAGAGTGAGCTCACTAGCTCGTAGGGAAACCAAACTACAACCGCTAGGCATATAAATATGATGAGTGCACATGATATGAATTAACATGAGAGGAGATGATCAAGGAACATAACGGGGGCTAAGACAAGTAAGACGTGTCCAAGAAGTAACCACGTGTCCAAGTGACTTCAAAGTGTCCAGAAAGATTTCAAGGTGTCCCAAATACCTATTAGTTCATTAAGTTTGTCAAAATCACTCACAAGTGTCATACGTGCCCAAAATCGTGTCCAAGTACCAAGATTGCCAAAATATCTTATGTACCTCAAAACATTTTTATTTTCAAGTACTCAACACCACCAAGATCGCCCAAGTTATTCACACAAGTTCAAAACCAAGTCCACAAGTCGAGTTTCGACAAAACATAATAAATAGTCCAAAATCTCATTTTTCGCATATCGAAAGTCAATTTGTCAAATATGTCAAATGGATCCGAAACATCATAACCAACATTTCATAAACAAACATTCATCAATTTTTTTTTATTAGGGAAGTATCCCTCTGCCGGATTTCATGGGCTCCGTGCACCCCTGCCGGATTTCATTAGGCTCCGTGCACCCCTGCCGGATTTCCTTGGGCTCCGTACACCCCTGCCGGATTTCCATGGGCTCCGTACACCCCTGCCGGATTTCCATGGGCTCCGTGCACCCATGGCTAGGGACACCAAACGGGTGATCCCTAGAATTCATTTTATCCAATAACATCAATTCAAAACCATTTGTCTCTCAAAAGTTTCCAAAATTTCCATTTGTTCCAAATGTTCACCATTTTCGCCAAAATGTGTCAACCGACGCGTGTCCGATACGTATAACGAATTTTCCAATAAAAACACATGTGAAAGTCGTAGTTTAACGATTTCAAAGTAGTTTTTGGGGTTACCACGTTGCTATATATCAAGTATACGAAGTTCCGGACGATTGGAGGTCAAACGGACGTCAAAGGGTGGCCGGAAACCACCCAGAAAATCTGGAGAAGTTGCTGGAAAATAGAGGCAGCAACATAGGAACAGGGGCAGCAGCTGCCTTGTCCAGAAAATGACAGATTTTCACCTCTAAGGTGTGGAATTTCAACCCAAAACACAAATGTGATAGTTTAGGCTCAAATTGGAAATGCTAGGCAACAATTAAACATGGAGGGAGGTCAATTTCACTCCCAATTTCATCAATCAACACCCAATTTCGTAGATCACAAAATTTAAAATGAGGAAAACTCATACAAAGAGGGAAAACATAATTTTTCAAGAAATTGAAGCCAAAAACGAGATATGTTCAACAAATCACAAGTACATAACTAGAGGAGGTAGTAAATGTTTCCCTACCTCATGGGTTAAGCTCCAAACGGAAGATAAATGGAACCCTAGGTGTAGAAACCTTCAAATCCCGAAAGTTGAGCTCCCGGTGCGAATCCAAAGCAACCCGAACTCCACACGGTGCATAGACTACGAAAATGGTCTTGGTTCTTGAAGGGGTTGAGTGAGGAGGGAGGGTTTTGAGCTTGGAGGAGATGTTAATGGAGGAGAAGAGAGAGGAGAGAGGCGTCGATCGGGTTGGGGAGGGAGGAGAGAATGAAATGTTTTCATTTTACAAATTTACCCCCCCCCCCCCCCCCCCCCCACATTTCTAATATACTCCCCTAATTACACCTCACCCCAAATGTGTAACCACAATACTTATTTTCATAAACCAAACTTAAGTAAAGACTTCTTTACTTTAATTTATTTATGAAAATAAGGAAGTACCCCCCATTTGGAAACAATGGCATTAGCAAAATTTTGAAATTCTAATCACATCAAAATCTCATCCCCCCACTTTTAGTACAAAACCGAAAACGGACACATTTTTCTCCGAAGAAAATGGGCGAAAGATGACTTTGCCTTACTCAAAAATAACTTTCGATTATACCATTTTGATTAGAAAAATCCAAGGAACAATTACCGGCACTTTTTATCGACCAAATCAAAACTTCACCAAAAAGTGATTTTTTTCAAAAAGTAATCAAATTTTCTGGGTCTTTACACTATCGATTACAGGTTTTTATTCTCAATCACCTTTCGTTCCCTTGTTATTCTAATTGATTTTCTGCAAAAGGGGTTTTAGATTAATATTAGATTTGGCCCTACTTTACGTTTTCTTGAATACATCGGGCTCATTTGGAGGCTCTACGTCTTGCTGGCTGTCCAGATCTGTTCTTCAGATGCTCTGCTGTGCCGACTTCGCTTCCAGGTTTTTAAGTTTCAGTCTCCCTTCTCTAGAATTCGAAACAACATCAGTTTATGATTATTAGTTGGATATGTGGAGCCTTGGCTGCATGTTTCCGGTATGGGTTACACATTCAACTCATGACTCATGAGTGTTGTCTGCAGTTTTTCACTTCAATAAAAAGTAAACTTCTTGTTTGCTTATCACGCTTTAGTGCCTTATGTTATGTAGATATTTTGCGAGGACAATTTCACTGAATTGTATACTTGAACAATTGAGAAGCTGACCTTGGAAAGTAGTACCCTGTTTATGGTGGAGGAGTAGCCCTTTTTAGAGCCGACAAAGATGAGTGAGTGGTCATGCAATGAAGCATCACAAATTATGTGATTCAGCTGATTAACAAAGAATTTTGTTTGGGTTTTGATTTCTTTGTTTTGATACATCTTGGATTGGTCATTTTATTTGTATAGTTAATTCATGATGTTACATATGAATTTTTTTTGAACATGTCTTATGTGATTGTTGACATGTCATATATTTGAATAGGTAGGTATTGTCAATGGGGTGTAATTTTGTTCAAGCATGGCATGACCTTGTTTAGTTTTTGGCTTTTTGCTTACAATAGGTGTTCAATTGTTAAAAAATTCCTAATTAGCTGAGGGCTTTGAAATCCTTTTGTCTTAATACTAATTGGGTTGGCATATTTTTGTTTGTGGAGTAATGGTTCAAAAAATTCAGGCCTTCCTCTTTCTTATTATTATTCAAATCTTGTTTGTAGCTGCAGAAACATACCCTGGTGATGGTAAGCTACTTTGGTCATTCTCTAGACTAGTTTTTTTGTTTTTTGTTTTTTCGATATTAGCAATCAGAAGTACAAATGTTTCTTGATGCAATCATGATCTATGTTGTTGTTCATCCTAGTTACATACATCTTGATTATCAATGTTTTCAAAGGACAAGTTGAGGCTAGTCTCGAGTTTCGCATCAAGGATAGGCTGCTGAAAAAACACCTCCGGGTCCTTCAAATTTGTGCCTTAAACTCCAAAAGCCTAGGCCTTGTTCTTCAAATTTGTGCCTTGCATTTGAAAATACTAGGCCTTGTCCAAAGGACGTTCGCACAAAGTGCACCTTTTGGTCATTTTAAGCATTTCATTTGAGGATGGCCCATATACATTTTTAAAAATTGAGAAACTATACATTTTTAAAAATTGTATAGTTACATTAGCGCTATATTTCTAGGTTTAGAGGAACTTCTATGACTTAGCATCGTTGTCACTCTCTCTCTCTCTCTCTCTCTCTCTCTCTCTCTCTCTCTTTTTGTATCTATACATTCTGAAATATGGAGCTAAATTAATGGTTACAACTTACGAATATGTTGGGCACTTATCTAACATGAGGCATGGCCTAAGCTTACTTGTAATTTGAGTTTGGGATTTCATCTTTTTACTCACGAGGCTGCCGGAGATGTCTTAAGTAAGCTCTGACTGTGATACAAGGTACGTGGTAGTTCTTCAATGCCTATTGAACTCTAGCAAGGCACAAATTCACATGTGACCTCCATGTAATTCAGATGTCTAATCAGTACTTGGAAAAATGTTCTTATTTTAGTTCTGTGATTCTTGAGTAACTGAGTTCCCTATTGGATTGGTCATTTTACAACCGCTGCTGTTGTAAAGATGATAATGCAAGTAAACACGAGTTGGCGTTGCAAATGGAGTGGCTGGCATGTTGCATATATATTTTTTTTTTTACTTTTTCAGTTGATTGTTGTTTTCGAATAAGTTTTGAAAGACAGGTTCGAAGATTCAAAAAATCGCGGAAGGCCCGAAGATTCAAGAAACTAGTGTGCAAGACCAATTTCAACATTTTTATACTTAATGTAATTGTTGTTTTAGGTTTCTAGGTTGTATTTTTTTGCTACTTTTTTTATTCGGAATAAAGTTATAAGATATAATGTTTGAGACTTGTATTTTTTGTTTGAATGAAAAAATGCAACTTAGTTTTGCATCTCTCTCTCTCTCTCTCTCTCTCGCGCGCGCGCGCGCAATAAATTAATTTTCATTACAATTTGGGCAATTAATTCAAATTTATTACAACTCATTTTCATGACAATTCGGGCAATTAATTAAAAAGAGTAAGTTAATTAATTTTTTTTTGTTTTTTTCCCTTATTTACATAACTAACAAAATAAGGAATTAAGCGGGCCGGCACGGCACGATTAAGTAAACGGGCCGCCATGGCACGATTAAGTAAACGGGCCGGCACGACACGATTAAGAAAACGGGCACGACACGACACGACACGTCTCAAAAGATTAACCGGGCCGGCACGACACGACAAGGGTCGGCATGGCCCGACACGATTTTAAAAAATGGCACGACACGACACGATTAAGTAAATGGGCACGGCACGACACGACACGAGTCAGACGATTAAGCGGGTCGGCACGGCACGATTAAGTAAGTGGGCCGGCACGGCACGGCACGGTTACAAATCGGCACGGCACGGCACGGCACGAATGAAGAAAACCGGCACAGCACGGCACGGCACGACTGAAAATGGGCACGGCACGATTTGGCACGGCACGGGCATGGGCACGGTTGGCACGGAAGAAAAGCGGCACGGCACGGCACGGCACGACGGGCCTGTTTGACACCTCTAGTTCACCACCCCATTAAAGAATTTTGTAGGCATAGTTGCACAAATCTATGGGTCTTTGTATAGGTGGCAAATGGGTGGGTTGGGTTGGGTTTTGATGGGTTGATATGGGTTTTGGGTTGAATATGGGCTAATAGTATACGGGTTGAATATGGGTTGGGTTAAAATAGGTTAAGTCAAATCCAACTCAACCCGACCCAACCCTTTTTTTTTCCCAATGGAAACAGAGCACTAGTTACAGTAATTAACGTTGGCTTTATCGTCGCTTGTTCTCTCTCTCCCCACGGCCCACAGCGCAAGTGCCTCCGGGGGAGTGAACCAATTCTACAATGGGACAATTGTCGCCAATGGGACCAATTCTACAAACAGAAGAACCACAGGAAAGACTGTATGAGGTGTACAACGAGCTACACGGTCTACCCTGACTGTCACTCCCCTCTGCCACCTCATCTCCTATTCCGACCCATCCCTTGCCCAAGAAAAGTCCCTCCGGAGTGAACCCATTTTCAACCCAACCAAAGTACCAAACCCATGTAAATATAGGTTATGGGTTCAACCCATGTCAACCCATATGACAATATGGGTAAGTTGGGTTGGGTTATAAGTGAACGGGTTGGGTTGGGTTTGGTTCATGGGTTGGGTTGCCAATTGCCACCTCTAGGTCTTTGTACTGCCTTCTTGTATCGCCGCATCTATTGCTGCAGCAAATCATGGAATATTAGCTCTTTTGATGGCTCCAGATCAATTGTTTCCTTTCTTGTACAAATAATTTTGACAAGCACCATAAACTCCATATTGGGGACTTCAATTAATCTTCCCTATCCAATTTCAATCATCTTGAGGAGAGTCCGTTGAGCAATAATACCCTAATTAGTGAAATTTCAACTATTGGATCTCTTCACATGGTTATTAATATGGGACTGTGAAGCTAAGGGAATGTACTTTTTGTTGCTCCAATCCATGCTTCAATTATGAAGCTGGTGTTGTTCCCTCCCATTACTGTCGCTGTTATGTGAATTTGTATCTAAGAACTTTATTGCACAAAAACCCCGGGACGCAGGCCTCCGGAGAGGGAAGCGCAATGAATGTTAGATGCAAAGCCCTGCACCTCATTAAGATCATATTGAAAATAAGTAAATTTCAGGGGTAATGTCACTATAACAAGCGCGTGCGCGAGCACATACACACGTTAGAATTGGTCTCTGTTATGATGGAAGTTTCTAAAAGTTCCCATAGGTAAGCCTCCATTGCTGGCTCATACATTCTAGGACAAGCATCCCTGTTAGGGAACCTGTATGTAGGACAACAAAATCTTCGACTTTGATGCCTATCCTATTGGGAAATAGGTACTCAAGAGAGAAATAAATATTAATCTCGAAGAGAGAAATAAAAAAAAGTAAAAGATGTCGACTAAATTTGGAAAAGTTTCGTAAACACCAACATAAAAGACTTCTAAAGTTTTATGAGTGTCTCTCAACAAAATTAACCTAAATATTTGTCAAAACTTTAAAAAAAAAATTCCACATATAAAAAATACCAATCATCGAGTTACCAACGAATAAAACTATATATGGATACATAATTTGGTGCACACCAAATGTACGCTGAGGTGTGGAAGTTACTTCGAGATTTCACACAAATGATCGGACTTCCTCGATTTGTTTATAATAACTAAGTACCCTTATAAAAAAAATCAACTCAATTGGATATCGGTAAAAACTTGATCAAATTTTTGTTTAATTTTCTGACAAAAAACTGAACAAAGAATCGATCAAGTTTTTATCGATATTTGATTAAACAATTTTTTTTTTAGATCTTTAAAAGATATTTTCAACGAATTTAGAGGCTCCGATCATTGGTGTAAAAGCCCGTAGAGAGTCTCATACGATCGGGTGTACGCCAATTCATTCCAAAATTGAAAACTTCCACATCTTCCACAACCCGAATTGCGCGCGTCGATTGCAGATAACGGTCACGCATGAGTCGGTAACCGTTTTCCCGCCCGTTACTAGTCAAACAGTTCCCTTCAAAAGGTCACAGCTCACATCGTCACCATCGATCAAAAGCCGCCACGAAATCATTTATCCACAGCCAACGTAAGTTGTCGATTGTTGCTTATAGGTCTGTTGCAACCATCCGTCACAATCGCGTCTACTTAACCCGTAACAGTGGGATCCACAATATCCAATGTCTATCCAATACCATACACGCATGAGAATACGTGCACTAACCGGGAGCAAGTTCAAAATCCGGATACCAGTTGTTGACTTGCAGGTTTTTTTCAATGCTAGTAATATCTACCGACAGCTCGGATCATTCGTGCTGATCCAGAGTAGGCCTCGCGTGCCCATTGGTCTCTTTAGCTTTTTTGTTCTTTTTGTAAAAAATGTTTTTGCAGTATTAGAGTATGAACTCTCTGAAAAATTATGGGGACGTCCAACACCTTCTTTTAGCACACATTCATGTCACAATTACTCGTAAACTAAGAACTATTTGAAAAATCTTTTATTGTAAGGTGCACATACAAAATTTATCATGCACATTGAAGTTAATCGACATTGATATAGCAACAATTGTCTCGTATTTCATTTCTCTAAAATCTCTTGGCAGTTCAAACTTTATTGACAAAATGTTATCCAATCAGTATTTACTCATTTGATTGTTTTGATTGCGAATATAAGCTAGAGCCGGATCTCATTGCAGCACCTCTATAGTTTAGGGGGAAAAAAATATGGATTGATGATCGGACTCCGGCTTTCATTTGTAGATCTCATGGATAAGTTAATTAATCGTGCTGAAAACCACATTGATCGATCAAGTATCTATATAATAAAGGAGCTTAGTGTTTGAAATTCCTATATTTTCGACCCTTGGATTTTAATTCAAGGGCTCAGATTGCAAGAGAACTATTTAAAGGTTGAGATTTGGTCCTTGGGTGTAGACTCAATACTCACCCGTTGGAAGCCTTCTCCTCTTATCTGATGTGAATAATGCTCTCTCACCCGTTGGAAAGTCACAAGTTAAGCTCTTCAGAAAAAGGAAAGGAAAAGTCATCTATGCTAATGAAAAAGAAGTTCGTACAGATGACTCTTTTTCGTATGTTCTTTTTATCTTTTGTTTATTGTGTATTTTTTTTTGTTATATTTTTGGATGGGGAAGGATATCTAATAACTCCACATTTTACGAGGATTTATGTGTTTGGTTTTGTTCAGAAGTTAGGGATTGGTAAATTATTTGTTCCTTTTTTTGTTTGTAAAGTTAACCACGTCAATGAATATGATTAGGTTATTATTTTCGCATAGTTGGAATCGTTGGATAAGGGTTGATATATTGAACTTGAGCCCAGTATTGATTTGCGCGTGTTGATTGTTAGAGTTGTACCTTCAAGCACGAGCATGCACTAGTATATCAATGACTGACATCATAACTAAACTAATATAAATTTTTTAGCCTCCGTTGGGTTAGTGCGGTTTTTCTTAAAATTAATGGATTCTATGTTGTAGTATTTCTCGAATTCGGTCAAAATACTTCTGACATGAGCAAACTCTTGACAAGATCTACAAAATAAACAATTTCGAATATCAATATATATTCGGAATATTCCTGAAATTGTGAAAGTTTACTAGTTATCTATTCTAGTTCCAGTATAACGGGAGGAGAAATCACCCCTTTTCCTTTTACACTAACGTTGAACCCGTTCGATGCATGGAAAATAAAAAAATCTCAATGTGAATCCTTTTGTTTTACCGTCTCATATATCAAACATGCACAACGCTTTACCCTCTCAGTGATACCAAAATATTGGGAAAAAATTAGGCGGCATGTAATGATGGAAAGGCACCTTGTTGTGGCAATGTAGAGAAAATGAGGCATGAAAGAGCTTGAAGTTTTTTTATACTTGTGTGTGCATCAGATTAAGAAAAGAAAGAAATTAAAACATTGAAACATAAAGATTGAGAGGAGATCAAAACATAAACTAACCACGGGAAGCATAAATTCTAAACAAAACAAAGGCAGAAAACTTGTAAAGAGTCGAGAAATAAGATTTATCAAACCTAGAATGCAAATTTTTTTTTTTTGGGTGTTCGATCCCTTCTTTTTCCCATTTCCATTGTTATTCAAGTGTTCAGTTCGCAGCAAGAGAATTTAAATTTCAAAAGAACACCAAGAGTGGGGATGTGGGGGAGAGCTGGATGGGTTTGTGGTGCCACATTCGGGGGCAACCGCAAGTGCGAGAGTGGGGTGACAGTTTTTTTTTTTTTTTTTTGGGTTTGTGGGGTAAAAATAGTTAGAAATTCTAGAAAATTAGGATTTGAGATTTGAGTTTGGTAGGCAAAACAAATTGCTATAAGATATAGATAGATAGTGTATGCCTGTGCCTGAAGGCACGCCTCAAACGATTATTAAGATGGATGATTGTAATGAAGCGTTACATGCACCCCTACAGTTGAAAGAATTTATTTAAAATTTACACCATTAATTATTAAGATGGATGATTGTAATGAAGCATTACATGTACGTAATATATTACGCGATGCTGTACATGCAGCCAAATCCTTACCATAAAAGAGAGCCTGCTTTGGTATGGCAAAAAAAAATAAAGCTGACTCGCGTGTTTTGTTTTCCCAATTGGACCATAAAGGGGAATTTACACACTATTTAAATATATATGCCCTCGGTAGCTGTAAGAACAGAAATTTAAACATGTGATTCATGTATCCACCCACTACCAAACAGCCGCAGAATTGTCCCACCTTAAAAAATGTTTCTCCACTGTACTAATTTCTGTCCGCCAATGGTAAAGGCTTTGCGTGTGCACCCATCGCTAGTTTTGGAAAAAGATAGTGTCATATTTTTATCATTTCTCATAGCATTGCTAGGAGTGTCTAGCACGTGGTTTAGGGATGGGCATAGGATGGATGGGGCCGGAGAGTACTATCTCCACCCCCAATCTCAAACTCCTTCTCTATATTCATCTCTTATCCGATCTCTAACGGAACTTTATTTTCATCTTCCATCTCCATTCCAAATGAGGAAAAGGAATCTCCACGGAGAATCGGAAGTCCAATCATTTTTTTAAAATAATAATAATAAATTACTAGAAATCTAGAATCCAGGTTACAAATTAAATGTTAAAATCAAGTTACAAGTAGAGGTGTCGAACGGGCCGGACGGCACTGGCACGGTACGTTTATCTTTGGCACGGCACGGCACGACACGACATTCATGTGTAAGCGTAAGTATTTGCCAGCTTCGATTCAAGTTGTATCAAGTATCATCTGGATTTCTAATTTGATAACTAAATGAACCACAAGCAAGATAGCATAAAGGAGTATTTAAGTAGTGTGATCTTCAATTTCATAGGAAGTAAAGTACGAAAAGTACACTTGCGGTAATGACCAAACTCGATTGGAAAAATATTATTTTTATTTTGCATTTTTTGTGTTTATTTTAAGGAATGCATATGATTGATAGTTGAGCAGATGTCAACCTAGTTGGAATGTATTCAAATTATAGTGATGCATATTTAATCACATTTATTGTATTACAAAGTTCAATTATCAATAAAATGTTTGGAGAAAATTTAGTGTGACCCCATGTGTTTGGAGAAAATTTAGTGGGACCCAAAAAATTTATAACTCATGAATAGACCCCTATATCCGGGGACAGGGCGGAGCGGGGCAGGGATGGAAACCGGAAAAGGATTCGCGGCGGGGACATGCCTATCTCCACCTCCTACCCGATCCCCAAACATTTAAAAAAAAAAAATCATCATATCCTATCCAATCTCCAAACAGATCTCCATATTGTCGATCCGCTCGGATCGGAGATCGGATCGAATTCAAATGGGTTAGAGGAAATGACCAACCCTACACGTGGTAGATATAGTCTAGTTTTTTTTTTTTTTTTTAACCCAGATGTACTCTTAAACAATACTCTGCAATGATTATGTTAAAAAAAAAAATCCTGATTGGTAGGAGTGTCTGAGTTAATTTATGAGTAACTTCACTAATCTCCTCATTGATTCAATCACAAAACTAAGGTTTTCACAAGAATTATCATTCTTGCGGCATAACCAAAAAATTAAAACCTAATCTTGTATATAAAAAACAAACCCACCAAACAATCAAACCATCTGTTGGGCCAATCAAAACGTATATGGATCTCAAGTAAGAGGGAGAAACGATGCCAGTGCCCCCTTTTTTTACCGAACGGTATACATTAGTAAGGCTTAGAGGAAAGTTAGTAGGTTAACAATTTAAAAAAGTTCGTAGTTTTTCTATGAACTCGAACCCCCAACCTTTCCCTTCTAATGCCCATAAAGCAGCCGGAGATCCTCTGTTTCGGGAAAACCTCTGTATCAAGGGATTTCCGGGTGTTGGATCATTTGGAAATAAAATTAAAAAAACAAAAACACACAATCTAACGGCCCAAACCCCCTTGGCACAGGGAAGCGAGGGGCCTATAGTAAGCCTCACTACAAGGTTATAGTGAGTCCCATCCGACCACTTATTTTGACATTGACGATTCGAATTTAATCCTAACTCTAAATAATCCGAGCCGTTTATTGTTTGAATTAAAATATAAGCGTTTTATTATCAAGATCCAGGACCACCGGATTGATTCATTACGATGCTGTAGTAAGCCTAATCTAGTCCTGCGGATCCGACCCTACATATATGAGCAACACTACATACCCAAAAAAGTTACCCAAAAAATACCCAAACACACACACACAAGTGTGACCCCCACACACACTGGAGGTGCAGTGTATGTGGGAGCCACACTTGTGTGTGTGTGTTTGGATGCTGTAGTAAGCCTAATCTAGTCCTGCGGATCCGACCCTACATATATGAGCAACACTACATACCCAAAAAAGTTACCCAAAAAATACCCAAACACACACACACAAGTGTGGCCCCCACACACACTGGAGGTGCAGTGTATGTGGGGACCACACTTGTGTGTGTGTGTTTGGGTATTTTTTGGGTAACTTGTGTTTGGGTATGTATCATTTTTGTATCATTTTCCTACATATATTCCTCGTCCCACTCCTCCACTCTCTCCCCTCCAAATCATCTGTTGCAGTTACCAGCACATCCTCTCTCTCTCTCTCTCTCTCTCTCTCTCTCTCCATAAACACACGCAAACCCACTTCACCGAAACAGAAGCGAAAACCCCATCCCAATCCTTCCAGGAAAAAAACAAAAAGAAGGAAAAGATGTTTCGTCTTAGCAACAACCTGATCGGAATCCTAAACTTCTTCACCTTCCTCCTCTCCATCCCCATCCTCTGGGCCGGAATCTGGCTCCACCGGCGTGGCACCACCGACTGCGAGAAATTCCTCGACATCCCAATCATAATCCTCGGCGTATTCCTACTCGTGGTCTCTCTGGCCGGCCTGGTCGGCGCGTGCTGGCGCGTCTCCTGGCTCCTGTGGATCTACCTCGTCGTCATGTTCCTTCTCATCTTAGTCCTCTTCTTCTTCACCATCTTCGCTTTTGTCGTCACAAACAAGGGTGCCGGTGAGGTTTTGTCCGGGAAAGGGTATAAGGAGTACCGGCTTGGGGATTACTCGCATTGGTTGCAGAAACGGGTGAGCAGTACTAAGAATTGGAATAAGATCAAGAGTTGCTTGATGGATAGTAAGGTTTGTAAGAGTTTGGTCGATGATGGTGGGGCTACTACTGTTCAGCAGTTTTATAGCCAGCACTTGTCCTCTATTAAGGTATATATATACACCCACAAACAACAATTACTCATCTTAAAAAACATTTTTATGAAATTGACTTGATTTAAAAAATATTTTCCGTAATAATTAAATAGGAGTGAGTATTGAACAATATTTGCATGCTAGTTTAAGATTTGGTTTCCGTATGATACTCAGAGAACAAAGACCAGTCTAATTCCTCTTTGAGTCGAACTAATTTTGTGAATTGGGGGTTGTGGCTTCTTCTTGCTTCAGATCTGACTTCGTTAACCTCTGATTCTCTTCTCTCTCTGTCTCTGTCTCTCTGATAAACTTACGCATCCCTTCTCTATATCAATCGCTCCATGTGAATTATCTTGGTTTGCAGTTCACTTTATTCTGTTTTTATGCATGTGATTTCACCTTTTTCTCTTTTATAAGAAGGATATAAATTATATTTTTCTGAGGCAATTTGGGCTGCGGTCAGAGGAATGGGTGTTAAATGGAGATACACCCTCCATTCCTAAATGATTGTCCATCATACTCCCTCCGTTCCTAAATAAGAGTCTCACTTTCTCTCTTTTATAATTTTTCAAATAAAAAAATAAAGTACTTCTGTATATCATTTTTTGAATTTTTTCGCACCAAATTAAAGTACTCGTCGAGTACTTTAATTTGGTGCGAAAAAATTCAAAAAATGATACACGGAGGTACTTCATCTTTTGATTTGAAAAATGACACGAATTTTCGTAGTGGACTCTTAATTTGGAACGGAGGGAGTGTATTTTTACGTGTAGTTTTTGAAGAGAAGTATTAGGCACTTTAGTTAAATGTTGTTACGTGTCCATCATATTTTTATGTGTCCATCATATGTTATGCATAATTTTTTAAGTTCCTTAGACACCATATTAAATGTTTCATTGAGATCTTTAATTGGGTGTCGATAAATTTTAAAAATTATACACGGAACTAGTATCTTATATTTTGGTTCAAAAATTGTACGTAAAAACATGGTGAAGTATCATTGAGGGAATACTATTTTTCTTTTATATATATATATATATATATATATATATATATATATTTTTTTTTTTTTTTTTCTTTTTAATGCTCATGATGCGTATGTAACTCATTGTTTTGTTTTTTTAATTAGTTCTTTAGGAATTAGAAAATGAGGACCCATTTTGTAACGATAAAGCTTCTTTCCCTTTGTTTGTTTTTTTCTTTTTGTAATCATCTTTCCCTTTGTCTGTTGACTTCTCTTAATTTCTGGGAAGATTTCATTAGTTGCACTTGCATATGTTAACTTTCGAAGAACTTTCAATAAAGTTGCTTTAATACTGGATTTGTAGGTCAATGGCTGATGATGCGATACTAAGTGCTCTGAAACTTTAAAAGCTTTTGAATGATCGATACCTAATGTTTTGGAAATTTCGGGCGTTCGGTTTGGTAACTGATTATTTTTGTGCTCATAGACATTCTTTAAAGCAAAATTCTACTGTCCCCCTAATGGACGGACAATAAAAGTGCAAAAGAGTACATTCTTACCGGCAATAAAACACTTTTATCGTCCGTCCAATGGGTAGACAATAGAAGGACTGTTCTTTAAATTACGCAATCCAACATTCCAGAGAAACCAGGGGCTTTCCCTTACAGTTTCCCTTGATTCAATCTCTTTATTGAGTGTTGCATATTTTAATCGACCCATAGTTGTGTTCTTCAGTGCTGACGACGTTTGACTTCCTAAGAAATTAAACGGACATACTCTTTTAGTGTAATGTTGACTCTTAACTAATTCATCATTAGGCATGTTCTGACTTATTGATGCTTCTTTTTTCATATGTCCTTGTTGTTTCGTTCCTTTGCAGTCCGGTTGCTGCAAGCCATCAAACGACTGCGATTTCGTCTATGTTAGCCCAACTAACTGGACTGCCACAGCAACCGCTTCATACAGCAATTCGGATTGCAGGTTGTGGAACAATGATCCAAGTGTTCTGTGCTTCAACTGCAATTCCTGCAAGGCTGGGCTGCTGGATAACATCAAGCATGATTGGAAGAAGGTGGCTGTGATCAACATTATATTCCTCATCATCCTGGTTATTGTGTACTCGATTGGGTGCTGCGCTTTCAGGAACAACAGGGAGGACAATTACCTGTGGAAGCGGAATCCCTGAGCTCTCACGCCACGGGATCCTCTCTGTGCAAAATTCATATCCCATTTTCCCAATGCACTCTCAGTTACATGATTGCATTTCGAATTTTGCGTACTAGAAATTCCAACTACATCGGTCAGTTGGGAGTGAATTGGGGAAAAGTGGGTAGGGATTTTTGACACAGAGGATCCCCGGTTGAGCACTCATTTCGAATGGATTCCAGTAGTAGTTGTTTTTTTATTTTTTCGGTAAATCCCAGTAGTTGTTATTGTGTGATGTATTTTAATTCTACTGATATGTTAGTAACTGCATCCTTAGTATTTCACTTTCTTGTGTAATTTTGTATTTCTTGACCTTGACTGATTCCGAGACCTACTGTTTTAATGGTTAGATAACATGCTCTTTGGTTTGTAATTTTGTATTTCTTTCTGCCAATGGCAGTTCTGTTTGGCCAGTGTCGTGGGATGTATGTACAAACATCAAGAATTTATTACTGTCATCATAGGAATATGATATTTACCCTTTATTTTGTTATTAATCTTCACTTCGAGGGGCCTACATATGCTTAACATACCAACAAAAGGTCGGAGATGCTCTGCTCCAGGTTTTTCTATGTGCCAGGGATTTTCGACCGTTGGATTATTGAGAAATAAAAAAAAAAACAAAAACAAAAACATACAATCTAATGGCCCAAACTCCCTCGTCACAGAGGCACTAGGAGTTTAGGAATAGGTGATCTTGCACAACAACAAAAAGCTTATGCAATTGACTCTCATCATTTTATTGTTTTTTGTCTAGCTAACAATGATTGTAGGTACAAAATTCGAGGTGCGGTCGAGAAAAAAAAAGGGAGAGGGTTTTTTTTTTTTCCCTCCAACGGTTGGAGGCGTTGGGACCAGTTTATCCGGATCTCAACTAATCCCTTTTCTGGTTGGGTCAAGGTCATGGTCATCCACACTGGAAATAAGAAATTTACAAAAAAAATAAAAAAATACTTTCTTACGACCTCATCTTATAATCGAACTCCGATAGAACCAACCAACTGGACTAACTGCAAGACTAGAGAGAGATTATTATGACTGAGACCTGAGAATATATCCACGAGGCCATGAATGGAAGGTATGATATGTTATTGTCTCGATTATTGAGACTGGTGGATAGCTACTCTTTAATTTCTTGTTGCACCAACCATTTTCTAATCTTTGTGGGGATTGTGTCAAATACCAGACAACTGTATTGTCTCCACTTTTCACTTCCTTCTGGTTTCTCAATTTCTTTTCTTCTTACCTCTAAAGACTCTTTTGGTTATTCAAGACCCAAGAATATTCGATTGTGCATATGTTTTATGCTAGTTAGTGTGTTAAACACACAACTATATCATCTTCGTTTGCTTAAGCACCCTAAGAACTGTGTCTAGTTATCCTGTAACTGATAGAGATGACATCATTGGGAAATTCTATTCGCAACCACCCAAACAAAGGGTCCCTGTTGTGTACTAGGTGCACGATGTCATGCACCCAATTTAGCTGTCCGTTGCGAAAATGCATGGCTCGGATCAAATCTAAACAATGGCTCTCACATGGAGTTAGATTTGTTACGAGTCTTGCATTTTTCGCAACGGACGGCTGGATGGGTGCTTGGCAGGATCCCCCAATCCCTTCAACCCCCCTCTTTTTTCAGTATACAAATCCAAAAAAATCTTAAGAAGGTGCATGAGATCACCTTAGCCCCATCTTAATCATTCAAACCGCCTATTTTGTAAACAATAATTTGTAGATCATTTCTGCAAAAATCAAGTCAATCAGATATTGGTAAGTTCCTCATTTCTATTGAAATCAAGAAAGGTTGAATTTCTTTAACTGTCCATTGTTTTCAAGAAAAATTAAACACCTACCGATATCCAATTAACTTGATTTTTCGCAAGATTGATCTAAACATTATTTTTTTACAAAATAGACATTTTGGATAATTAAGGGGGATTCTAAGTGAGCCCCAATCCCACTCACACGCCTTCTTAAGGTTTGTTGGTGTGGTTACTAAAAAAAGAGGAGGTGTGTATAGAAGTTCCCATAATGAAGTTCCCGGCATCATAGGCATGTCAAAAATGCACATACCCAACTTTGCCATGGGAGCTCAACTGTTAAGGTTGCTACTGAAATTCATCCTAAATTCAAAAGTAGGTATTAGTCTCGACTTAAACATGACGTCTCAAAAGTAGAAATGATACAGCAGGCCAACGCCGTTCCATAGACTTAAACATGACGTTTCACACAATGGCACCTAAGTGCCCAATCACGACCGCTGAGCTCTAGGTCAAATGGGGAACAAATAATAACCAACATATCAATACAAGGAGATTTCCCCGAAAATCTTACAAAACAATGATGGAGTAATTAACTAAGAAGGGTATGTAAAATAAGAGGGAAAATGAGTATCTTGAACACTTTTAGTTCATCTACTCGTTTCCGTTATAAATCCCTCCAAAAAAAAATAATCTTAATCCAAACATATCCTCGTAGATTTCTTAGACAGACAGAAAGGGCTTCTCCAAATCAGTATTTTTGCAAGCCATAATCTTAGAAGATCCATCCACCAAGATATGTACAATTGTTGATTGATCGTTGTCTGAAGCTGGGACTGTGTCCATGTGAAGCACCTCATGGTCTTGTGCTTTTCCCCACAGCACAACATATAATCCAACAATCACACCAACTGCTCCTGCCAGGCTGTAGTGATGAAGCAAGAAAGCAATTTTAGACTAAAGATGTGATTCCTCAAAGGCCTTAATAACGCCACTATTTTTAAGAAAAGCTATTCTCCCCTGTTTTAATTGTTTTTCAGTCTAGTATCCAATTGAATCTCAAAAAAAGTATAGTATCCAATTTATGCTCTTTGTGGCATTGTCAACTGTGACCCTCACGTTCCAATCATGTCAATTGAGACCCTAATAGCATCCTGCCCTTACGTTCCATTCGCGTAAATATTGTCCCGGAGTTGGAGATGTGTTTAAGGGGCTCTGTCGTTCCGGCTGATCACTATTTTGGACTTCACGTTCCAGTTATGTCCATGTAATCCCTTATATTACTTGGTGTCTAGGTTTGGGGCCATTTTGTGGGTTTAAATAACCTTAATAGGTGTGTGCTTAGCCTTGTTGAAAAGAGATCTTGGGCCTGCTCTGATAAGGCTGGTAATTCTGTGGAGCATGTGGTGTACAAGCTCTCTCTAGCTGCATCTTTTTACTGGTTTTAGAGGGAAAGGAACTTTCGCATTTTCCAGCATAAAAGCAAAGGATATCAGAGATTTGATTACTGCATTGAAGGGGATGTCAGGGCCTGCATGGCTTCTTGGAGAGCCATCAAGAAGAGTGAATCTAAATGTTTGCGTGCTATTAGATGGAAAGTGCCTCCCAAATTTTTTGTTCCTTAGGCTGGGTGTTTCATTTGTTTTTCTTGTATTTTTTGCCTTTGTATAGCCTTGTGTAGATGGGTTGTGATTCTTTCCACGTTCTAGATTCGGCCTATTGTATTCTTTGTTTGAGCTTTATAAAATTCACAGATTAGCAAAAACAATGCTCAGTATATTACTGTGTGTTTATATGTTCCATCGATAGCAAATGGTCAAAGACCTTAATTTTACCAAAGAAATTTTGATAATGATACCTGCCAATATATATCTCTTCATGGAGAAAAATTGAAGCGAAGATTGTTACCACAACCGTGGCTAGAGGGCTGAACATAGCACAGAAGAGTGGACCTCTGCGTGAAATGCACCAGGCTTGAACAAAGAAGCTTACTCCTGACCCTATTATTCCCTGTGTGTTAATTTCATCAAAAGAATCAAACCTTAATTCACTGCAAAACCACTAATCTAAGTGAAAATTTCGAAGAAAACAAAGTAACCAAATACGTACTGCATACAGACAACAAGCAAGTTCAAGAGAAGAATTTAAGATCCAAGATTCAGGGTTTCGCTCGAAGAAGAGTGCAACTGTGCCTGATTGCAATGTTGCCATGGAACACATCCAACCGGATAGAGATAGGTGGTCCGGATAGCTAGCTGAAACTGGAACCTGGTCGAAACGATTCATATAAGAAATTTTGCGATAGAATTTTAGGGAATCGAAGGTTTTTTATTATAAAAATTATCTATCATCTAAGTGAATTAACAGTGGAGTGCAAAATTTTAATACCTGGAAAATGATCCAAAATGACCAGCAACAACTGCTTCCAAGGAGCAAGAAGGAGCCCACCAACCAATTCTCACCTCCTGAGTTGTTTAATAGCTTTGGGCCTCTGAGCAGTACCATGGAAACTGCTCCGCCAACGCGCAACACTGTCCCTATGATCTTGCCAATACTTCTCAAGCTTCTTATATTTACCTTTTCCAAACTGTTCAGTTCATAAATGGCTTAGTGGAGAAACTAAGTGCAAAGGGCACGTGTCTGCAACCCTCCGATGTAGGTGGGTTCATATCATAGACATGAAAACTCACACATATTGAACGATTGTGGACACATCGGTGTCAGCATTTTTCAGTACTAAATTGAGAAGCACAGTGGTATAAATGCTTTAAAACAGGGTATGTATAAGTCCTCAATGCAAGGAAATAAGTACTGAATGTTTTATACATGGACCTTTTTTAAGTAATTACCCAAGAATAAATGCCGTAACGAATGTTATTGCAGGCACTAGATTAAATAGTGCACTTCCCATCGACGACGAGGCTAGGTATATGCCCTCGAAATAGATGTTTTGATTGATTGTTACGCTGCGAAATAACATACAAAAGGTATATTTTTAAACACCATTATATCTTATTATTGACACAACTTAAAATAACATGAGAAGAAAAAGTTGTACCCAACTAAGAGCATCACTAGTGGTATACTCAAATATGGATACTCAAATATTGCCACATCACATTTTGAGTATTCATTTAATGGGTTTATAAGTTTGAGTATCTACCCTTCTACAATGGTTCATTTGTGTCCATAATAAAAAAAGTACTATTCACTCTATTTTTATTCATAAAATGGGCACAACTTTAAATTTGTACATATATTTTTTTATAATATTATTACCATTTAAAAGATATTCACAATACGTTTAAAATGAGATCAATCTTGAACATATTTTGGTAAAGATTAAAAATTGATAATTTCAATTTTTGAGAGAGTGCAAAAAAATTGAGTTTTGAATTAAGTATTTGAAAAATGGAGAGAGAATGTTGTTACTTTTGATAGGGTGTGGTTCCCAAAATTTGGTTATTGAGGTTTGGTTATTGAGAAAGATTGGTAGTTTTGAGTATCCAAATGCCAAAAGTTGAGTATTTGTAACAAATGTTGTTAACTTTGAGTATTTATCCAAATACCATTGTGAGCCTCTTTTGTGTATCAAAATACTCATCTTTGAGTATTTTTGTGTTTGAGTATACCACTAGTGATGCTCTAAAGAAGCTAAAAATATCAAACAAAAGCTTCTCAATTCCAAACATGACCTCTCTCTCCTACAATGAAAAAGAACAAATATCAAAGAGAGAAAATATTCATGTTTTCTGTTTGAAGGGAGAAATCAAACTTCAGACACTGAACTATGCATTGATAACATCGATTTCCGGATATTTATGATGCAAACACATCATAAAGAGAGGTTAAAAAGAGAGACCACGTCTTCCGAAAATCACGATTTCTTGATATTACACTTTGTCTAAAAATCTAACCAGCAAATGTGAAAAATTATCGCGACACTCACCTTGTAAAGTAAGCTATAGGAGCAATGACCAGAGTAGCTATGCCTTGCCTGTAGAAAACAAACACTGAGGGGCTCATTCCTTGAAGGAGAGCAGCTCTGGTTGACAGGGCAACCCCTGCATAACTGAGCTACATTGCAACCATAGCCACTATAGGCTTATAATAATCAATCCCACCCATATGATCTAATCTATAGTACTTAGTTGCCAAAAGGGTTCTAATGATCAACAAAATATGGAAACATTACCCACTGACCTCTATTTATAGCAGCTAGCATGGGAGAATGTTTTAGGAATTTGACCCCACAAATGTAATGAAAGTACCACAACCACAAAAATAGTCTCACAACAATTATCCTATTCAGTTGGGCCTAGTGTGGCCTCAAGTCCAAGTTGATGTAATTCAAATTCTTGTATTCTCTTACTGCATATAATTAAAAAGTGCATACAAGGATTGTATTGTCCTTACCTCTTTACCCTCATCAATATCCATTCGGTGACCCAACACCTTTGATGCTTTTGAGCACATGCAGCACTTCATCCATTCAATATGATTTTCTCAAGCGGATTGGTTTTTAGTACGTGTTTTCCACTTAAAACTGCTTCTGCTTGGCATTGGATAGGATCACTTGAGCTATACCCTATATATGGATATGATTGCGTGGATAATACGGTATGTTTTATGGTATTTCTTTATCGATACGTATTACAATGCAGTTGCACGCTGTAGGAAAGGTCAGCGCGTCTGGTGACGTGGCGATTGACCAACCAGTAATGGATAGCCACGTGGCTCGAGTAAAATTGCAGGAGACACGTCAGGCATCAGTTGGATTTAGCAATCAGCGAATAGACACCGCGAAGAGCAGGCTTCGCGGTATGATGTATCCAAACTTCTGATATATCCAGAAAGGAATGCCCTCAATAAGGGAAACATCACCAAAAGGAGGTTCACCCCTCGCGAGACCCTTAGCGAAGGAGATTGACGCGACGGGGAAGAATGAACGCTCCCGCGAATACACGAATTAGGCTCGCGACGACACCTGACCAAAAGACATGGGAAGGAAAGTCGATACGAGCTTGAAAGAGGTCTTGGCGCGAGCCAAAGGGCTCGCGACCACGACCAACAACGCGGGAACAGGGGAGATACAAATAGTTTGGTGGCTTTGAGGGATTAAGGGTTGCCGCGAGGGAAAACGATGCACTGGAATGACCTAATGGAATCTTCCTAACGGCCAGTGACATCACCCACGTCGCCTAGGTATGCGGAAAGAGCACGTGTCACCATATTACTGGGGAAATGTCTGCCGCCCCATGATTAGGTGCAGATCCCTATAAATATGGAACATTCCTTCACAAACTCTAGAGAGAGATCTTCTGATTCATCCTTGAGCACGGAAATTCTAGAGAGAGGAAGTGACTCTGAGCTTTGGAAACAAGAGCATTGCTCTTGCTGGGGCTCGCGAGCTCTCATTCTCACCTAGAACTGTGATTTCGAGGGCGATGATGATCTTGAGGGGAATGAACCGAACATTGCTGCCTTCTCTTTCTGCACACTTGGCTTAATCCTTCACCCCTACTCACACTCTCTTATTCCTGTTTGATCACTTGTTACCAATTCAGTCATTAGCTATTGTTTGCCTCTCCAAAGTTAATTTTATTTTGACTTAAACAAAGAACCTATCCTACACACGCAAACCTCGACAATGAGGATTTCTTCAGATTAGCCGGTCCATTGGGTCTAACACGTGGAAATCACAAAAAAAAAAAAAAAGAGAAAATATCGACAATAATGTGATCTGGAAGATATCGAATTCCACATCTATTATAGCCAAAATCAAACATGCCTCCAGTTTTTGTTTGGTCGCTCTACTGATTGGGGAATACATAATCCCATATGATGAGTCATCCTACTAGGACTGATATGGAGGAAAATTATCACCATCTTATCTTGTAAAATATGTCATATGTCCCACATTGTTTTTGGATTGTCCAACCAACATGCAATATCTCCCCTAAGAAATAGAATATGTTCTATTAGTTTACTGATTTGGGTCGCAAGAGGTTGATGTAACACAGAGAAGATAAGCAGCAAGGATGTGGGTTGTGGAGTTGCCAATAAGTCCAATATAGATTGTTGTTCCGGTATGTGGTATGTTTTTTGATGTGTGTGACATTGTCTATTTTGATCACTCAAGTGTCCAGTCAGTTTACGCGCACCTCGACTAATCTTTTGACAATGTTACGTTACCTGCTTCATTATGTGAAAGAAGAAGACAGGGGAGGAGAATCTTTTACCTCTATTCTACTCCTATATCATATATCCGGCAACCAGATCCTGATCATGTCTGTGCCATTTGATCTCAACATTCTTCCTCTGTCTTTATCGACCACAATATCAACAGCAATCTTCCTCTCTCTCATGATTTTACTGCAACCATTTGAACCAAGAAACGAGTGAATTTAAACCGCTCCGATCATTTGTGTAAGATAATGAGATGAGTCCCCAGTGGCGGAGCCACATGCATGTCAGTGTGGGCCTGTGCCCACACTGGATTTTTGAAAGGATTTTTTTTTTTTTTGCAATTTTGCATTTTTTAGAAAAATATACATCACTTTTTCACATACACAAAAAACTAATTAGCTGCTCTTGGGATGTCATTACTTTGTGTTATAATATTATTCTCCTGCGCATATTTATGTGGGACTCAATACTAAATATATGAGTTTTACCTGCATATGTGATGAAAGCCAATAAAAAAAAAAAGTAGTAGAGAAGGGTTTAGGGCATCACGTCATTCACGTGGCGATGCCCCAGAACCACTGTATAACTAATTACTTACAAACAAGTCTTAATTTTTGCTTCGAAACTATAATGTGTTTAAGGAACCCCCAGACCTCCACCAACTTGAACCCCAAACCCCCCCTTGGAAGCCAAGAGGTACAACAAAAATAGACTAAGAGGAACATCTATCCATAAAATGTTAGTCAAGTGAGACTCATTTCAAATGAAAATCAAGATATGTTATATTCTTTAAAAAGCGATTTTTTTTTTTCACAACAAAAGTACTGGCATTTATAAATTGTGCCCTCACTAGAGCAAATTTCTGGCTACGCCACTGTGAGTCCCACAGTAGTTACCATAGTATTTTTGTTACTCCTGGAAAAAATACGAGACATGTTGCGATAGAATATTTGGGCTTACTTTGTTTAGCTGCCCAAAGATGCTTGACCACCCAACCCACGTTGGATTCTCTCGAATTTATATTTGGAAGATGAATACGGTACGAAAATGAGCCCACGGCCATGTCCCAAAACGAGTAAAGAAAAGCCCATCATTTATGGTTCATAAACAAAGCATGGGCTAACAAAACTTCAAGGTTTTATAAATGTAGTGGTCCATTTCTACCTCGGATGTTCTTGCAGTTGGGTCCTTGCCTATAATCTTTATGTTCTGTACTGTTTGGTTGGTTTGCTAGTTGTTATAAGACTCTTAATTGGGAGGCCAAGAGATCGAATGTTTCTCTCTTTAGAGGGGTTCTTTCTTTTTTTTATGTAGTTTCTTTCCTATGATTGACTTATTTCTTGTGTCGGTTGAACTGTTGGATTTGGTTATCTCGTGAACTTTCAAAAAATTGGTTTAATGTCCCGTCGTTTATACTTTGTAATTCATACACCATAAACGCCTAAATTGGAGCTTGTACCTTTCATTTCGAGGAGGTCTTGGTGTGCACTAATTCTACTTGGTCCCACACGAGTGCATGATGGATAAAGTGGTTAAAGCATCACGTGGCGGTATCCCAAGACCGTAAAATAATTATCCCATCTGGAGTCATCGTGAAGGGGAAAGGTTGACTCGAATCCTCGGAATCCAAATTAGAAAAATGGTTAGGGTGGGAACGTGTACAATCATCGGTGCATGCAGGTGGAAGGGCTTGTAAACAATGTAAAGTCCACTTATAGTTCACATCATCTAAATTTTTGTACTTAGCTTAGTTGGTAACATTATGATTGTTTTCCAAATTAAACCTTTTTGAAAGTATAAGATCACATGGGACAAAGAGTCGTTATGTGGCTGGTGAACTGCATAAATTTTCGCTGGGTTTGTTAGAGTACAATCTGTCAATCTCTATTTCCCTCCCACCCTCCCTCTCTTCAAATCAAGGACACAACAAGAAATTCTTTCTTTTTTTGCCGATAAGAAGAAGAAGAAGAAATCCTATCGGGGGAAATGTGTAATATAAAATTGTAAAATGGTTGTAAGACATAAATAAAAAATAAATAAATAAAGGCAGTGATTTTGGCACGAGTGCCAAAATCAAGTCCATAAAGGGTTTGATTTTGGTACTTTCATTTTTCAGTGCCATTATTAATTTGAAAAGTGTCAAAATCAATTTCCAAAAAAAAAAGTGGTTAAGAAGGTTTCGGGTTTGAGACGTGAGGACACCCATCATCTCTTGCAACTCAATTGGCCCGGCTGTGACGCACTAGGTTTTTTTTTTTGTCATTCGTCATTCCTAATCTATTATAGGGGGAGGGGGGAATGAGATTCGATCCCAGGATGCAGTGTGGGACATCCAAGAGTTCTATTGCATGAGCTAGCCACCACTTGCGACGCCGCCGCTGCCGCACTAGCTCTTGTTAGGGCTGTCAAAGCTTATGGGTACCTATTTCCTCATGGTATCCGACTATCCGTCCTGGTTTGGAGTCTTTACAAAAAGTCTCTATTAGGAAAGTTGCTTACACTGGTCACCTTCTCCAACACCCTTTTTAAAATTTTCAAAAATTTTGGAAACAAAATGTTACACATCACAAAAAACAGAACACCACCCCTCTTTTTTGTTTGGTTCTTTTCTTTTTATCGCCGCACACAATACCCGTCATCTGGCCAAAAGGGTTGGAAAGGCCATGGGCAGATGGGCTGTTGCAAATGCCAACAAAGAATTGTAATTTATGTGGGACAATTTACTGGAGGTGGTGTTAGGTCACATATACGTATACCACCAGGCACCAAAACGAGAAAAACTTGGGTGTCGGCTGGGTATCACGGCGGTATCCAGCGCGCATCTTGTCCACATCTAAAACACTTTTGGATAACTGAAATGGAACGGTACGAGTACTACGTCACCACGTCACATGTGCCCAAGTTTTTTTCCGCTGAAATCCCCCTCAACTGTCCCATGACCACAATAAACATCACCAATTAAATGGAATTGGATTCCAATAAATGCAACCAGCCTGTGAAAGTTGTGCCCACAATTAAAACCTTTCTTTGTTTATTTCTGCAACCACTGAGATCCAAGAAATCGCAAGAAATGATGGATCAACATTTAGTGCAGATTTTGAAATTTTGAATCCGATAGTTTTCACAGTTACTACTGCAAAACCTTTGAAGCACTCAACTACCTCCACAGTGTATTCAGCATATTTTACAAAATCTACCTACCTTTTTCCTGTGTTAGAAAGAATTAAGGCTATGTTTTCACTACAAAAACCGTCTACTCACTGTAATCAAAAGTATATATGTTGTTTTTGCTAATTGTCAAATCAATTAATGTAAGTGACAAGAATGACTTGTGAGAAAATACCAAAAATACTGCTAAAAATACAAAAAAAAAAAAAATACCAAGAATTTCTAAAGGAAAATTGCACAAACCTTTAGATGTCTGCATATTCTCAATTTTTGATTGAAGAAGAAAAACCAAGACAACCTTTACAACATGATAAAGAAACACCAAATTTTGAAAACCAGACCATTTTGTAAATCTGATAATGGCAGTGGGAACCAAAATGATACAAGAAATTGAAGTCCAGATATATATTTGTAAAAGGTCCAAAAACCTTTGCAGAAAGAAGGGAAAAAATAGGTACAGAGATATTGAGAGGGAAGACCAAAATTCATAATCAATTTGTTCTTGCTTTTCTTCCTCTTTCCATTGGATTACCCGTCTCCCATATTTGTTACCCACAACAAAGTTCCCGAAGAGCTAAAACAACAAAACAAAGAATATAAAACCTAATCAAAGAAAAGAAAGGGAGGACCAAAAATGAAGAAAATAAAAATTTCACTAGACATTGGGTGGAAAAGATGAGTGAACCACCTTGTTTTGTTTTCCCACAAGCCAATGCAGAGTCCTACTAGCAAAAGATGGTGTTTTTGGTTGAGAATCCAAAGAGATATTGCGACTCTGATTTTCCTCATCACAACCCAGTTCACTTCCTCCATTTTCCCAGCTCCCCATGTCAACTTCTGAGATAGTCCTCCTAATATTACCCCGGTTCACCGGAAACCGGAACGAAAAAGCCCGTCTCGACGACGACTCCGACTCCGCTGCTGCCGGAGGATTAGGCTTCTCCTTCTTTCCCCTTTGCCAAATCTTGGATATTGAAACACTCTCCTCCCTCTTGCTCTTCCCAATACCATTTCCATTCCCATTGTTAATAAAACCACTATTCCCAATTCTTTGAATTTCACCACTTTTAAATGGTTCAAAACCAACGAACTCTCTTCTTGAATCACAACCACATTCAGACATTGCTGGCCTATGACCAGGAATCAAAGGCAGAGAAGCCTTCTTCTTGCTCGATTGTTTCTTCACTGGTGTCCTAATGGGTACTTGTAACAATGATTTATCATCCATTACATATGCAAAAGACCCCATAGAAAAACACCTCCTTTCATCAACATTATTGGTACTACTGCTTTCACCTTCGCCTTTCCCTTCATCTCCACCACCAACATTTCTAAACTTCCCAAGCTTCACATGAACAACTTTCTCCTCTGAACCCACAACTGGTTCTTGATCCACTTCTATTTTCGGCCGAATCTCGCCAGATTTGGTTGAAAAATCGATGTGGGATGAGCCAAACTCATCCCTAAATTGAAAACCCAGGGAATTTGCTCTTGCTACGGAATTACTGCTTCCCAGAGCACAATCTCTCTCTGAGACAATCTCTCGAGCACTCTCACTGCCAGATTCAAGAACAAGGACAATGGGCGAAAAGCTATGGTTTGGTGAAAAATCAGAGAGTAAACTAGCTCTGCATAAAGGGCAAGTGGAGTGAGAAAGAAGCCATGTGTCTATACACTCCATGTGAAAGGCATGGCTGCATTTGGGCAACAATCTGAGCTTATCTTCCGGCTCAAATTCACATAAACAAACAGCACAATCAAAAGGGTCTTTAACTCCAATAATGGATTTGTAGTTGAAAACAGGGAGGGTGTCTATGAAGGATTGGTCCACACCCGAATCATGGAGGTGGAAGAGTTGCTGTAACTGGCCTTGGAAGGCAGTCACACTTTCCAAATCATCCGGGTTTCTGTTTTGAGGCCTAAATAGGAACCTAACAAGGAGGTGGAGCAACCCAGAAAGGAAGAAAATGATTGCAAGAATTATGATGATTAGGAGTATACTTGGGCTTACCTTGTTGTCCAAATTGAAACCACCAGATTGAAGATTGGCTGGTGGTGGAGGTGGAGGGAGGAGAAATGGTGGGTGTGATGGAGGGACAAAGTTCTGTTCTTTGATTCCAGCGAAAATCCAGTCCATCTTTTCTAGTGAAAGTAAGAAGAGAAAAAGCCCCAAAGATTGGATCTTTTTGCTTGAATCATATGATAATTCTTCAAGTATCTTATCTAATTAGGTTGTGGGCCTCTGTGATGGAGATTTCTGGCAAAGATGGAATTTTACTGGAAAGAAACCTGCAAGTCAAATTTGCAGAGAGAGAGAAAGAGAGAAGGAAGAGAGAGAGAGGGGGACAGAGAGAGAGGAGGGCGAGGGTTCAAATTGGTGGTAGAAATAAATGTGATCAAAGAGTTTTAGGGAAATTTGTTCAGAATCAGAGCAATGAATTATGGGAATAAAGTAAGCAATTAAAGACAATAAAATAAAATCGGATTAGAAACGATACAGTTTTTCTCGTAACTGGTAAATGGAAATTTGCAAAGATTAGGCAAGCTGATTTGCATGATTTGATCATATGGATCCTCTCTGGTTGACTTAAAAGGAGGAACTGACTGCACCGACCCCAATGACCATTTAATTCACCCTGTTTTAAAAAAGGGTTTTTTTTATTTCTTCCAAAGTAATATCGAAAAAAACGAAGGTCAAATTACCTTTAATATTGCTATTTAGTATTTTGAGATGTGAACCCAAATGGGTTCGGAATTTTTTTAAGTGTATTTGTTGATTCCTCGCTGATCACATTCCGCTTGGGTTCTTCTATTCCACTTCTAACCTGAATCCAAGGGTTCTTGTACTATGGATATTGGATAAGACAAAAGCAACAATCTGAAAGTGAAACAAAAAAAAATTGGAGTGACAGAGAAAGTCAAGATTGTGTGTGAGAGAGAGAGAGAGTTTTGACATTGGAAAAGAGGCAGAGAGGCAGTTAAAATGAGTCTTTCTGGACCCCATATAGCTTAGAAAGTCACACACACAATTTTCATCCACTATCTAATGGGTTTTTTTACATCAATTTTTGTGCATTGTGCTGGCCAAAAGGCAATCAGTCAAGGAACCAAAAACCCATCTAGAAGAGGGGTCTTCCACTTCATGTCTCTTTTAGTGATTCCACTAAAATTCTCTGGTTTTAGGGCATGTGAATGTGCTTTCAAATGTGGTAAAAAAATTAGAGGTGGTTGCCAAGATAGCAAGTGGCGAGAGCCTGGAGGTGAAACTCCCCGAAGCAAACGGTCTCGAGATCGAATTCCACTTGCGGATAATAGTTCTCGTCAACTAGATGTTGTATTGGACACTATCTGTTTAGCTTGCATTTACTTGCGCGGTGGTGACAGATTATCTTTTCATTGATAGAGATTACTCCGAAAGGACGCCAGAGTAAAGCTTGGCAATTGAAAGCCCCTCCTCCTTAAGGGGGGTTGCAGCTCTGGTCTTTCCTTCCCAAACTTTTTTTACTTAGCAAAAAAGAATAGAAAAAATGTTGTTAAAATCTATGGTAGATAAAATTACAGGTTGCTAATTTCCTCTCTCCTTCTCCTCGACTAGGGTTTTGACTTTGAGGGCTTTGTTTGATAACTAAAAGTGTTTTTTTTTTTCTTTTTTGAAAGCTGATAACGGTGTACTAATCAATATATGCGTACCTCAACTTAGTCTTCCAGTTTGATGGTTGCATGACCACTCTTTGACTCTAAACATTTTCCCCGTCAATTAAAGTTTCGGACTTAGGTATAAAAGCTCTACGTTTGAGAGCGAAGACCGTAGCATAAATAGGTTAAAATACATTTTAAGGCTTTTGCTTGTGATTGCTCTATGTTCCAGAAAAATGACTTAAACTCAAAACTGATTTATTGCGTTTTACGAAACAGATCACTATCTCATAACACATCAATTCAATTACTCTCTATAAGTTCCACCGATTAACATTATTCAAATGATCAGTAGTTTTGCATGAAAATGCAAGTAACATGACATATATAAGCATTTAGCCTTTTTATTTATTTAAGTGTTGGGAATCTCGGATATTCATTAATTGGAATATTAAATAAGAACCTTGAAAGGTGATTGAAGTAACAAAAATGAAAAAAAAAAAAAAAACTCCCATGATACATGCAGATACCTAAAGAGTAATTTTTATTTGGGAGAAAGAAAATCCATAAATAATGCCCCTTAAAAGCTTCATACATGCTTCATACATGCTTGATTTTTTTATTTTTTTTTGGGCACTTCTAACAAAAATTTATCATGCCGAACAAAGAAAAAAAGTGTAAAATTTATCATAAGGTCAATGTCGAGCTTGCTATAATATCCAGAAAAACTGCACATTGGTCACCCCAGTTGGAAATTAATCTATTCGATAATCCCAATTAAAATTGTAAAGCTTCCTCGTTAATCGAAGATATATATAGAGCTACGAAAGTGAAAGCAATAAACTTGGAAATTGAAAGCAATAAAGGTTCATTGGAATAAGTAATTCAACTCAAGATATTTTCTCTGGCCATTATGGTGCGATGTAAAAGTCGAAAGAATTGACGGAAAAATTAAAAGTCTCTATATATTAAGAAAAAAATAATACTAAATATAGATATACCCCCTTTTTTTTCTCACACCCACTTGACTCTTTGTTCACGATGTAGTGTTGAAAGATAGCTAAGAAAAATATAAGTTATGGGAAAGAAAGACACGCCATCAAGTGGCGGACACAAGATTTGTGTCTACCAGAATCACGTGTATTTTCATATTCATAATAAAATATATATTTTATAAAGTATATCGCTACTTGTGAGGTCCCAAGAAGAGACCATATTGTATTCATATGCGTAGCCATCGATTAGTTTTATACATGCAACCTAAAAAATGTTGATAAGTTGAAATTTTAGGAATTTTTACTCCACATATATAGAAATTTTAAGAATTTTTTTTTTCACTCAAGGGACTTGCAGAAGCCAATTCTATAGATTTTTTTAATTAATTTAAAAATTAATAAATCTACGAAGATGCTTGGAGTTGTACAAGGGTCCGGGTCCCTGGGACGGCCCCACACTCCATCAATGAATTCAATTTATAATGATGTGTCATTCTTTCCAAAATTACCTCCACAAGTCTGAAGTCTCTCCTTTGAGAATAGTATTCTAAAAAAAATCCATCCTATCTACACAAAAAAATACACCAATTCTAGGAACACAACTTAGACACAATTCTATCTTGGGCTATTCAATTGATCATGTGGATTCGTACATATCGAATGGCTCCAAAAGCAATTATATCCCAAGTTGTGCTTTAAATTTGAGTTCCTAGACTTTTTGAATTCAAAAATGGTCGAACATTATCTATAAGTCTTTGCCACACCGTCATGTCTTGAATAGTAGGTATAATAACTTATTCGTTTTTATCACAAATCAATTTTATACAATATATCAGCAATGAAAAATGTATGGAATTATTCTCTCCATCCACGTACGGGGACAACATGTACAAGTAACTAATCATATATTGTTCTGTATCGAACTTCAAAAGGTAATTCAAACACGAAATAAAAATTGGGAAAATGAACAAACTCAATATCCGACTTCAAAAGGTAATTGAAACACAGAAATATAAATAGGGAAAATGAACAAAATAAAAAACAAAAGAACCTTTTTTTTTTTTCCCGTTGAAAGAAACATCCATAAATTATGCCCCTAAAAGCTTCATACATTGTTGGCGGTGCAAACACCTATGCAAAAAATTACACAATTACCCAGTTGACTTTGCAATATAGTATATTAATTTTAAAATTAGTTTACAGATTGATTTGTTTATTCCCTCCTAAGAAAAGTTGATTGCTCTTAATTTCATGGTCCATGAAATCCAGTGAGAAGCATAGAGCTTGCCAAATACTAGCCATGAAATTTGAATTTTGTCAAACAAGGTTCATTAAATGAGCCAGAAGAAATTTTAAGCATTAACTAAATCTCCAGCATTTATTATGTCAATTTTCGATCCCAAGTTAAACATTTACCCTAATTACCGCAATAAAACAAGTGACCTAGTTTTGATCATATAGGGTTGAGCAGATCCAAGGAACAACCTAGGCCTTGGATTAACTAGGCCCACCTAATTTTCAAAAGCTGTATAAATATTAACCTACTACATCAATCTCCCCATCATGATCGTTGTCTCATTTATAGCATTTTATAGAATTTGAAATATGAAGCCACTTTCAATTTCGAAAGACTAAAATCGTGTTTATAAGTATGATATTTCTTATTCACGACAAAATATGTTGATTTCACCAACGATAACATACATGTATATATAGATGAAAGCTGAAAGTGCCCGAAATATATAGCGTGCGTTATTAAAAGATGAACTTGAACCTTAGTGTACGTGTTAAACTTCTCAGATTGGTACGTAAAGCTTGCTTCTAACAAATGTTTTCCTTATGAATTTTTTCATATGCAGGAACAAGTCATTTATCAAGGTTTGATTTTTGGGGTTAAATCGCAAGAAAATAATTTCTCATAAATCTCTTAGTCCCGGCGTGGATAGTCTACCTTTAAACAGACTGGAAAATGAATTAGTCGAGGTGTGAGTGAGCTGACTCAAATACACCTGACCATCAACCCGAAGACAAAATTCATTGTAAGTTAATAGTACATAGGCCTGGCCAGCTAAATTGGTGGCATCAATATGCAATAATTCTATTTAATTGGTGGCTTCACATTCTCATGTCCCATTATTTACGATTGCCAGAGCAAAAACTGACTACAAGTATATTCAATGCACATGAGAAGTGGGTTGTCAACTAGACAAACATATAAATATGGCATTTCTCAATCTTTTTTTTTTATTTTTATTTTTTATTTCCCTCTCTCTAATGAACTTGCAAATGAGCTGTCAAAATTTGAATGCAAGAGAGGGATGCCCACCTACCATTTCATAATAGTAGCAGAGAAAACAAATTGGCATAACTATGTATGTATACCGTGGAGTTTTCTTAATTGCTAGACTTGTCCAAGGTGTGTCTTTCGTGCCGTGGTCAAATACAAAAGCAAAAAAATGAATGCAAGAGAGGGATGCCATGATGTGAAGGCAATGGTTGTCATCTCAATTCATAGATTTAAATATGGACCCTTACATGGCGGTTTTGGGTCTTCTGGTACCACTACACATTATTATATTTACACTGGCGCAATACAAAAATTCAAACTCGTATATTCCAATACGTGCCATGCACGTATTTCGATCTTTTGGCCACTTCACAATTCCGCGTCGGTGCCCAAAATAAATTTTAAAAGATTCACCAATGGTACACCTGATTCTTAATACGTATCATTCGATACTCTCGCTACCGCTACACCACTACCAATAACGTTGCGGAGTCCACTACCGCTATTCTAAACCTTTGAATCTCATGAATTTGAATTCTACCCCGTTTTTCTAGCCGAGGGGAAAACAAAACGTTGTACCCAAGTCAACTATAAAGGAAAAATGAAGACAGTAGTTTTTCATCGTGGTCTAGATGATTAGCAGTGTCAGGAAAAAAATAATAGATTTTAAATAACTCATGAATTTCGAACTAGATGCTGAAAGGTTTTTCCTCAAACAATCTTTAGAACCTACATTAACTTATGACTCCGGAGAAACACGTTAACAAAAACAGTTTTGGGCATTATCATTTACCTATTACTTAAGGTATCGCAATTGACAAATTTTTTTTTAAAAAAAAAAACACAATCTAACGAGTTCAATTAATACAACAAGAAAAGACATTACGCATACAAAAAGACAAATTATACGGCCAAATCAAACGAATGATACATCGAGCAATAAAATAATCCGGCGGTCCGTTATCAGAGATCTACATGCTAATTGTCGATCGGCAGATCTACATGCGAAATGTCGATCGGCAACTGTCATTGTAGTTTCACTATCAATGACGATTCCTTGCAGAAACTAACTGAAACCGACCAAGTAACCAAAAGCATCACAGGTAGAAAGCACTGCGTGCACAGTTAAACATCGTGCAACTAGATGGTCAAGACCAATTAAAACACAAAAATCAGTAGAGTAAGTGCACAATCGCAACCGTAGTTATTGAAACTGTTAACGTGGTGTACTCTATACAGTCGATAGAGGCCATTTTTTCCCGTAGCTTATTCACCCGTCTAACGTACAACAAATTGAACTCGTACCTATTCCACCCACCCACCCCATCCCCCAATCACCTCCTCCAAACCACACAACCATCATCAAAGACGCCAGACCACAAGCAACCCATCAAGCCCCAAGCTGAATCTCAGACATACCAAGCAAACCCTGAAATGTTAAGCTGTATCCCAAACATAAAGCCGTGCAACCCTACAGCCATCAATCCGTAGCCTTTCAAATGTTATCGACCACTGGCCTGATCACGCCCATAAAACCGCGACCAACAAGAACTAACACACTCCACAAAAAAATAAAAATAATAAAAATAAATAACACACACACACACACACAACTCTACATGAGCATGGCATGGATGATGATTGAGCCCAAAGAAAAAAAAAACGTAAACTAGCAGCCGACCAAAGGCAACCCATTTCGTAGCTAGAAGCATTTGTCTGCACTTTGAGTAGGTGATCTGCTACCCAGTTGACCATTCCATTTGACAATGACAATGACAATAGCCAAAGTAAGACATAACCCAAATGGAGCCAAAAAGGCATCTCATTCTCCATTCTTGTATTACTCTAATTTTTATGTTTTTTCCAACTTGATAAGGGCAAGGGACGTAACCAATTCATGGAACATGAGTGGTGACGAGAGTAATAAGTCACCGTATTACTTCCGGCGGCATAAAGTGAAAATTCTATTATAGTAAGAAACGGATTAATTTATCTTTTTTCACATCCTAAGCACCCAATTGCTTGAATTAGCTTTGCAATTTCCTTAAATAACACTCAACCTAATTTGTCGCAACTATCCATGTGGAGAACCTACAACTTATCAATGTATTTAGAAATGATACAAATTCAATAATACTCCTATACTTCGGAAGATAGAAAACATTAGACCATGTTTGGGCTGGTGGTCCCTGCCTTTAGGCTTGGGCTAATGGGTTGTAATCCTGGGCCTGGACTAATGTTTGACTCTAGCTAACAACTTTTGGTCCATTTCGGGGCCCACGGGCGATCTTCAACAAATTAGTACTAGTAATAAAATTACTAAACACATACCTAAGCTACGGAATCAAAATAGGCCAAGGTTTCGTGTTGGGCCACTGTAGGGGTTTGCTCTGAAGATTGAGTTTTTGCTTTGAGAATTGAGATAGTGAAGAAGAAGAAGATTATTTCTGTCTCTCGCAAAGGGCCGAATTTGTGGGGCATGAACCGAACTTTTCAAATGGACTCTCAAAACAAAACCTTCGTAAAGAAAAAAAAAAAAAAAAAGAACCAAATCCCGAAAACTATTTTAAAGAATTACTAACTTTTCTCGCATTTTTAGCCGCAAATATACTACTGGACAACATAGCTGCAAATGTGCTAAAAGCTTTGTTTTTAGCTACCCAACTGCCATTTGCTAAAAGCACCAAAGTGATTTTAGCAACTTACTTTTAGCAAAATGAGTATATGAGAGAAAATTGGGTTTTAGCAACTTCGCTAAAACTCTACTTTTATGGGATTTCCCATTTTAGCAAATGGAAAACGTGGCCTAGGTAAATTTTTATCAATTTAAACTTTGAACGATGAAAATAAAAAGAAGACGAGCAAAGTCTAACCCCACTCAGTGATCAACAACGTCACATCTTTTATAACACTCAGGCTCCTTAATGGATTAATGATTGGATGCATGATGAGAGTTTCGTGGATTAATAAATAGTACGAGGAGATAAGATAGTAGGTGATATTTACGGAGGATGGACTCATATTGATGTTACATTTATGATGGATGGATAAAATAGTATTTGGAATATTTTGATAATAAAGGAAGATAAATTAGTAGTAGTATTTGGTTTGTTTTGTAATTGAAATGGGGGAATAATTAGAGTGTCCGGGATGGATTGAGGGTTGAAAAAGAGAGGTAAGGAGATATTAATTATGGGCTGGGTCTGAGCTATCCATATTTAAGAGGAGCTGGGGAGGATTAAAACCATGGAGATAAATAATACTACCCCTTTGTAAAAAATACCCAAACCATGGATGAGTGTATGCGTCCAAGATTAGACATTCAGGCCCATAAATAATACCGATCCGAACGGGCCGTTAGGTTTTTGAAATAACAAAAGCCTTTTCACTTGCTCCTCACTTTAAATTGGAGCCCCTAAAATTTTTTTGGCAGGTTAGTTTTAACTTTTATGAACCTAAAAAAATGGATGTTCCAAAATTTGGAGATTCTAAAGCGATGACTTTGCAAATTTTAGCCCAAAGCCGGCCTTGCTTGCGCACGCAACTCAATTGGTCGTACAAAATGGTTTGGATCAGGGACTGAGCCAAGATTCCGATTCAGAGGTGGAATCCAAAATCAATGTTCTCCATTTCTCAATTCCACAAAGATATTCTATTATAAAACGATGTAAAATTTTCAAATAAAACTTCATTTCGTTTTAATTTTGTGTCGAGAAATGTAAGAAATTATGTGCAGAAGTACTTCATTTCTATTCAAAAATTAGAGGTTTTTCACTAATAGACTATCATTTAGTGCAAATGGATTAATTACATTTATCTCCTCTAGTCTCTCTTCCGTTTAGGGTTCGCTTTTTTTTTTTTTTGGGGGGGGGGGGGGGGGGGCGCCGCCTCTCTTCCTCCTCCCCCCAGGCGTCTCTCTCATTCCGCCCCTCTCTCTCTTCTTCCTTTCTCCTCTCTTCTCCCTTTCCTTTCTTTTTCTTTTCTTTTCTTTTCTTTTCTCTTTTTTGCAGATCTTGGCGTGGTGGTTGTTGACAATGGCCGACGGTGTCGTGCTTTGGTTTGAGTGAGGTTGCGGGATCTTCCCTAAGTCTTTCATTCACGGCGGGCCTACACTATGGCATCCAATCGCTTCGCGGCGGCATGGGTCATCTTCCTCAACTCCTTCTCCGGTGTTGGCATTGCATCCTCCCTTCTTCCATTGCCGCCACCGGTTTGTTTTGCTGCTTCATCACCTTTTTCACTCCTGGATGACTTTGGTTCTTGCCTAACAGCGTGGTGGAGCTCTCACGGCTAGTGGTTGGTTCTCTCCAAACGGGTTCGATTCTTGGGTCATCCCGGTTTGCTTAACGGCACTGTGGAGATTTGGGTTTGGGGCGGCTGCTTTACCTTCTTGGGGCTGGTCGGTTGATATGGAGTTTTTTTGTGCCTATTGTTTTATCGGAGTTTTTAGACTCATTGGGTGTTGGGTTTCGGCCCTTTTGATGTACTCGTTTATTGTATTATCCAGGTTTTTAGACCCTTGGGTGTTGGGTCGTTTGGCTCCTTGCCAACCGCTGCATTGGGTCTCAGATTGTGCGACTCATGTTTCGTTGCCTTTCCTTGCCCTTATTAGTCTTGTTTCTTTTTCAAGATTAATAAAGTTATTTGCTGTTGAAAGTATAAAAAAAATAAAATGTTTCACGATTGATACCCGTCCCTGGTCTGGATGCGCCAACATTATACGGGCCAGACTTCGCTCTTACGAAGCAGGGTGGCCCAAATTTCGCTTTGTTTGGGCTTTTCTTGTAGCTTGAACACTGCCCTTGTTGACCAAAGCGTAAAATATATGCCCGAGTGGAAGTGTCTCGATTTACGTTGAGTAACAAATCTCGATTTTCTGATCAAAAAAGAAAAAAAAAATCTCGATTTAATTTATTACTAGATGTCAATGGGGCCAAAGTAAGTTGGATCTTAATATTTATTATTTAGCCTGGAAATGTTATAAACCAAATAAGTTCGTGCCAGACCAGTAGTGGAGCCAAGATTTAGATTCGGGAGTGATGCTGTTTAATGAGACTCCAACGTAAAAATATGAATGTAAAGATAAAGTATAAAGTCAGTACAATACTGAATTTTATTTTTTGTTACAAATGAATAAAGACTTTGATTCAAATCTCCTGTAGTTTTTAAATGAAATCCGTTGAGATAATTTTATTATGATTCAAACAATTTATTTTTTGAACTGCTATATTTCCATTAAAAGTGTGAAAAATCAAGTTGTTTAGACACCAATAAGTTAATCCACAAGTAAAAAACAACATTATTATCTACGAAATCGGAGGTGGCCCGGGCCACCCCAGCTCAATTTAGCTCTGCTGCTGCGTGGGACCCATATTGAAAATGGAAAGCCATTAGGCCAATTTGGGACATTTTTGTGTAGCTATCTACTGGAGTAGTTTCCAAGCTGATACTGCAACAAAGTATCAGCATCCATATATCTTGTGCTGTCCAACTTGATATCCGACTTGCCAGCTCCAGTACTGCCCACATGCTCAAAAAAAAAATAGACCTAAATTATTCAGTGGTCACTGATCTTAGATTAATATCATGCAACTGATGCTCCTCCATTTTATCTTACTGATGATAATAAGCTTGAAAAGTATGTATACCATAAGAGGATGCAAACAAATTACGCGAATGGAGTGACACATTGTATAATATATGGCTGTGTTCGGTTGCACAGTTTAGTTTAGTTTAGTTTAGTTTAATTTAGTTTAGTTTTGATGATGTAAGCTGGTGTAATAAGTGGAGAGAGATAGAGAGAAAAGTGAAAAAAGTGATGATATAATCAAAACTGGAATAGTGCAAAACTGCCCCAAAACCCCCAAACGAACACAGCCTATAGTAGTTCCAATTTCCATTAACCGACTGATCATATTATTTTTTACCCACCCATTGTTAATACAACGATATTGCAACTATCTCTCATTGATTCATTGATGGAAGATGTGTGTGTGTGTATATATATATATATATATATATATATATATATATATATATATATATATATATATATATATATATATATATATATATATATATATATATATGTTATCAAGAACAATAAAAAGTCATTAATTAGTTTCACAAACTAGCATCGAGAGATCCATAGGTTTATCTCTCTCTTAAGTGTCGTCGTTTGGTGCACTTCTTCTCTCTCCTTTTTCTATATCTATTTTTCACTTTTTATCACCAGTTTCTCAGATTTTACTGTCAGTATAGAATACAAGCACCTCAAACTGATTCATCTGTTTGGTCAAATGATCGTTACTTTGACTACATTTGCCCATAGAAAGACTCGAGTCAATTATAAAGGGTCCCAAGTTGCTTAACTTAGTCACATTAGGAAAGAGGAGGTGAGAGAAAATTTGATAGATGAGTAGAATTAAAAAGTAGTCATAGTTTAAATTGTTTGTTGTAGTAGAAGGGAACTGGTAAGCGTGGTGCCATAAAAGCCTGCAAATCTGCCAAAAAAGATGAAAAAGGCTTGTTGGGGCAGCTTGTCCTCTACTTGTTCGATTCCATTGCTTCCGCTACAATTTAGGGGTGATTTGGCAAAAAAACTAAAAATTGTTTTTTTTGTTGTCTTTGTTCAAAAAAATTTGCATTTGTTAGTTTTACGTCAAGTTTTCATGGTTTATAAATTCGTTTAGACGAAATAAATCCAAAGAGTATAAAATTATGGTAAAAAGTAATATTTTTTTGAATAAAGCCGAATTTTGGCTTTATTAAAAAAAATTAGTTTCGACCATAATTTTATACTCTCGTCTCCATAAACCACAAAAACTTGATGCAAAACTAACAAATACAAAAAAAAAATTTTGAATAAAGACAAAACGAAAAAACCAAAAAACCAATTTTTGGTTTTTTTGCCAAAGCACCCCTTAATTACACATTTACACTATAATACAAATTCAGGATAAGTACATTTATATGGCTTTCCAGTAATTGGACCATAGTGGGCCTAATTTGAGCACAATGATGATACATGGTTTGTTTCGACCATAGATGTCATTAGATGGTTCGAGATGATATTTGTGATGTGAAGTCCATTGGGCCACGGGTTTATTTTATTATTCTGTTTCATGCATTCTTTATTCTTTCTTTTTTTTTTTTTTTTTATAACTTACCCCGCGTCTTTCCTTGTATCATCTTCATCTCACCATCGTTCGACTTCCACTAGTCACAAACCCAACTACTGAATCTACTATTCTCCAAGGAAAGTGTCATTGATGTTCTCATTTTCTCTATTGACACTCTATTTTTTGTCTTTATTAGGTGTTTTATTCTTGCATTTTACATGTAAAGACAGAAAAATGAGTGTCAATAGAAAAAATGAAAGTGTCAATATCAGTTTCTATATTGAAAAGAAACCCTAGCTAGCTATTAATTACCCAAAAAAAGGATAACAGAAGTTGGTTAAAAATTAAAATTAGTTTCTTAACCTTGAAAAAATATTTTATATTCTCTACTATTAATTGATTGATTAACACAAAGGAGTAGAAAAACAAGAAACGAGAGCAAATGATGATTTGCTATGTTTTGGGGAGCGCAACGGAATACGTGAAACAGTAATTATATAACTAGGCATAAACAATCATGTGTGTGGAGGATAACTAAAACTAACAACATTGTGGAGATGTACGACCCTAAGGCTGTACAGAGCTCCCAATGCGCACAACTACCTTAAACACTCAACAAGATAATCTTCTACTATTATTTATTGAATACTTGCTAGTACTCTTTCTAGTACAACTTCACCATTGATCAACATCCCTTTATATAGGCACTAGATTCATCTAGACTCCACATACTAAAACCATACATGTATCTTTACACACACACCAAGATACATGAACCTTCACATACATTGAACACACACACCAAGACACGAAATACATGTACTTTGAACATACAATGAACACGCATAGACTTTTCATGTGTCACACATGAATCGATGTATTCATCAATTCTAAATTAATTCCAACACTCCCCCTTAATTTAGAATTTGACTCCATATTCTGGGCACATGGCTTTTGTATCGAGAAAACCTTGAGCTCTTCGGGGCTTCACATTGGGCTGCGATCTCTTGATATTTTTCAGCAGGACCTTATTGTGCAACCCATGGTCGTGGCCCCACAAATAGTCCCTAACTGTTCCTTCATCACAGTCCTTGACCATCTAACTTCATAATCTTGAAAACAATCTCCTTCCAATGACGTCTCGAGCACGGACTCCAACCGTCTCACTCTTCACAGACTCCCGCTGTGATTTCACCAACGTCTTGGAACAACCTTCTGATTACCTCACTGTAACTGGTTTAGACCTCCTTTAATCGACCAACACTGCACCCACAATGAATTTGACCCATGTATCGATTCTAGTTAGAAATACCTCAGGTACCAATCTTGACTGTTCATCGTGTCAGTCCCAGAACGGCCTTAATTGACTGAGGTAATTCCACCAGAAAAAGAACTAACCAACAATCGACGTTCTTGGCGGCTCCACTCTAGGTAGCTTCACCCCACAACAAGTAGCCAATATCCCTCTTGGATAACTCACACTTGTTCCTGCTCCGGGTAGCCCTTTCTGTAAAACTGAACTAAACAACTACGCCTCCACAATCGATGTTCTTGGCAGCACCACTCTAGGTAGCTTCATTCAACAACAGGTAGCCCTTTTCCCTCTTGGATGGCTCCACCTTGTAGCTATTCATTGATCCAAGTGCCCTCTCCTAAGCATCCCTTTCCGTGACTCGATCAACTAGCATGGAACCATAATATGTCACCGCAATTGGACCAACAGACCAAGCACTCGATATTGTTGAAGGAACCCAACTACAAGGAAATAACTTCTCTAGATCAACATGCCCATCCCATGATCATACTGGAGCTCTGATACCAAGTAGAAAAACAAGAAACGAGAGCAAATGATGATTTGCTATGTTTTGGGGAGCGCAACGGAATACGTGAAACAGTAATTATATAACTAGGCATAAACAATCATGTGTGAGGAGGATAACTAAAACCAACAACATTGTGGAGATGTACGACCCTAAAGCTGTACAGAGCTCCCAATGCGCACAACTACCTTAAACACTCAACAAGATAATCTTCTACTATTATTTATTGAATACTTGCTAGTACTCTTTCTAGTACAACTTCACCATTGATCAACATCCCTTTATATAGGCACTAGATTCATCTAGACTCCACATACTAAAACCATACATGTATCTTGACACACACACCAAGATACATGAACCTTCACATACATTGAACACACACACCAAGACACGAAATACATGTACTTTGAACATACAATGAACACGCATAGACTTTTCATGCGTCACACATGAATCGATGTATTCATCAATTCTAAATTAATTCCAACAACAACGCATATGGAATTTTTGGACCCCTTCCATGATTCCATCCAATCGGCTGCCACAATCACCTTTCAGAAAAAGCAATGGCTACCTTTGCTTCATTTGTTGGTTTTCCAAAATTTAAGCCCGATTCTTTCCTAAATTGCATCTTTCAAAACATGGAATCAAAGCATTGTTCCTCTTGACAAAAATGCTATGCGCAAGGAAACTTACACCGAACTATACACAAAATTTGAGTGTTTTTTTAAAAACGTGTTTACAAAACACAACTTCATGTTCTCACATTACTTACATTCTGTGTATGGTTCGGTGTAAGTTTCCTTGTGTATAGCATTTTTGTCCTCTTTAACTTTCTACACTTTTTAGTTTTTGTCTTTATTCAAAAAAATTGTCTTTGTGAGTTTTATGTTAAACTTTTTAAGTTTCCGCGATTTGTCTCGACGAGAGAAATCGAAAAAGAATTAAATTATGATCGAAACTCGAACAAAATATAAAACCCTACAAGCACAAAAAATGCAAAAAGTTCAAAAAGTCAAGCAAATTAATTATGTGAAATGTTTACGCAAAAGTTAAGCATAGACAACTTTATTCAAATCGTTGGGAAATTGAAAAGTAGTTCAAGAGCGAAATCAAACTTTTTTCATTACTGTGCAAATATACCAAATGCAAATATCAAGACATATCTTTTTTAAAAAAAAAAATCAAATATCAAGACATATTTGTGTTTGAAATCATTCCATGTGTATAGGCTTTACATTTACCAAGTGAACTTACATCGAATGGTTTTGCATGTACATTTGGATTTCTGCGTCCAGTAGCATTATTATTGACCTTTTTTTCTTTTTTTGGAAAGTTGATCTCAGAGAATTCAAATAAAACTTGTTGCATCGGTTGGACAACCAGCTTTTTAAACTCGGTTTTCATCTTTAATTTTCTTTTTGACTTGTTTCACATTCCAAACGCGTTTTCCATGCCCAATTAAAAAGGTGTTTTGTCACTATAAGTTTGTTATTGTTGCACAGGCTTGATCTGTATATCTGGTTATAAAAAAAAAAATTTGCTATTGTTTTGGTATTGATAGGGAACAAATGAAACCCACGTACAGGGGCAAACGCAAGACTTAACATTAGTGGGTCAAAAATCTACAGCATATACTCTCTTCGTCCTATTTTGACAGTACATTACAATAGAGTACGTCTTTCCGTAGGTGACTATCAATGGGATGGAAGGAGAACATTAGAAAATTAAAACAGAAGAGATCTTTTCTATATATACATGCAAAAAGTGCTATGTCATGTTACTTGAGGTAGGGAGAGAGTAAGAGAGAACAAAAAAGAAAATTATGGCCTTGTTCGTTTCATAGTTTTAGTTTTGTTTTGTAATCATTACACTCATTTCTCTCTCTATCTCTCTCTACTCATTACACCTTTTTCCAAAACTAAACTACATGTGAGGGAGAGAGTGTGAAAAAAATGGTGGGACCACAAAATAAGGAAAATATCATGGAAGATTCGGTGAACTATTTGGGCAAGGTTATAAATATTTTATGTTAATTGAGGCAAGATCTTGATAATAGAGTATAACTTATAAGTCTTGGGGCAAAATTACCAAAATATTAAAAAAATATGTGTACATATTTGTGGGGAATTTTAATATAGCGGGGTCAGGTGACCCCCCTTGCCTCTATGTAGGTCCTCCCCTGCTCACGAAGAAGGGTAGGACAAGGACGCAAGTACATAAAAAAATCAAACTAAATACTTTGTTTTGGCTTCAAATGGAATTTTCGTTGGTGGATGGTAGAATTAATTCTTCGAAAAATTCTATCGAGGCACTTACGCTAGAAACGTTATTTGAGATATCCAAAATAGAACAAAATAGATACCAAATAAATAGCCCCAAGAGTTAGCCGAGTTGGTTTGTAGGTTTGCTCCCATATAATTGACCGGTGTTTGATTCTTAGGATCAGGCCACACGAAAAATGATTTATTGTGAATCCTTAGGCTCCGTTTATTTGCCAAGAATGCTATGCGAGAAATTAAATTTTGAGAAAAGTGAAATGAATTGAAGTAAAGGAAAAGAAAATTTACTTTCCCGTGAATGTTCACTTGATAAAGCATGTTTCGAGGAAAGTGTAATTGGCGGGAGCAAACTTTCCCACAACACATAATTCCTTCCTTTTTGCAGGATGCATCCGTTCATTTGCCAAGAATGTTATGCGAGAAAGTTAATCCTGAGAAAAGTGAAATGAAGTGAAGTACAGAAAGGAAAATTTACTTTCCCGTGAGTGTTCACTTGATAAAGGATTTTTCCAGGAAAGTGTAATCGGTGGGAGCAAACTTTCCCACGACACATAATTCCTTCCTTTTTACTTGATGCATTTTGAGGGAAAGTGAGTCCTAGTGGGAAAAGTATTTTTGTGGATCCCATTATTTTCCTGCTAACTGAACACCCAAAAAGTTATGGGAAAATTGATTTTCCCATCCTTTCCCATACTTTCTTGACAACTGAACGAGACCTTGGAGGGAAAGAGAGTCTTAGTGAGAAAAATAATTTTGTGGGCTCTATTAATTTCCTGGTAACTGAACACCCCAAAAGTTAAGGAAAATTTGATTTTCCCGTTCTTTTCTATACTAGCTTTCTTGACAATTGACCGAGGCCTTAGTCCGACACGGAGCCTTTGACTAGAGAGAACTAATCGAGGTGTACGTCAGTTGGCACGTGCACACTTCACCATTGAAAAAAATTAGAAATATACCAAATAAATGGGCACACGACACATGGATGGTTCAAGGATCGTCAATGGGGGCCACAAGTTCCATTTCCCCACAAAGTTTCTAAAATCTTTTCCTTTTATATTGCCCAACCCCAATTGGATTTGGTAAGCTCCATGCATTAACGACCTTAGCCCCCGGATTTTGGCCATTTGATTGAACAGCCTTGCCCTATGGTATATTGGTACGGAGCTTTGAAGATTTTTTTTTTTTTTTTTTTCGACGGTCCAGCGTATTTGGACTAGCTTACATATATCTTGACTATTTTTCTTCCCAATTCGGTTAAAAGTAGAACATTCACGTTGAGACTAGGAGATTCGCAACAGATTTCTCTGTTTCAAACTAGCCTCAAGAAATTGCTCAATTTCGAACTCCAAATATCTAAATTTATAACACATTTATGTTGCCCCTTGAAAGCATTAAAGAGGTGGGTTTTGTCTGTTTTGTTGTGGCCCTTGTGGAGTGAGGGAGATCCATTGTTTCACACCATGACAGTGTCTTTCACGTGGGTCGTTGCCTCAAATTCATGCACTCTGTTGCTTATTGTTAGGATTGAGACATATATCAAATTACGATTATATAATACATTGTATGGAGGCATTTTGGGAGGTTCATTTTCAGTTTTTTACTTTTAATTTTTTTTGGCTTTTTAGCTTTTTAAATATAGTCAAAATGTATTTTAAATTTGGTTGAGTGTTTGGGAGATATGTGCAGAATACATTTTGAAGGTTTTTTCGTTAATCAAAATAGAAAAAGTGGAAAATGAGAAATCAAAAAACTCATTCAGCCAAACAACCAAAAGCCAAAACATATTCTCGTATAATGCATTTTCCATTTTCCAGCAAACAACCAAAAACCAATAACGCAAAAATGAAAAGTAGAAAATGAAGCATCCAAACATGCCCTATCTTATGGTTCAAAATATTTGTGCCTCATTTTTTCATACTAGCAGTTGCTCGAGATCCTAAAATTTTATACTACTATAACAAACAAACTGTTACTAAATGACCTGAGCCGAGCTTTAGCGAACAACTCACTTCGTTGGCAGCCCTAATTGCAACAGGAGGACAGGCAAAGTTTCATTTCTCCAAATGGATACCAAGTACATGCACTAGAAGAAAACTATGAGAGATGAATGCCTCATATTATTAAGCAACATTATGCATGCAATTTAATCAATATTAATGAACAGCGTCTATATAGCAAAGTTTACAACAAAAAAAGCAATATTACAACAAAGTGACAACCCTCAAAAGGTCTCTCTAAACTATCAACATCCTATTTCTATCAGAAAACTATTCAGTCCTCCTGAGCATGTTCCAACCCTCTCACAAATATACAAGGAGCCCAAAAGGTCATACTTGAAGCACGTATTAACTCCAAAATTACTCCAGTACTAATCCGAGTAGCAGACACTATCAAATACACTAGTATTAATTAGTTAATACTAAGACGTTCGCAGTTTCACTTACACATACATGGCTTAATCTTTGAGACGGCAGACTGGATCGACTAAGTAACGCAGCGTTCCTAATAAAAGTTTGGCCCCGCAGAAGCCCAATTGAGCAACCTCACCGTGGTAGGGATTGTATACATTTTATCACACGTCTGTAAGAGCGTTGGAACATGTCCTAGGAGTACTGAATAATCACTCCTTTGTAACGGCTACCCTTTACCATTTCTTACCCATTTGACTTTCCCTGCAACTACTTCGCCCTATTTACATCTCAAAACAAGAAAAAAAATACAAAATTCTGGCAGTACCCAATTACACGCAATCCACTCTTACCGTGATTTTACTGGGCAACCAATCTCCAGTGCTTCGGCTATCAGAATAGCTGTCGGATTCGAGCCAAACGACCAGCATTTGATCGGCATTGGAGGGTAGGCTTGCCTTGAGCTGTTGGAAACTGGGAATCAATACCTTCGCCGCCCACTCTTCCAAACCGGTTTGCCCTAGCCAAATCCCGCCTAGGATCTTCTCAAGCGCTTCCTCCTCCAATTCGAGCGACAATCTCTCGTCCACAACAGCAGAGAACTTCTCTGTGATTCTTCTTTTAACTTCACATTGAAATGGGCCAACCTCAACGGGCTTAAATACTACAGCATCATCTATCAAGCTCACCATCTCACGTGGCAATGAGTCTATAGAAAAGCGCCAATTTTCAGGACCATGATCATCTTCGTGATCGGTGGTGAGATCGCTCCCATCAGTCCGATCATCTACATTGTCAGCCACAAGATTAAGATCAAACGATAGACCACATCCCATTTCTTTCTTTGTCGGCCTGTCTGTGTCGTGTAGCCAATTGGCTCTTCGCTTGGCGCCTTTCTCCCCAATGGACAGCCTTAACTGCCAACCATCACTTGCGATTGATGAAAGCTTATCTTCGTCAAGCACATTTTGGCCATCCAAATTTCTGAGATTTTCTGGTACCCATTTTGCAGTAAGGATGAAAATCACATTCCCCAGACTAATTTCTCTACCATAAGAATCACAAATCCTGCCTCTCTCCATGGCCTGCTTAATTCCCCCACGAACCAACAAATCCGCTTCATCTATGTCCTCTAGCATAATTACTGAAAACGGGTTCCTACGAACTGCCTCTGCAATCCTGTCCAATGCTGTCTTACCACGGAAACTCACCTCTGAATCCAAATCATAACGCCTCGGCCCAAGACATATCATAACTGGATTCGTCCCACGAAAATGATCAGAAAGAACAGATGCCATCTTCTTCTTCCCAATCCTGTCTGGACCTGTGAATAATAGCCATATATCACCCTTCGATCCACCACCACTCCGTCTTCCATTACCCAATTTGCATCTAGTCACAGCCGTAGCCACTGTAGAAGCTGCTTCCCTTTGCCACCACACCTTCTCTGTTAAACCCTTGAGGAGTTTCTTAAATGAGTCAGCATCCAATGCATTAGCGAATTTCTCCACTTGAAAGTCATTGAACTTGGGCTGTGCTTTCGGACCCAACAAGTCTTTAGCACAATCTTTATGGGTCTTTTCTGGGGTGGTCTGGAGGATTTTGGTCTGGCCTAGAGCAAGGTCTGTCCCCACCGGGCTTCCTGGAGGGGTACTCGTTTGATCAGAAGGTTGTTTGGCTACTGGATTTGAGTTCAATTGTAAAGTCTCCCCAAGTTTTCTGGTTTGTTGCAACTTCGATTGGAAAGGCTGTCGAACAAAAAGCTTTGGATTGTACAAGCCTATCGGTGGAGCGTTTCTTTCAGACCCAAGATTCTGATGAAAATTAGGGTGCAAAAGCAAGCATGCATCGCTCCATTTCTTCTGTAGTTCATGAGTTTTCTGCTTGAAAATGGCCTCCTGATCCTTAGGCTGTGGAATATATGATGACAAAAATAATGAATTTATCTGCAATATTTATGAGGCAATGTCAAGCTTGTCATTCAAGTAAATATACCTGTGATTGATTCGTTGCTCCAATATCAATGTTAAGGCCTTTGGCATTCTGCAACCACTGTGGGAGTGGTGGTTGAGGTGCATCTGATTTAGCTTTGGAAGAGGAATTTTCGTACTCTGTTGCTACCAGTTTTGCCAGCTCCCGTTCGTGGTTCTGTGTGCATTGTGGGCAACAGCTCATTCTTTTAGCAGGATCCATGTTTTCAGAAACACGAGTTGGTAGAGTAGATGTTGCGGTTGGAAAGCTCTTCAATGGGATTCGAGACTCAACTGAGTTTCCATGAATTGTATTGGCCCCAAATCTAAAATTTGACAAATATGACAGTAAGTTCAGAACTTAACACCATGGGACTAAAGTACTAAACAGGTTGACAATCGACAAGAAGAAGAAGAAGACAACGATGGTGAAGAAGAAGGATGAACTATGCACATCTATAGGAAATCAAAAATTCAGAAACAGGGGAAATGCTTGGCAAAAATAATTTATTTTGTCCAAACCTCTAAATCAAGTTAAGTTCATTAGAACTCGGGGTGCAAACGAGCCGAACCAAGCCGGGCTTTGTTGAGCTCGAGCTCGGCTCGTTTACTAAATGAGCCAAAAACTTATGTTGTAGCTCCGCTCGGTTGTAAACAAGCCGGGCCAAGTTTATTTACTAAACTAGCATCTATAAACGAGCCAAGCAGAGCTTTAGAGTATTAAACTCGGCTTGTTTACCAAACGATACTCGAGTTCGGTTCAATAACTAAACAAGCCAAGCCGAGCCCTAACGAGCCAAGCCGCAAGCTGTTCGATTTGTTTGCAGCCCTAATTAGAACCATGGCGAGATCTACTGAAGGAATATAGACTTAGAGACAAGGAGAGAATGCCAATTTGTAAACATAAATCCTAAAATCTGCGTTCTTTTCAAGATATCATCTACTTATGAATTGTCCAATCCCTTAACTAAACCATGCTTAAAGTTAATTGAATCCAGAAAATGCGATAGAAACTGCTACTTCGAGATTATCATGTAAGGTTCAAATTTGCAAGTAGTACGTATAATTTACCTATCACCATTCACGAATAAGGAAAGCTACGAAGTTGATGCCAAACTCATGCAATGATCGAATGGAAGAGAGAGATCACCAATCATACCTCGGAAACATCCCCAGAAAAGGAGCCCGTGAAGTGATCGTCACAGCCTGAAGATCCCAGTCATTCTCCATTGATGGATGATAGACCTGACACCTCAAATAGGTCTCACACGTAGCAGTTCCAATCAACCAAACCCTACCACCACCGCCACTACCTTCTCCAAACCTCGCCAACAACTCCGCTACCGCTGCCACCGCCGCCCTTCCGGTCTCGGGCACAACCTTTTCCGGCATTCCACCGGAACCCTCCACAAGCCATTTCAAATCACCCAAATCAAGAACCACCCCACCACAATCAGAATTCCCAATTGCAGCCTCAATTATCCCTTCCAATTCCTTAACCTTATTGGGTATTAAACTCTTGTCCAAACAAAGCTCTTTCCCCATTGGAATCACCTCAACATTCCTTAATGGTCCTTCACCCAATTCCCCTTTCTCAATCCTCCTAATTACCTCCCTTATCACCATCTCAATCTCCAATTCCCCAACCAAAACAGGGTTTCTCTTATTGTCCCTCAACAAGATATCCATAACCCTCTTAACTTCTTCATTCCTATTTCCCCCTGATTGCTCTGAATTAAAATTTGAATTTGCCTGTTGCAACCTGGGGTTCAAGTACATATTCCGATTAGGCAACAAAACTGAACTAGTCGAATTCGAATTCGAATTCGGATTCGGTCGAAACCCGATTCCGATTGGGGTTTGATTAACAGAATTCAGTGATTGCTCAATTGTGGCCTTAACAGCGGGGCTAGAGAAACTGGCTTCGCGCATAACACGGCTCACACTTGGGTCATCAAGAATTGAGATTATCAGCTGTTCGAGCTCGACTTTGACGGCCAACAAGGGCTGCTGCTGTTGCTCAGGGCAGCCACGCCGCTGGTGGGCCTGGGCCCGTTTGAGGGCCGCCATGAGGGCATTGGAAACGGGTGGGTCTGCGTTGTCTGTGGCTTGGGCGGTGGTGGTCGTAGGGAGGCGTTCGAGTGCTACGCTGAAACAGAGCTCGAGGGCTCTGCACTGAAGTGGGTGAGAAGAGTTCGGGTGCGAGCGGATGCAGGCTTGGCGGAGGAAACCGGATGAGGAGGACAAGAGGGTGGCCGCCACGTGGAGAGGCGTCGTTTGGCCGTGGCTGCGGCGACCAGCCTCGGCTATGGAGAGGGATAAAACACTCGCCGCCTCAGGTGTTAAGGTTTGCTGGATCGTACTCAGCCCTGCTCTCATCTCTCTCTCTCTCTCTCTCTCTCTGTCTCTTCAATCAATAATCTGGGTTTCTTTCTCAACTTATCTGAAATCACCGTAAGTCAAGGAATCGTCGAATTTTCGTAGCAGATGATTCAAACCGGCCAAATACATGAAAAGGGTGTGTTGAAAAAAGTTTTACCTTTAATATTAGGATTAGTAATCTAGTATCTGAAAAGGGAGGGATTAGAGGAGTATCACTGTTGGGTATGCTTGGTTTTCAATAAGGATCTAATCCACCTTTTTCCCCCTTTGCATCTCTTTGTTGTGAGTCACACGGAAGCCGTATCGGAATTGAAAGTGAAAACGATAGATCGGAAGCTAGGACCAGGTCCTCCACGAACCCCCGTCCAAATCTCTCCCTCTCTCTCTCTCTCTCTCCCTCCCTCTCTCTCCCTCGAGTAGGTATCTTAAAATATGAGAAATACTAATAATTTGGCGCTCCTCCATAAACTAACTTAAAGTTAGCTTTTATATTGTGACAGGGGCTTCCTTTGGCTAAAAAAAAATATAATTGGTTTTTTAATCTTTTTTGTTTTGTCTTTATTCAAAAAAAAAATTACATTTGTTAGTTTTGCTTCAAATTTTTTGTAGTTTATGGATTCGTCTATCAAAAGAGTATAAAATTATGGTCAAAAGTAATAGTTTTTTGAATAAATTCGAAAATAAACCAAAATAAACTAGTTTTATTAGTTTAATTTTGGCTTTATTAAAAAAAATTAGTTTCGACCATAATTTTATACTCTTTGGATTCGTCTCGACGAGACGAATCCATAAAGTCATAAACCACGAAAATTTGTCGCAAAACTAACAAATGCAAAAAAAAAAATTTGAATAGATGTTTTTTTTTGTTTTAGCCAAAGGAGGCCAGAATGACTTTCGTAAATCATAAAAAAAATAATAACTTGTATCTTAAAGCGTAATCAGTTTGAGAATATATAAGTCAGTTTTTAGAATAACTTATTTGCCCACTCTATTCTTTACGTATATATTCACCTTTTAGTATACGTTGAATAGTACCTTATATCTTAAAATAAACTAAAAATATAAATTTTATAGTGTATTTAATAAAATACAATATAGTGAATTTGCAGGAAATATATACACAATACAGGGTAAATGTTTGTTTTTTTTTTTTAACGAAGAAAATGCAGCTTATATTGATGAAAACCAAGTATAAAATGTATCTTGATTTGTATAGCACGTGCCCTTATCCGTGCCTGTGCATGTGCCCATTATTTATGGTCCTTCGAATTTTAAAGTGGGGGAGGGAGAGAAGGTAGTGAGAAAAGGGACGGGCTGTTAGGAGATCAAGGGCACTGGATCGCCGGTCCGACCTCCACCGCCGGCAACGGTAAAAGCCTGTGGATAAGGATCGGGGTGAACGTACTCCTGCCATCTCATCGCCTGTTCCGCTGGTGAGGTTTTGTTTTTCTTCCGAAGGGCGAATCGATTCTCACAGGTGTTCTCCTACCACACTCGATTGGGGGTTCTCTATTCACTCTCGACTCATGATGGGGTTTCTTCGTCAAAACTCCTGATCGTGCTGATTCGTGCTGATTCAATCGTTTCTTCATCTACCTCTGCTAGGGCTTATTCGTATCCAACCCCAGGTCCTGCTCCTTCTACCTCTGTCAAGATAGTAATTTTGAAGCCCTAATTTCTGGGGTTTCTTTTCATGGCTGACCAACAGACCACTTTGTTTGTGGATAATCTCCCCATCTCGATTAGGAAAATCTGGGTCTACAATCTGTTTGTGAAATTTGGGAAAATCAGAGAGATTTATATCCCGAACAAGAAAAGTAAAGTCACAAATCAGCATTTTGGGTTTGTCAGATTCCATAACAGGGAGGACGCTCTTGCAGCTATCACCAACACAAATGGTGCTTGGTACTGGGGCCAAATATTGACAGTACAAGTTGCAAAATTTGGACTCCAGATGAAGCCTCAGCCCTTTGTATCATCGCAACCAAAATTCCAGAATACAAGAAAGATGTGGATTGCGAAAAATACCAAAACCAGACAAGTGGATTCCTCTCACAACCAAGGTAATTCCGGGGTCGAAGTATTTAGGAGTGCTGGAAAGGCCACCATGCATCATACTTTCAATAACTTGCAGCTCCAATCAATTGGTAATGACTGGCTCTCTAGGAGCGCAGTGGCTAAATTACGGAGGTTAATCTCACCTAAGAGCGTGGAAAAGGTATTCATGTTGGAAAATTCCCCTGTTGAGCATGTCAAATCTATTGGTGGAAGATACGTAATCATCACCTTCTCAAGTGACAAAACCAGAGATGATGTTATTAAAGAGAAGTGGCTGACAATCTGGTTCGATGAAATTAAGCCATGGAGGGGTGAACCTGCTAAAGAGGATAGATTTGTTTGGCTGGCATGCTTTGGCATGCCACTTAATGGCTGGTCTTATTCAAATTTCAAGTTAATTGGTAGCTTATGGGGGGATTTTATACAATTGGATGATAATACACTGAAGGAGAAATCTTTTGAAAGTGGTAGAATTCTTATAGCCACGGACCACATTCAGAAAATCTCAGGATACGTGGAACTCAAAATCCTGGATTGTAGTTATTCAGTGAGAGTCGAAGAGGTGTCATCCTTTAGAGTCATTGATTCAGATCTGGATCATATGCTCTCGGATAAGAATGCTATGGAAAATGCCAATGTGGAACCAAATGGGAAAGATGATGAGAAAGTTGGCGAAGGTAAAAATGATGAACAAGATGTGAGGATGCAAAATCATGCTAGCAATGGTGCTGATGTGGTGGAAGTTGAAGTGGTGGAAGAAACACCTGGTAATGTTGGGGACACTGGGAATCACAAAGAGCAGGAGCCACAACTGAACACTTTCAAATCCATTTTGCTGGACCCAAGGAAATCACCACCACCTCTGCAGCAGCCCTCCATTGGGAATGCAAAAGGAACATCAAATCAGCAGCTTTTCAGGAGAAATGCAGGGGAAACAACAAATCTCATAAATGAAGACAGAGTTAACTCTCCCATCCTAAGTCAAAACTCAATCCACGAGGCAATTCCCACTCAGAATAGCCCCTCTCAGTCTGGAAATTTAGTAGGTGGTACTTCCAAAGGGAACGCAGATCAAGACTCTAGCTGGAGTGAGCTACCTTTCCATAATGACTGGTTATGTCCAGTAAGAAAAAATGTACCCCAGAAAAGCAAGAAAAGACTAAAGACCATTGATGAGCTGATTGGTTTACCAAAGAACAAAAATGGAAGGAAAAAGAGAAATAAATGCGTCCTACTCAGATCGGCAATAGCTGCTGCTGCCCTCTCCATATCCTCAGACGGAATCAAAAACAGGAATAGGATCATTCTTGATGAAGATGAAGCAGCAAGGACGGTCTCAAAGATTTTGGGAGAGGACTTCTTGGGCAATGACGAAGAGGTAATGAGTACAGTTATGATCTCTGATGAGATGAATAAGGTTGCTTGATAGTTGTCACGATGATAATAATGTCCTGGAACATAAGGGGATTGGGAAAAAAGGAAAAAAGAGGGAAATTAAAAAAGTTGGTGAGAGACAGGAAGGTGGATATTCTTCTATTACAAGAAACCAAGCAAAGATCAATTAGTAAGTTCTTTATTAACTCTATCTGGGGGCACAGCAACTCTGAGTTCTTGTCAGTGGATGCTGAAGAATCTGCCGGGGGGTTATTATGCATTTGGAATCCTGAACTCTTTATGGTAGAAGAATCATGTAGCAACAGGAATTTTTTGCTTATTAGTGGAATTTTAAAACCTAGCTTCCACTGCACCATTGTCAATGTATATGGCCCTTGTGGAATAACTGAAAGAAGAAACCTATGGGAGGTTTTATGCTCAGTAAGAAGTCAGTTTCCTACCCCTTGGTGCTTAGGAGGGGATCTAAATGAGGTCAGGTCTACAGAGGAGAGGCAGGGATGCTCAAATAGAGATAGAGGGATGAGAGAATTGAATAATTTCATTGACGACATGGAAATGCAGGACTTACAACTGTTTGGAAGAAATTTCACGTGGTCTAATGGGCAGGAGGAAGAGAAATGGAGTAGAATTGACAGATTTATCATCCATTCTGAGTGGCTTGACTTGTTCAATCTCAAACAATGGGGACTCCCTAGATCTCTGTCTGATCACTGCCCAATCCTGCTCATGGAAGATGTTAGGGACTGGGGGCCTAAACCATTTAGGTTTTTCAATGCTTGGCTCGAAAACAAAGATTGCTTAAAGGTTATGGAGAATGCATGGCAGATTCGACAAGATCATAGGTGGGCAGCCATGAGATTGGGGCATGAAATTGAAAGAAATGAAAGAGCAATTGAAGATTTGGGCAAAAGAAGTATTTGGTAGTACCCAAGCTAGACTGGACAAAGTAGAACTGGAAATTCATAACCTAGACATTTTGGCTGAACAGAGGAATTTGTCAGAGGGGGAGAGTACTCTAAGAAGGTCACTCAAAGCAGAAATGTGGAGCTTGAGCAGAACTGTGGAAAGGATGTGGCTTCAGAAATCTAGAGTAAACTGGCAACTCTTAGGGGATAAAAACACAAAATTCTTCCATTCCATGGCCTCTGCTAGACAAAGGAGGAATCTGATACACTCATTAACAGTTGATGGCACTCTGATTGACGAGCCTAATCAAGTTAAATTGGCTGTTTTCAATCACTTCCAGAATCTTTATACAGAGTCCAGAATAGTTAGACCACCAATTGGAGAAAGAATGGGAGGACGTCTAAATGCAGACCTAAGCTCTCTTCTGGTTGCTGAATTCAGTGAAGAGGAGGTCTGGAATATCATCAGAACTTGTGATGGCAATAAGGCTCCTGGGCCTGATGGTTTCAATATGCTCAGCATCAAACAAGGTTGGAGCTTCATGAAGAAGGACATAATGGATTTCCTCAAAGAATTTCACAAGTATGGAAAGCTTCCAAAAGGTATTAATTCTACCTTCATTACTCTGGTCCCCAAAGTTGAGAATCCCCAAGCTCTAGCTGACTTTAGACCTATCAGTCTTATTGGTAGCATGTACAAAATTTTGTCTAAAGTCTTAGCTGCTAGAATCAAAAGCTCTATCCCTGTGGTTGTTGGTGAGGTGCAATCTGCTTTTTCTGGTGGAAAGAACATCCAAGATGGAATCTTAATAGCAAATGAGATTGTAGATGGGTGGAAGAAAAAAAGAAAGCAAGGAATAATCATCAAATTGGATTTTGAGAAAGCTTTTGATAATATCAATTGGAATTACATCCTGAAAATGATGAAGCTAATGGACTTTCCAAGGCTATGGATCAAATGGATAAGAGAATGTTTGGAATCTGCATGGATCCAAGTCTTAGTTAATGGCTCCCCTTGTAGTGAATTCCGAATGCAAAAAGGCGTCCGTCAGGGAGATCCTCTCTCCCCTTTTCTGTTCATTATAGCTGCTGAAGGGTTAAATTGGTTGTTCAAAAAGGCATTGATTCAAGGTACTCTTAGTGGGCTGTCAATGACAGATGAAGGCCCTATTATTACCCACCTACAATTTGCTGACGATACCTTGGTGTTTTGCAAAGCAAGTAAGGAGGAAGTTCAAGTGATTAAGAAGCTTTTAGGAGACTTCGAAGAGATTTCTGGGCTGAGGATCAACTACCACAAAACAATTCTGAGTGGGGTTGGGGTGTCGGATATGGAGTTCCATATTCTGGCCGAAGTTCTGGAATGTCAAGTGCAAAAGCTACCAGTCAAATATCTGGGTTTACCACTTGGAGCAAGTCCTAAACGTAAATCTACTTGGAAGCCTGTCATCGATAAATTCAGAACCAAACTTGCTTCTTGGAAAAGGAGATACCTCTCTCTTGGTGGTAGAATTGTCCTAATTAAATCAGTTTTGTGTAGCTTACCAATCTTTTTCATGTCTGTCTTTAAAATGCCTGATGGAGTATTAAAAACCTTGCAATCCATTCAGGCAAAGTTCTTGTGGGGTGGCACTGATCTTAAGAAAAAACTACACATGGTAGCTTGGGCCAAGGTTACTCATAGTAAAAGCAATGGTGGGCTGGGCATTAGGAACCTAAAGGATATGAATGAAGCCTTGCTTACAAAATGGTGGTGGAGATATGGTATGGAAAAGGATGCAGTTTGGAGGAAGGTAATTAAGTCCAAATACAAAGGGGAGGGAAGTGATTGGCTCCCAAACACCATCCTTTCACGAAATGTCTCAACCATTTGGAAAGACATCTTGCTTACCAAAGTCAGAAATCCTGCTATGCATTCTGCCTTTTCAGATAACGTCAAGCTTCTAGTGGGTGATGGTAACTCAATCCTCTTCTGGATAGATGAATGGTTGGGATCCCGAAGCTTAGCCTCTGCATTTCCACCTATTTTCAGAGTGTTAAGTGACCAAAATGAATCTCTGAGTGTTGTTCTTTCTAGGAGGGACAACTCACACTGTTGGGAATTCCAATTCAGGAGAAGACTCTACGATTGGGAACAGGCGCTGTTGGTTGAGCTTCTCACAATACTGGACGGTTCTGAAATCACGATCTCTTTGGAGCATAAAGACAGCCTAGTTTGGACAGGTAATTCTCCATTCTCAGTAAAATCCCTTTATGAATTGGCAAGTCCTCATTTTGCGGTATCAAATGATGCTTTTGATATGATCTGGAGAAATTTGGCCCCCTATAGGGTGCAATGCTTTTGTTGGCTGGTCCATCTGGGCAAAATTAAAACCTCTGAACTACTACTTAATATTGGTGTTATTCATAACTTTGAGGATGCTATCTGCAAGTTTTGCTCATTACATATTGAATCTGTCGATCATCTGCTGCTGCACTACAACTGTGTGTGGAATCTGTGGATGGAAATTTTAGATTGGTGGGGTGTCCTATGGGCTACTCCCAAATCGGTGGTTGATCTCCTAAAATGGTGGAAGGACTGGGATCTGAAAAAAGACAAGAAGTTGATTTGGGAGGTCATTCCCATGGCGACTCTGTGGACAATCTGGAATATGAGGAACAATTGGTTATTTGAAAAGGTAGCACCTGATTGGCATGGAGCTGTAGACATTATCAAGGTAAGAATTGGTCTCTGGGTAAAACCGAACTTGGGGAGATATGGCTTTTCAATGGATGACTTTCTTTTCAGGCTCAAGAATGTCATTGCATCTCTGTGATGCTACATGCTTGTCTTTGCTTGTTTTGGTTCTTCCTAGTCTTTTTGTACACTTTTGTTGGCTGCTCGCTAACTGTTTGGCTCTCTTGGGGTCTGAAGTTTCTATACTTCTTCCCTTTTAATCTTTGTAATCCCTCAAAGATTAATAAAATTATTTACCGTTCAAAAAAAAAAAAGAAAGAATGTGGTTTAAATTTCGAAAAAAGGAAGAGAAAGAGAGAGAACGTGGTTTGAAATTTTGGGTGTGATGAGTCGGTGGAGGAAAAGGGTAGAGAGAGAGAGGGAGTGAGTTGGGAGAGAGAGAGAGAGAATATAATATGATGACTGTGACAAAAAAATATGACTGAGACAAAAGCCGTTATATATTATAATATAAATTATTTTAATGGAAATTCTCTTCACAAAATGTCTTTGGCCTTTTCACTGATATCATCAGTCTTCGTAGATTCAAAGAATATGGACGGACAAAACCTGTGTAATTTACCAGTCAACACACATTTTTGTCTTTATTTGATTTTTTTTTTTTTTTTTTTTTGTTGCGTTTGTTAGTTTGGCATCGATTTTAAGTATGATTGGATCGTCTCAGCGAGAGGAATTCAAAAAGGTAAAATATTATGAGTAGAACTCTCAATTTTTTGAATGAGATCGAAAAAAAGTGTAAAAAACTGTCTTTTTTACTTATTTTTGTCTTTATTCAAAAAATTTATGCTTCGATCATAATTTTTTACTTTTTTTGTTCATTTCGCCGAGACGAACCAATAATACACAAAAAGTTGATGCAAAACTAAAAAACACGAAAAAAATTCAAATAAAAACGAAAAAATAAGTCAGCTAACTTTTTAGGCCAAAATACAAAGGACTACAAAATCTACATCTGTGCATCTCATTTTAAGTACTAGTAATTTTTACGTGGTATAAAAATATTAGATGAACGAATCTTATATTATTAAATATTCAATTTTACTAGTAATACATGAATAAGGCATGAGATGATATTATGACTAAAAGTTTTAGAAATGTGAACACCTACGTAGAGTCTTTGGCAAAATAAATAATTCAGTTTATTTTTTTGTCTTTATTAAAAAATTGTTCGTCTTTGTAACTTTTGGATCATTTTTTTTTTTAGACTACTGGTTTGTCTCGACAAGAGAAATATAAAATAAATAATTATGATTAAAATTTTTACAAAGTTAACTAAAGACAAATAATCTAACACAAATTTAGGTTATTCACAAAAATAATCTAAAACTTCATTCACAAGAGTTTTAGCTTCATTAATAATTTTTACTTTTAGATTCATTTCGTCAAGCTTCAAGACGAGTCAATAATCTATCAATTGATCCAAAATTAACAAATACGAAAAAAATTAAATAAAAATAAAGAGAATAAACTGAATTATTTATTTTCCTAAGGGACCTTTGAAATGAAATCGATGTTGTAGACTCTACTAGAAGTCGAACAGACATCTCTCTCATTCAAGGAGCAATGAAAACTATCCCAGTGGAAATTGTTTTAGGTTAAGATTGTGCAATAAACAAAGGGTAAATAAAGAAAAAAACAAAACAAACATGTATTTCATTGTACTTTTTACGCTTTTTAATACATTTATACCTATTTTTATATATTTTTTACACATTTTAACATACGTTTAAAATTTTAATATAAACCCACCAGACTTATTTTAGCGTTTTTCATAGACAAAACAGACATGATTACTACTAAAGCTGATGATCCGTATAAAGCCAAGTATGGTAAATGGTAATATAGGCGACAGATTGCGGCAGAGTCCCTTGCTTTTACTGTGTGGAGAGAGAGAGAGAGAGAGAGAGAGAGAGAGAAAGAAAGGGAAAGAGAATTTATGGAAAATATTTACCCAAAAAAAAAAATTATGAAAAATGGAGAGAGTGGAAATACTTTCAGATCTCAGTTGTAAGAGCATCTACAGTGAGCTCTCTAAAAATTGCTCTTAACTTGTATTCTAAGGTGTATGCATAAGCATGATTGGGGTCCACTTTTCACTCCTAAAGCTTGTTAAATTTAGAGAAGATGTGTGCACTCAATGGGTTAGCAATATCATTCTCTATTTTGTGAAAAAAAATTAGGAGCAACTCTTTCCAACAGCAACTTTTTCAAAGATTGGATATTAAAAAAAAAATTAAAGACTTTGGCCCCACTTGGAGCTAGCTAGAAGGCTACCTAAATTTAACTATTGTGTAATGAGCCAAGCTTGGGAGCCACCCTTAGGAGCTTGTATGAGGAGCCTATTGAAGGTAATACTTGAGCACATGGCTAGGTAAATGTTAGAAGCCATTTTAAAAGCCAACTATGGATGCCCTAAAGGCAGTCCACAATGATCTTTTAACATAGCTCTTAGATAAGACTCTTGATAATTAGCAACTCATTTGCTCAATTGTGATTTTCTATGGGTTCCTTGTAGAAACTCGTAAGGATGACTCCTTAGCATGACTCCTACCACATATATTGAGAAAATTTTGTTTGCCGAATGGATACTGCCAAACATGCTCTCGACGGTTCAGATTTGTTGGGGTAAATTTGCTCCCAAAAATGACACCCCTTAAATTTGGGCCATTTAAAACATGTTTTGAGGGGTGTCATGTTTTGAGGGAGAAATTTGGCGGTACCCGGTCGGTATACAACACCACATATATTAGTTAAGTTTAGGGAGAGAGTTGAAAATGAAAAGAAGATAGAGAAAGAGGGAGGGGGAAATTGGGGATCCACTTTGTAGAGACCCGTAGATTTTAATTATTATTATTATTATTTTTTTAAAATAGAGTTGGGAAATTTTGAGGAATTGAAATTAGAGTAAAGTGGGCCAATTTGATGGTAGCATATGCTTGGGGGTGTTTTTAAAATGCATTTGAAACTTAGGGGGTATAAGTGCATAAAGGGGGGGTTGTATATACAAGTATATGGCTGTTTTTTTTTAAAACATAACACCTCTCTCTCTCTCTAAAAACCACCGGTGTTTTCTTCCTCTTGCTCCTCTCCAAAATTCTTCCACCTCCACCTCAAATCCCACTTCAAATCTCAAATTCCTTCAAAACCTTCACCAATACTAGCCTCCTAGGCATTTTTAGAAGCCCGGGTTTGGTTTATTTCACTCCGGAAGGAGGAGTTTCGGTTGGAGTATTGGGGAGAAGGCAAGGGTTTTGCTCATCCTTTGTTCACAAGCTTCTAAACCTTGAGGTAGGGGGATTTCTACTATTACTAAGTGTTTTGAAGTGTGTGATGTGTAGATTATACTCATCTTTGTTCAATCCCTCTTATGTTCTTGAAAAATCCATTTTCTAGTTCCATTGATTTTGATTGGAGATGGATTAATGCTTGTTGATGTTGTCCTACGTAAACTAGTTGTTGTAATACCTTCGTGTAGCTTGTGATGTTGATTTTTGATCATAAACATGTTTGGTTTAGAGCCCATTGCAATCCCCTTATTTCTTTGCTGTCAAAAATCTGCTCGAGATGGCTAGTGGATCGATCCACTTTTGGGTTGGATCGATCCAAAACCTTCTGATGGTGTTCTGAACCATAGTGGATCGATCCACTCTCATAGTGGATCGATCCACTCGCACAGTGGATCGATCCACTCATCACTTGGATCGATCCACAACCTTCTGTCTTGCTCTGGACCATAGTGGATCGATCCACTCCCACAGTGGATCAATCCACTCCCCCCCTTCACTTCACCAAAACTTGTTTTCGTCGATTTCGGTCGCTTGTTCGTGTTAATACTTGGCGTAATCATCTCTTATACCTCAATACTCATTGAATAACTCGTCCCTAGCCTATCCTAGTATAATTGGTGACTCGGTTTGATTTTTTGTACGACACCTACATGGTCAAACACTTGTTATGCGTGAATTAGGTGACGTTGGCGAAATGCGTGAACTTGAATGACGAATCGAGGTTGGGAGGGACATGATGACACTTGTGCGAAATCAATGAATGTGAATTGACGTGAGAACTTGAAACTTGTTATACGGGACCGAAAGGGTAGCCCGGAATGATACTCGGGCCGTCCTATGGGCGTGTCGCGAGGAATTATGCCTTGGCCAAGGGGAAGATTATACGGGGTCGAAAGATAGCCCGGAATGATACTCGGGCCGTCCGATGGACGTGTCGCGAGGAATTTCTAAAGATCTAACTTAAACAAATGGTTGACACGGCATACCAAACGAATCGGACACTTATAAGAGAGAACACGTGTCGGGTACGCATTGGACATACGAGGGTGATAATAAGGGATTATAAACTTATGTGTGTCTCGTAGGACTCCCTTAAACTCTTGGCTATCTTATTTAGCTTTCATCCTCACGTCTCATCTCGCATCTATATTTCATTGTGTTTAGTTTTGGTAGACATTTCTCTATTGGGCTAGTGAGCTCAACCTATCATTTTTCAGGTACCCAGCATGGAGCATGACTTGGATGTGCATGAAGTGAATGCATACATCTTTTGAAAGCTTAAAGAGGAGTTACCTCATCATCTTGAGTTTATAATTTTGATGAGATGATTTTGTAACTTATTCTTATGAAAACTTTTGACTTGGATCTGTAATAACTTTAACACTTGTGTATTTCAATTTGGGGTATGGGTACCCATAGATTATTGCACCCCTTGATGTTATCTTTGACTACTAAACTTAGACTTTGCCGTGAGCCGTGGACTTATGGTTTGTCCACGTGGAATTTCTTAGTGTATTATCCTTTGATTTTGTTTGAGGGCGTGACACACTTGCATTTTTGTTTGCATAAATAAATGTTAGGACATAGTCTATGTGCCAATTTTAGAGATGTCATTGGAGTATTCTCATACTCCTAAATTAGCAAATCTTTAACACATAAAATTGAACCCTACATTTGCTTATGTGTCTACTTTATGAGTCATATTAGGAACCAATTTTAGAAAGTGCAATGTCGATGCCCCAAGAATTTCCGTAAAATGCTTTCGAGGCCTGAGCAATTTTTTCAAGGTTAGGTGTATAGGTAAACTTGAACTCACTTCACTTAATTCCCTCCGATCCAGTTAAAAGTAAACCATCCACACTTTCTTTCTTTTAAAAACTCAAAATCTGCCCACAAAGAGTTACAACCCCCTACCTAGGGCTGCAAACGAGCCGAGCTGAGCCGAACCGAACTTTACTGTATTCAAGTTTGTTTATTAAGTTTTTAACGAGGTCGGGCTCGAGCTCAATGAAAACTTAACTAGCCGAGCTCAAGCTCCTTAACTCAAGCTCGAACTTGTTCACTAGTTTTAACGAGTCAACGAAAAAATATACACACACACACACACAAATAAAACTTTTTTTGTTGTCATAAGCCTATGGGAGAGTGTGTGTCTATATATATATATATAATACGAAAAACTTCTAATAAGGGACCCTTATCTAAGTTAAAATGCGGACCTCACCTTTCCGAGCCAAATTTTGATGATCTGAACCGTTCAATGTTTTTAAAATGCATTTTTAAGGTCCTCCGCGAGTAATCTCCAAAAAAAAAATACCCGGAAGGGCTTCATCTCGTCAAAATTTGGTCCGGAAACACAAAAAAAGGCTAGGTCCGCATGGAAATCTTATATAAGGGTCCCTTATTAGAAGTTGTTCCTATATATATTTATATGATGTACAAGAAAATAGTCTCAATTTCAAAATAATTAGTGAAGTTTAACAAGTTTTTAAAAAGATAGTGCATTAAGATATCAAATTGGAATAAGTTATATTATTTTATGTCTAAAAGGTAAACGAGACGAGCCTTGCCGTGTTCAGGCCTTTTTTGTTACGATTTTTATGGAACTCGAGCTCGAGTCAAGCTTCAATAAACACTTAACGAACTGAGTTCGAACGAATTTTTTTTTAGCTGAACCAAGTCGAGCTCACGAATGGCTCGGTTCATTCGCAACCTTATCCCTAACTGGAGCTATCGGTTGTGAAAAACAATCCACAACTTTCAAAAATCTGGATCGGGAACAAGCTCACTGAGTATAGGAACTAGGGAATCCACATATATGAGATTGTCAATTTTGAAATCAAAATGTGTGAATTTAGCTAACTTGGGTTGGGGGCAGAGCAACGTGATCTACTTTTGGTATCATCTTTTATTCAAATTTGCAGTAGTTTAATACTGCTATTAGAGATAATACAGATAAAGATGCTGTGCCTTTTAAGAACGACGAGAAGGCAAGAGATTCATGAGAAGATTACTCTCTCTCCCCCCTCTCTCTCTATAACTTTCTATCTCGGTGGATTGGTCTTGCTACATAGCAAAGGAAATTAACCCTTCGAGGTTTTTTGTTAGTAGTTCTTAAGATTCTTTATCCAAAACCTTGTTTCTAATTCAAAGAAATTAAATTTAACACAAACATTTTGTCTTGTAATTAAAAGAAAACTTTTTTAAATTAATAAGAGCATCTTTTCCCGATACTTCAAATTTTAATTTCAAAATTGTATTTTACTACCATTTAAAGGATCACTATATGTGGTACACTCTACCAGATCTATCAAACTATAATGTTTTATTACTTTTTATATATCTTTAGTTCTATAAAACTTAACGTAAAATGATACATCTCTTATATTCAAAAAATATTTTGGCCACTCTACTTTATTGAACAATTACTTTATTTATAATCTTTTAAGAATAATAATTTTAATATCATCGGGTGATAGACAATAATTTTTAAATTTCGTATCTTCAACATAAATATTTCAGATTGATAAAAGAAAAAGACAAGATATGAGATTGCGTTTTGTTGTAAAACATATGAAATGAGTTATATATTTATAGGCAAAGTTGGGTGGAATAATTTTTTTTTGCTCATATTGATTGCATATATTAAAAAAGGACTTGTTTTACAAAGTTATAGACAATGTTGTTAAACATGAATTTTTTTTGTTGGCAAATAAAACATGGGTCTTGTTGACCTCCACCTAATAGATGGATGATAATATGTATATGTAATGATAAACTAGTTCGGATATCAATGCACATTTCACGGATATTAATATACTCTTCAGGGATATTAATACATTTCTCTCTGATATCTATACACTTTCTACTTGTTATCATTCACCATTGGGGCTGAAGTTAGCATTTTCCATAAAACATTTATAATGAACTCCATTTAGCTTTGTAAAAACAAGCTAGCTAGAATGGTAAAAAAAAAAAAAGAGAAACATCTATGTAATTAAGGGTGAGTTTTTCATTTTTTGTTCTACAAAACTGACTTAAATTCAAAACTAACTTATTGAGCTTTATGAGACAAGTCAATATTTGGCAATACATCAACCAAAAAAACTGACTTTAACTCAGTTTCTGAAACAAGTTCGATATGCTAAAATGAATTATTGCATAAATTGCTAAAAACTGAGCTAAGTTGCCAAAAACACCTTAATTGCTTTTAGCAAATGAGAACTTGAGGTGCTAAAAGTTTGCCTTTTTTGTTTTTATTTAGAACCAAATGCTAAAGTGGGTTTTTGCATAAAAGTGCTAAAAGTTGACCTAAGGAGCTAGAAGTGTCTTCGTTGCTTTTGGCAAATGATAATTTGAGGTGCTAAAAATTTGGTTTTTAGCAAATGGAAAACCCAACCTAAATGGTACAAAGAAGTAATAAATTAATAACATTTTGGGATTTGAGGGTTGAGGGTTGTTCTCTAAATTTGAAGAGTTCTCAAATTATTTGGTATCGGAAAAATCTTTTACTAAAATCATATGCCTGAATCTTCAAGTTTTTTGAAATTTGACATTTGAGCATTCTGCAAGAGATGAAATTAGTCCGAACTCCGAAGTCACGCTTAAGTGCAATTCAATTCAATTATGAGAAAAGAAAAGTGAACCCAGAAAGTAGAGGTGAAAATTTTCAACCCAACTCATGAACCCGTTCAAATCCACCCACTTGTAATCCAAGCCAACCCATCCATATTGTATCATGGGTCGATATGGATTGAACCCAGCTCAACCCATATTTACATGGGTTTAGATGGGTTAAAAATGGGTTCAAAATAGGTTGGACTTGTGTGAGCAATTACATAGACTTTCTCATTATCATTTCTCAGCATGGGCAAATTCGACTTCCTCTCTCTCTATGTAGGTAGAACCACCGTGTTTTGTTCTATAGATAAACAAAAATGATAAGTGTACAACAACCAACTCTAACAAGTCTCCAACACATTCATATGGTGTCTAGAGCCCACACACACTTGAGTGTGAAATGTGTGTAGGATCCACACACTAGGTGAGTGTGTTGGAGACTTTTGTTGTAGGTATATTTAGAGGGACAGAAACAGGGGAAACGGTTTCTTGCTGCCAATTGGCCTCATTTCCCAATTCTCTCTCTCTCTAGATGGATACCTTGGCCAGTCCCAGTTTCCATCTACTGGCTTTGGTAAAAAAATTTATTATGGATTAGTTTTTTATTCTTATTTTAAAAAAAATCGTATTTGTTATTTTTCTGGCGTTTTTTTATTGGTTTGTTTCGACCCGAGAAATTTAAAAAGTAACAAATTATGATAATTTTTTTAAAAAGTTTACTAAAGACAAAAATAATCCAAATTTTTATGGATTATTGTATTATTTTTGTCTTTATTCACAAAAATTTGAGTTTGGTTAATAATTATTTTCTTTTTGGAATCCTCTGGTTGAGACAAACCAATAATCCACAGAAAAATCGACGCAAAACTAATAAATGCAAAAAAAAAAATTGAATAAGGACAAAAAAAAATTCATAAAAAAATCCAAATATAAAACTCTCTCTCTCTCGATCGTGAGAAGCTAATCAATGGTTCTGCTAATTTCCTCAATTCCATTCCATGATTTATCTTGGGTGCTCTTTTTTTTTTTTTTTTTTATCATTTCGTTTCCAAGATGCGCACTAAATTAGGACCGTAGGTGTGGGTTTTATCTAATGCAATCCGTGTGGTGAGTGTTTATGGTGGTAGAAATGGTTATGGCCGGAGAAGGGTACGTGTTGGGTGCAGACAACCTTCAGCAGTACCGTGGGGATGGGGGCAGGAGCTCCCAACAAAAACTATATTTGAGGGATCTCGGTGTGTAATTTCGGCTATAGCCCCGACTTGTTCCGTTGTGAGTGTGTAATTAGGGTAACGTGTTTTCAGAGAAAACAGATAGAGAGAGAGAGAGAGAGAGAGAGAGACGAGAGAAAACGCAGATCTCAGAGAGATTGCAAGAAGACTTGTATTCTTGATTTCGATTTCATAGTGGACTGATGTCGCTCCCGTGGTTTTTCCTCGCGTTGAGGTTTTCCACGTATATCTATGTCTCGCTTTCTTTTCCGTTTTTCATTACGCACGATTACTTGTTTTTTTATTCTGTGATTCATTGTTTCCAAGATCCATAAGGGTGTTGTGAGGTTGTGAAAATCCTAACAAAGGGAAAAAGGAAAAAGGAAAAAAAAAAAAAAAAAAGGTTGGGTTGGGTTGGGTATGACTTAACTCATATTTAACCCACCCATCTTCAATCCGTCTATTATTGACCTATATTTAACTTGTTCATATTCAACCCATAACCCATATCAACCCATTCAAACTCAACCCAACCCGCCAATTTGCCACCTTTACTAGAAAGTATCATTGGAATTCTTACCATCATAAATGGCAACTAGAATAAAATTTGGACTACTGGAGCAGTGTCCCAACAACATTGGTTGTAGACTTGTAGGGTTTAGAAATAAACGCGTGATGAACGCCTTGTTTGATAACCCAGAGTCAGCACTTAAAACTGAATTAATTAAGTAATAAGTAATTAAGTAGGTTTGATAACCACATTTTACATTACTTAAAAAATTAAGTGGCTCTTAAAATGCAAGGTAAAATGTTGACAAAAATTAAGTAGCTTTGAGCTACTTAATTTTTACTGAATTTCTGAGTGGTTTCATTTCACTATTTTTCCCTCTACCGAACCATCACCACCACTCTGCCACTATACCACCACCACCCTGCCACTCTCACCACCGCCACTCACACCACCATAAACCGCCACTTCGCCACTCCCACCACCACTGCCGCCGCCACCACCACTTCACCATTACACCACCACCAACACTCCCACCATTACTACCATCACAACCACCACCACCACTGATAACACCACAACCATCACTCCACCACTCCACCACCACCACTATTGCCGCCACCCCACCACCACCACTATTGCCGCCACCCCACCACCACCACTCACTCCACCACCATTGTCGCCACCACCCCACCACCACCACTATTGCCACTGCTCCACCACCACCACCACCCTGTCACTCCCACCATTAATACCACAACCACTGACACCATCATCACCACCACTGCCGCCACTGCCCCACCACGACACCACCGCTACTTCCATCATCGCTCTCCCACCACCACGAGGCCACCACTCCACAATTACAACCACCACCCCATAATCATAACCACCACCGCCGCTATACCACCATCTTGCCAATATTCTGTATATTTTTATTATTTTGATAAATGCACTTTTTTTTTATTTATTAATTTCATTGTTGTATTTCAGTATGAATATATGAAATGAAAGACAAAGTAAGATAATTAGTGAATTTAACACCAACACCGCTATACCACCATCTTGCCAATATTCTACATATTTTTATTATTTTCATAAATGTACGTTTTTTTTTTCTTCCATTTATGCATTTCAGTATGAATATATGGAAGGCAAATTAAGAAAATTAGTGAATTTAATACTTCAGCTCATTATACAGATCAAACAACTTAATTTATTTCAGTGCTTAAGATTCAGTACATATCAAACAACTTATTAGCTTAATAAATTCAGCATTCAGCAACAATGATACATGTACAACAAAAGTCTCCAAATGATACATGTACACTTATCATTTTTTGTGCATTTAGTTTGGATAGTACTCCGCCTTCTTTAATGGAGTAATTAAATGTGTTGTTACTTGTTAATAAGGGGGGGAAAAAAACAGATTTGATACCCTTGTAAAACCTTTTAAGGCAATTTAATAATCGTCTTTTTTATTCTGCCTGCCTTATTTGACAATCGGTAAACATAAGGGTACAAACGGGAGTGTCCAGAAAATGTACCATTTTGATTGAAACGGTGAGACTTTGGTTTAAGAACTTCTAACCGTCTGATTGAGTTGAAATTTTGTGAGGCCCCTCGGAAAAATGTTTTTAAGAATAATGAACGGTTCGGATCACTCGTGTGAGACCCTAAAGTGGATCCCCGAACACGATCGGTACATTTTCTAGATACTCCTGTACACGTGGTCGGGTCCATTTGACAATTCGTTGTTATTGACATTTTCCGTTTTACTAATCTTTTCTACATTAAAAACAATGTATTAAATAGAGATTAAAATAAATAAAAAAAACCTTAAAGTACAAAACTACAAATTACGGAGTAACAGAAGGAAGAGAACGAAAGCTTCAATACGTTTCCTTTTCTTTTCCAAGAAGGACACAGATCCTCTCCCTTAAAGAGACTGACCGTTCCTGGGATCTTTCCTCGTCATTTTTTTATGATCGGGATAATATTTTAGAGGTCGTTGAGAAGATTAGGTATACTAAAATTCACGTTAATCGGATTATTGTTTAATGTGTTGTCGAAAGATATTTATCTATAATAAAAAATGGGAATTTTATCCAGTGTTACTATATTTTTTAAACCCATTTTTAGATTTAAATGTGTTCCATATTGGATTAACATGAATTTTGTCTTGCCTAATGTAATCAGTAAGGTGGAGTATAAAATAAAAACGGTTCCGATTATCAAAATGGATATGAGAAGTGTCCGGAGATTTCCCAGACAGGGGCTTCCAGTATCCCATCCCAAGCAGGAACTTCATATACTATTACACTAGAGAGCGTGGCAGGAAAAAAAAAAAATTTAATTGATGGTTTTGTCCAACGAATGAGTTGTTAGATTTTAATGAGACGAGAGAGTACCAAATAAGAGAAGTCCAAGTTCAAAACCTCTTGGAGAATCCACCTCGGCAGGTATTTTTGGAAGAATTCATTTCCATTTCTAAGAATGACAAAATCGATGCCATATACACAATGCCAAAATTCTCTCAAATTTGGCAAATTTCAATTCTTCGTCGTATAAATATGGCAAAATATGTGCAAAACTGCCATTTGAGATTGAGAGAGAGAGAGAAATGAGAATGATAAGTGATAACGTCAAAATAAAGTACATGAGTGTGGCTCTCTTGTTTTTTTTTTTTTTTGTGGTAAAATGTCAAAGTACTCTGTTCACTTCACATTTCTAAAAAAAATTTCAAAAAAATTCTTTCCTTATCTCTCATCTCTCCAATCATTAATCACATTTTTCTCTCTACTCATACTCCTTTCTCCAATCATTAATTCTCATTTCTCTCTCTATCTCTCTCCAATTATTACACCTCTCTCTTATTATTATTTTTTTCCAAAAACCCATCCAAACACTATCTCAAAAATATTTCTCAAAATATTCTTCTCAAAATTCTCAACCAAACAGAGTGAATATTCTTGCCAAAATATGAGAATAATTAACAATGAAAAAAATGAAATTTATGGGTGTGAAATGTAAATGCTCTTAAGTGCTATCAATTCTTTTTGCAATCAGTCTTACGAAGCTTTTTTCTGACTTTAAATGTGGTCGTCATTAGTTGACGATGAGTTTTGTCTTTTAAAATTAATTGATGTTCGTGCAAATTGTCCCAGACTCAATTAACAAAAAATAAAAATAAAAATAAAAAGGAGAAATCCTAGACTCCTGTAATCAAATGATTAGTCTAAACCGACAATATTAGTTTAAAGAGACCTTTTTGGATTCTTATGACTTTTTGTTCAAGTCATTCTTTCTTCTCTACTTTTGGAGTAGGTCTTCATAATTAAAAACATGATCGTACTACTTTTGGTAACGCACGCCCTCTCGCTTGCTTGCCTTTTACTCGTTTCTCGCCTTTTTCGAGTTTACCAATCAACTTTTCACCGCCACACCTTTTTTTTTTTTCGGTTGTCTTTTTGTCTTTTTTGTTTTCCTATTTATATTCTGATCATTAGAGCTTCAGCAGTAGCTAAGCCAAAATTTTGACTAAAAAATTTGGTGTACAATGTATATAGCTATTCTGTCATTATCAACACTCCTATAATTCTATCCATTTTACCTATCTTTTTATTAAAATATTGTTTTTCCTTTTTTTAAAAAAAAATATACCTAGGCACTGTTCAAATATGGATGGTGAACAGTATTTTGGAGTAGTTGCTGCACCTCCCTTTTCGCCTTTTTCGAGTTTACCAATCAAATATATAAGTTATGATTTCAGAGGACTTAAAACTTCATTTCCGATTAGTAGTAAAACTTTTTTTAAGTATCAATCAGTGGTGATGCTTCTTGTGGTTCGACATCATTGAGTTGTTCTAGTTTATGTTCCATATTTTTAATCTGAAAACTCTTTGATTGCCTATTTCAGCTGTGTGATTTGAGGTATTTTTTGTGGTATTTTCTTTGTGCTATTTGCTAAACTATGGATCTCCGATTCCTTTCGGGAAACTGTTTCCCCATTTTGGAGCTGGATGGAGGTTAAAAAAAATTACGCCATGAATATTGCGGTGAAAATGACGCAGCGGAATTCACGAGAAACCAGTTGCGTACTAGTTTAAACGAAAATAGGTCTCGAATCCATGAGGTTCTTGAATCCACAAGAAGAAAGAGAAATAATTCTAAATTATATTTGATTAAAAGCTAAATATGCCCATAGGCCACATCCTTATTTATACTAGTAGAAGTCCTAATTAAAAGGAAATTACTTAGAGTGGTGACCAAGCAAAGCATTACTTGGAAACCTAGATTATTCGCTAAAAGGAAATAAAATAAAATCTAACCAAAGTAAACTAGGAATGTGCAAAACAGGCAGCACAAATAAAATCTTCTAAGAATACTCATAAATAAAATTGTTACAAAAAATAATGTTTCCATAAGTGATATGGGTGTATATCTTGTCCTGCATCAGAAAATGGGGATTGATGTGGGTTTTGAGATCGGAGATGGAGATAGTGATATCCACCCCCACTCCGCCCCGTTGCCATCACTAATCATCAACATTATTATTGTTAGGTCCTTTTTCTCCTTAATCAAGCATCGCCAACCCTTCTTTCACAAATTCTCTATATTGGAGAATAGAAGTGATATTGTTATATCCAAAAAGCAAGTGTAGAGAATTTCACAATTCACATCAACTCCACCAATTATTGTACTTAATCGAGCATTCTCCATTTTCATCTTCAAAACATTCCTCCAATTATTTATATTCTAGATTTTCATTAAACATGGTCAATAATACAATGGTCTCATTGGGAAGATCTTGCGAAGATGTTGCCAATGGTGTAAATTTGAAGAATTATTAAAATCATCAAATAAATCAAAAACTGTAAATAACATGGCTGGCATTGAAAATTAAAATTAAAAGACAAAAGGGGACAAGTGGGAATTTTAAAAGTCTCCATTTTTGGAGAATTGAGTCTCCAAATGTTCCATGGGTATTCAAAATTGGAGACTCAAATCCAAATCTCTATTTTGGAGAATCAAAATGGAGATAGGTAAGATTGCAATAATTTCTTTTGAAGGAACCGTTCTCTATTTAGATAAATAGAAATGGATTGGAGAATTGAGATGCTTTTAGTCCAATTCAGGTTACTTTGCTCCTTCCTCACACTTTTTGCAAATCTTTTTTGGTTTCACTTTCGGTAAATGTTTTGTCTTATTATTTCTGAATATTGTTTTTGGATCTTCTTAACTACAGAAATTGAGAGCCGTTAAAAAAAATAGAGAAATTGATAATGTACAAAAGAGATATTTGCGAAAATTTACAGAAAAAGCTAAATAGTTGACCATTTTCCACCGTCATATTCATCTTTACATATTATCAACTTTCCTTTGAACTTGACAAAAATAAAAGAAGTTACAAAAAGGCTAGCTTTTCAGAAAGGCTTTCATATGACGAATTCTTTCATAAATTACTTGCATTACTTTTGGGGTTGGTTCCTTCGTTAGGGAAAAGTTTTCTCCACTACACCCCAAGCCTTTTTGACATATCACCCTACCCCAACAATAATAGAGGAACAATGATTCAAAAAGGTCCTTTTCTCCCCACTTGAAGATTTCTATGGATCCATCCATTGACACCAGTGGTGAAGATTTCTATTCAAAATCTTCTTCTTCTTTGTTTAAGGGGTATTCTCCCGGTTTAAGGGGTATTCTCCCGGGGTTGTGAAACCTAATTCGATTATATTCGCGCTTTGTTAGGGGTTTGGGGTGAGCCATGAATGTACCTAATATTCTGTTGGTGGATCACGTAAATTCTGTGTCTTTGCGTCATTGATTTCAGTTCTTGATGATCTTTGCGCGCCGTGCAATTTGTTCGCCACCTTCTTTGTTTAAGGTGCATTCTCTTGGAGTTGTGAAGCCTAATTCGATTATATTTGCGCTTTGCTGGGAATTCGGAGTGAGCCGTGAATGTACCTAATTCTATTGGTGAATCACATGTATGTCTTTGCGTTCTTGATTTCAGTTTTTGATGATCTTTGAACGCAAGTGGTGGCTAGCTCAGGTGGTAGAGCTCTTGAATGCCCCACACTGCATCCCGAGATCGAGTCTCATTTCCCCCTCCCTTATGTAATAGATTAGGAATGACGAATGGGGCCGTGCATCCCATTTCCCCTCCCTCATATAATAGATTAGGAATAATGAATAGCGTCGTACATTTGTCGGTTTGCTGGAATTTCTTAACACATTCTGACCTATCACAACACCGAAAGGGGCCACTTACACCCACAACGTTCAAATTGTCATCAATGTGTTGATGATCAAGAGTTAACAAATTATTCTATCTAGCCTATTCGAATATTAAACATTAAGACCCATAACTCTTTTAGATTCCTGTTTTTTTTTTTTTTTTTTTTCCCCAGAGGAGAGAAAAATGGATTAAATGATTAATCAAACAAATGCAAGCACTAATAATAAAGAGAAAAAGAAAAAAAAAGGAAATTGATATTGGCACTCCCCATTTTAGGTGAAGTTTCTAAACTACCCTTGCAATTTATAATTGCATTTATTTTTTGTTATCAAAATGACCAGATTAACCCAGTTATTTATGCAACGGACAGAAAAGGAAAAAAAGAAAAAGAAAACTTCATTCCAGGACGTTATGTTCTTTTGCCTTGGCAGAGAGAGAGAGAGAGAGAGAGAGAGAGAGGGGAAAAAAACAAGAGTTTCTTCGTTTTTCTATTGGCCTTTCGATTCATCTGCTACCAGTCACAAGTTTCCTTGGAATTTGCAGATTTAGTGTTTAACTTAGGTGGTCCGGGGTGCTGGAAATTAGCCCCTAGAAATCACCCTGAAAATTGCCCAAAATGACGTCGCTTTGGGCGCCAAAAGGGCAACAAAAAAAATCACTCAAAAACTAGGTCGTTTTGAGTCCTTGAAGCTACGTAAATTCACAAATTACCTATTCATAACTGGTACTTGAAACTACATAAATTCACTGAAAAACCATGAACTCGAAAAGAAAAAAAAAAACTCATAGTTGCTAGTTATGCTTTGATCAAATAACTAAAAATTTTATGTTGTACGCCGTTTAATTGATCAAAAAAATTAATTGATAAGTCCCCAATATTGTAGATATCCGGGGCTTATCTAACTCATTTTGTTCACACACACCCGCGATTTCGCGCCTTATATGTTTGATATGCGCGTAGTGTTGTTTTTGTTAGTTACAGGTGAAACACATGAATAAGTGCATTTTGGAGTGCATTGAGAACCGTGCCACGTTACCGAGGGCTACGTGCCCCATGGCACGCCAATACCGGGCCTCACGAGCCACGAAACGACGATTCGGCTGAGGCCCGGGAATGCGAAAAGTCACAAGTCACGCCGTTGGATTGAAAGCGTGCCGCAAGCTCACAAAGACTCCTGGTGGAATCCGGGAGTAACCAAGCACCCACGTGACCAAGGAACACCTCCCCGAGGGTCACACAACTCGTTTTAGTGTTTTGAAGGAAGTCCGGAAACACGGAAGGCCAAAGGAGTGACCAAAGGCATCATCGGACCAATAGTGGATCGATCCAGTGAATAGTGGATCTATCCACTCAAGGCAAAAACATCATCAGTCCATTCTGGATCGATCCACTCCCAATAGTGGATCGATCCACTCCACCCCAAAAGTTCACCAGAGCATAGTGGATCGATCCACTCCCGTCCAAATGACACCAGAGCATTCTGGATTGGTGGATCCACATCAGTCCGAAAAGCCTTTTTTTAGCTACTTTTTGTGCTTTTTATTAATGGAAACTTTGTTATTATGTGAGAGCTTTATGAATATTTGTTAGAGAGAGGATTTGGATGATTAAATAGGCTCTCCTCTCTCCTTCTCTCACTTTTTCTCTTTTATTTCTTACTTAGTTTTTTGTCTCACCTCTCTCCTCCATTGGAGAGAGTTTAAGGTCTCTCTCCCTAGAATACTCAAGTAAGCTTTCATTTCCCGTTTATTTGCCGTGTATTAAACTTGTTCTTCTCGTCTTGATTGTTCTATAAATCTAGTTTATTTGCATTTTCATTAAGTAATTAGTTTTTGCGTTGTTCTAGTTAATTCTCTTAAAAACCTTAGTTTATATTTGTTGTTTGTGATTTTCTCTAGAGTTATTGTTGTAGGTACACTTGAGATCTTCATTAAAATCAGTTTTTAAGTTTCTAAATCATGTTTTGCATTTCCTTCAAAGTTCTAGTCTTATTTCTTGCTATGGTTTGTGAGTAGTTTACGTAGGCTTAGTCATGGGGTGATTAACACACCATGACTCGAGTTTAATCCGTTCATTTCATCAAAAATCTTTCATTTCCTGTTTATCAATGATTTAGTGTTTCATTTTATGTACCAAAGTTTGAGTTTGTTAATCTCTTTGATCACACGTAGTAAAGAGCTTGACTACTTGGCACGTGTGATGCTTAGGGCGATGTCAACTTAATCGTTTGCCAAATGAACCAAAAAACCCTAATCTTTGGTAAACACATTTTCTTGTAAATGGTTTTAAAATCGAAATCTTCCGTTTGAGGGCATTTAACAATACCCCAAGCCGGTAATCAAGAGAGGAACGGATTAGCTTTGGTCATGGTTGTTAAAATCCCTTAGATTTTGCCTTAGTTTAATTAGTCTTTTTAATCTTCCGAGTCGTTCTCGAAGTCCAGAGAATTCCACCAAACAAATCACAAACTAATTTTGCCGCTTCAAGGCCGAAAACCTACACTTGCAAGACAACTCTCATGCCGGGTGCGTTTGGTCCCTGTGGATTCGACCCGGTCTTACCGGTTATTATGCTACCGCCGGCCTAAACCCTACGCTTGGGGAAATAGTATTGGAATACAATCCAAGGGCGCAAGCATTAATCCAAACTTTTCCTAATCACTTACAATTAAATATACTTCAAATATAACCAGTATATTTGGTTTCTTGTTGAGTGATTTTTTTGTTGCACTTTTGGCGTCCAAAATGACGTCGTTTTGGTGATTTTCAGGGTTATTTTCTGAGGCTAATTTCCAGCACCCCGGATCTGGTGTTTTATGTGAATGGTCTCATCTGCTGCTGTATGTATGAACATGGAATATGCAGACATCAAATTTGTGTTAAGTTGTTTGATTTGCGTTAAGTTATTTGATTAGTGGAGTTCTCTCATTAGTAAAATAAAAGTGTTATTTCAGTCATTTTGCTAGCAAAGGATAAATGTAATTATAAAGTACAAGGCTAGTTTAGGAACTTCACCTAATAGAGACAAAAAAGGGAGTGCTAATATCAAAATGGGGAGTGCCAATATCAAAAACAGAAAATAAAACAAAAAAGAAAAGGAAAAAATAAATCACCAAAGCATGTTGTCGCCACTGTCAAGCCGGAGCAGCCACCCCCGCCGCCATCGATGTCCCAGATCTGGCTCCCCCTTGTCCAAAAATCGGGATTCCGGCCACCCATAGAGAGCGGAGAGAAGATCGGTCGTCCATGGAGAGTTGCCGGAAATCCGAAGGGCAAAGGAGAGGAGAAAAAGAGGTGGGAAAAGGCGGAAGGGGGCGATGGGGGAGGAGAGGTGCGGTGGCCAAATGAGTATGCTTCTCCCAGACTCTTCTTTTCTCTTCTCACTCACACTCTCTCTCTCTAGACTCTTCTCACCCCTTGATTATGGTTCCGATTCTTGTTTACAATAAGCAACCAAAATTTAGCTCTCATGCATCCATTGACAATCTAGTGATTCTGAAAACTACCTACACATGAACGCAGTGGCGGAAGCAACGAAACAAGGATTTATATTAGGAGGTGGCACTCAAAATAAACAAATACTGCTATCTTCCCCCCCCCAAAAAAAAAAATTTGATCCGTCAAACCAAGATGAGATGAATGATATGTTTTGATTTGAACAAATTCAAACTTTCTTTTAAAAAATTAAAAGAACTTGTTTATATTTAGCATCTTACTAGAGAAAGGAAAGAAATTCTTTGAACAAAAATGCATTTATTTTTTGGGGCGTCCTGTGTGTGCTCCTGTGTGTGCTGTACGGGGTGCAAAACACACATGCCTGTGGGCCCCCCGGGTCCCATTGCTTGATCAAAACTGTTCATTTTGTTCATCTTATCACGTATGTATACTAAGTAGTAAAAATTAAGGTTGATTGGATGTTCGTAACTATTTGATCGGTCACTATTTAACTTACAATTCTATAAAAAAAAATACCTACCCAGGTTTCTTTAATTTTTTCGATTCTATAAAAATGCAGTCTGAATATATAGTTACCTATGTCCGATAATCTTAAATTTTTATGTGGTATACATACTCGACGAGACACACAAAATAAAAGTTTGGATCAAACAATGGGACCCAGGGCAGGTCCCACAGCACACCCTCTGCACACTTCAAAATGGAGGAGTATTTAGTACCTAAAAAGCACACGTGTTCGGGAATTAATCATGCATAATATTACAAAAAATACATGTATTGGGACACGCAAATGACCCGTGCCACTGGGCCCCTCGATAGTTCCTTCTCTTTATGAACAAATGTACTGGTTTTCGAAATACTTACCCTCTCATATACGATTCAAGTGATCATGGTTCTTAATCGGTATGATCAATCTGATTGATCATACGGATTCAATCTTGATTCTTGATCAATTCGACTAGATTCTACTTTCATAATTAAAGCTCTGTTTCGCTTTCTTTTTTGCCAAAAAAATCATTTTAATTAATTGACACTACTCTTACAGTCCGATTGGATGCCAGATTAGTTTTAGGTGAATTAAATAATGAGGGTGGATAAAGAGAGGTATTAGTTATGGAGAGTAGACCTACAATAATGTGATGTTTATGACAGGTGGATAAATTAGTACTCCCTTCATCCCAATTTGTTTGCCCCTTGTTCTATTGTAACTGGATAAAAAAATTAATGATATCTTTAAATTGGTAAGTAATTATATGTCAAATATGGATTTATTTGATAGATCTCAATTAGTTTTATAAGACAATATTTTCATATTACAAATTATAGGAAATAAACATTTGAAAAGTGGTACAAACTCACAATTGGACCAACAAATCTGGACGGATGGAGTACTTGGTTTGCAAGGGGGGATTAAGTATGAGTGGATGATGTAAGAAGTTGTCAAAGGACTTATTTGCTCTTGTACATATCCATTTTAGTTATGCATTTTTTGTGATTTGATAAATCTAATAATTAATTAATTCGTTATGTAAATTCAACAATTAATTAAGCTATAAGATTTATTTGTAGTTAATTTTTATATTAGTTTTATTTAAATTGTTTTTAAAAAAAATTACCACCTACAACACAAAATGAATAAATGGAGATACATATTCTCACTCCTAAATTAAGAACATTTTTTTTTATTTATCACCTAAATTAAGAACAAAAGGAGTACTAGTGCTGTAAAACGAAAACATCTAAAAAAAAAAGGAGCATTTTTCGGACGACAATTTTTCAAATTTTTTTTGCATCGAATTAAAAATCTCTATTAGTAGTTTAATTTGGTGCAAAAAATAATAATAACAATAATGCGTGGAAGTACTATATTTTTTTTATCCAAAGAAAATTGCAAAACCAACAAGCCATGTTTTACGTTGAATGAACAGGGACTACTAATAGAGATCCATGGACAGGGTCGGGGTCGACCCTGTCCATAATTAAGAAGGGTTGAGGGTCTAAAATTATTCCGAGGCTTATTTAATTCGGGCCAACATTTTCCTCACAAACCAAGGCAAGACAATGGGCCCAGGATTCCTAATCTGAGCCCAAGCTAATCCGGGCAACATCTCCCCCATCCAAACGGGCTCTTATATCGTTACATCGCTGCCCTTAATTACTCTGTTAGTCTGATACTATTTCTCAAAACCCAAGTAGTTTGTTGACAATCTTGAGATAGAGATCATCATGTCATCAACGTCAAGCTTTTTGAAATCTCTTAGGTACTATCAATTTTTTTTGGGGTCGGCTTATACGGAACTTTGCTCTAGCTTTGAAATGGGCCCCTACTGATAGACGGAAGGATTAGTCTCCCAAAATTAATCGAGATGGGTGCAAACTAAAATGGATACACGGAAGGATTAGTCTCCCAAAATTAATCGAGATGGGTGCAAACTAAAATGGATACCTGATTATTAAAAAAAAAAAAAAAACGATAAGCTTTTGAACAAGCAAATAAAAACAGATTCGTTACAGCTGGAGGGGAGGGGTGATTGGATTTGGGAGCCACCAGCCCTAAAAGGTTTTGGTAGCTTCTTGCACCCAAGGCAAGTATTCTTTGAAACCAACCTAGCTAGATACTGCTTTTGATCCTTCCCTCCCTCTAGAATTAAAACAGGAAAGTAGCCTTGCTTTTTGAGGATACAATAGAGCCACCAATCAAGCAAAAGATGACCGTTGGTTTTCCCCTTTTATAAGTATGCTTTATCAGCATTTCTTCGAAGAAACTAGGGATAAAGTTTAGTGCTTTCATATAAATTTTAGCACCAATAATTCTAGAAATGAGTCATTTATATCAGTTTCAAAAAACTTAGGGGCCACCCCACTAAACTTTTGGCATTTTAGTTTGTTGACTTTTTTGGTTACTGTCTGTTAAGAGAAAGATCTGTCGTCTTGTAAAATATAAAAAGCCAAAAAGCCCAATAATCCACCTAACGGGACTTGAATGCTAAAACTAGCTTATGTGAGGGCCAAAATCTTGTGAGACTTATCCCTTTTTGTTTGGAGCTTCACCTTGAACTTCTGTCTTGCGGATAGCAGATTTTGACTAGAGATCTTTCTTTCTTTTCTACACACATCAACTAAGTAAACCCGTTAGAGGTACTCCGGTCAAGAAGGAGGGGGTTTGATCGGAAAGTGGAAAGTACCCTCCAACAATCTAGTCAGAACCCCATTTGGTTACTACTCTGTCAGTTGGCGATTTTCCTTGGTTTATGTCGTGGCCGCTGAGTATCTTGTCGAGAGGGAATTCCCGTTCAAGAGCCCGACTAGGTGCTATTTATTTCTTTTATCCCTTCTAAAGGGATCCTGCCAAATATTGGCAGGCTACTATCCTACTGTGCATCGTGTTGTCACATTACTCAGTTGATTAGTGTTTGATCCTATATTATGTCCCTCTTTCCTCATGAAACAACTTCTTTTATTCTATAAATACTGTAGCGGCGGGGGACCCTTTGGCTCGTAATCCTCGGCTGCGCCCCGGACAAGGGGGACAGGGGTCATGAGGGATCACCCTCGCCAATGCGACTGAAGACTGCCAAAACCCAGTGTTCTGGCTAGATGGCCTCCCGAGGGGGGTCGGTGGCCGAAGGCATGCTCCCGGCGAGGAGGGGGCGCTGTCCTAGGGACTTTGGCCGGACCCTCTCCCCTCGGCCGTACCCTCTACCCTCGGTAGGACCTCCCATCGGGATGGCACTCCAGGACAAGTTTCACAGGCCCGAGGACTCCTGGAAACCTCGGGTGAGACCCCCCATCGGGTGCACATGCCGGAGCCATGATCGGCCTCGGGTGGCTGCTCCCGAGGGCTTCCCGGACCAAGTCGATTGACCTCGGTGCTGGGATGGGGAGTCGCGTCAGATGTCGGGGGCTCGATCGAGGCACCTCTGACAGCCTGAACGGCTCATTAATGGCCTCAACAACCCCGCTCACATTACATTTATGGCAAGCCACCAACCCCACAGGCTACGCCTGCAAGGGGATTTGACTGATGGGAATATCAGTTACAAGTGACGACTCTAGGAAGGCATCGGCCGAGGTGCCGCTTGAGAGACATACGTCAATCCATGCATTTAATGCCTTGGAAAGGACGGAGCGCGTGGAGCCCCCGAGGGCGTGGGGGACACGCGCCCCCTCGCCTATAAATATGACCCTCACCATCTTCATAGGGGGCTGGATCTCTCCTTCTCTACATAAAACTCTCAACTGCACTTTCTCTCTCTAGAATTCCCCACTAAACTTCTCCCTCTGTCACTGACTTAACCATCGGAGTGCCTTCCCAGACCACCACCGTCCGGGCTAGGCACTAACGTGGTTGCTCCCTTGTGCAGGACCCCCTCCGGCACACCTCAGGAGCGTCAGCCTTCTTCTTCGACGAGCTCCCAGGACCCCAGTGAGGTTCAGCTCAATGACTCCCCCTCCACACAGTACCAGACGGCCAAAGAGGTCATTCCGGTGAAGCGCACCCCCACAAATACCTTAGGATTCTCCCTAATAGTCATAATTCCTCTAGCTTCATCTACCTCATATGGCTAGGTGCTCAGGTTTTCATTAAGTTCTTTCGCATAGGGATCAACCTAATCCATGTTTGTTAGCATTATTATTCAGATTGCTTCAATACCCTATAGAGCCACAATCGGCAAGATTTATGTGCACAATCATATTTCCTTCTAAACAAATTTCCCTTTTAATGCGTCAAGTCTGGTCATAAAGTAAACTGAACGCACCAAGTCTAGTCACGGGGAGAACTTCTGTCTCGTGACTGGATTCGACTAAACTATCTGCGGCTATAATCCTCCTACGACTAGAGGTGGATACCTCTTGTGTCGCCTCTGATCGGAGAGTAATTGTATTAATCCGATGTGCTTTCCTCCTCGAACTCGAATTTCTTGGTTTTTGTATCTGGCAACCGAATTAGGGTGTGATCTTACCGAGCAGAAAATTATTCATCCATAGGGCTTCTCCCTTGCTCTTGTATTTTGAAGTAGATTGTAAAACTCTAGTTGTGCTTTCGAATTTGTAATACTAGGCTGAACTTGACATGTAATCTTTTTGTAATTCCTTTCTTAAGCGATTGCATAAGCGAATGCTCATGAATTTCTTATTCTTTCCTTGATCTTTGGTTTATCCTGGTGCCACGTAGACTTGCTTGTATTCTTCTTTTTACTGTGAGGATCCAATTTATGGACTTTTTTTTTTCCACACACCTTCATTGACCAATTCTTGGTAATCATTAGCGAAAAAATAAACAGTAAGATGTGTGACTTTTAAATTGAGTTGAATTAATAAACAGCCATGTATTTCTGTTTTTGCAACAAATGATATATTCATTGTGAAGCCCGAATGCTGAAGGCACCGCCCCATCATGGGATTATAAAAAAAAAAAAGGATAATGAATTTGGCACTTTTTTTTTATAGTTACACCCCAAAATTTATCTATTCCTACAAAAAAATATACAAGACATGTACTAAATGTTAAGAAGTATTGTCCCACATTGACTAGGAGTGGAATGGGTGATTACTTAATATATGCTGGGACCTCTCCACTCATTGCCAATTGGTTTTGAGATGGATATAAAGTTTCCACACTAAAAACAAAATTTAGAGTAAAATTACAAAAAAATATAGTGCCAAAATCATTTATCGTCTCTTTTTTCTTTGTTTAAAGGACAAATGAAGATGGCAAATATTCCCCGCCTGAAAAAGCATATTTTGAAAGAACATGGCTCCTCCTTTCCTCTTATCTTTATAAGTTCTTGGAATCCTCAGGAGAAACAACACTGGAAAATGGCAAACGAAAGAGACGTTGCAAAAAAGCTACTTTTTTGAAAACTTACTCTGTAGTTTTTATTCACAGTAATCACCTTATATACTTTACACACAAGCATTCAACTTTTCTGAGAGAGAACTTTTCAAAAAGATTTTTGAGAATCACTTATAACCCTTTTGGATACATCTGCAAAAGGAAGACAATTCCTACGCGAGTCCCTTAATAAAGCTTACATTATTGGACTGATCATGTGAAGATAGGGGCCAATTAACTCATAAAGTTGGGCTTTAAAAATGTGTTTTTAAAAGTTAAGACAAATCTTTAGCATCCCATCTATTCTCCCCTAGCAACTTTTAGGACCAAAATTAAATAATTAATATAGGGTAATCTCAAGTTTTAGCATAGCCCTGTAATATCTTTAATTTATATGCCTATTTCTACATTAGTTTATATTGTTAAGCTGAAAATGATTACTTTTTTTCATTTTTTAAAATTATATAAAGCATGTCTATTGGTTTGTGTGTTTTGGGCTCCATTTGTTGTATTGGGTATGCCTTTTTTGGGCTAGGTCTTTAGGTATTTTGGGCTTGGTCTTCTGGGTGTTTTTGTGTTTTGACCCAATAAGTGTTTTAATTTCTCCAATCTTGGTTGGAGTCCCCTCTCTTCTCCCCCAACTTGATCTACCCTTTGTTAAATTTTCACTAATGAACTTTTTGCCAGTTAAAAAAATGCATAGTACTAAATAAACAGAGTTTTGGGGTAAGGAGTAAGGGACCCCCCTTAACTATCCATGTATTTGTCATGCTAGAAGACAATGGTTATTTTTGTGCTAGGTAGCTTGTATCTCTTTCATTTATTTTCTTGTGTTAAAAAATTAGACAACCAACAAGCGATAAAAAACAAAATATAAAGATTTTTATGGTTCCCTTCTAGCACAAAGCAAGAACGTATCTCTTTCACCTTATCGGCAATCGTAACTTTTTTTTTAGTGTTTTGTAACTTTTCAGCAATATGATTCGCAATTTTCTATAATTCATAACATTTTAGTGCGCCTCGTAACTTTTATAAAAAAAAATGAGTGCATATGATATACATCCAAATAGAGGTGTGTATTGTATCTTTTCACTCTATATTGTGAATCATATGTTGTGGTTGATTCAATCTAATCTTTGGGAAAGCAATTGGGAAGGGGAGAGAATTGAGGGGTCTGTACCTTTTAATATCTTGACTAGATATTGTTTTATGGCAAAATGCTTGGCACCATATCATCACCACGAATCTTAATTATGAAGATCTATTTGTAATTGAAAATGCATATCATTGCAATAGAACTAGTACCCAGATTCAACCATATCAATGAATGCACCTCGTGTCATCAATTCTTATCCTTTATCCTCAACGTTCAATTTATCTAACAATTAGGTGTACATATAGATTTCAAAGTAAGGGGCTGCATTTTCATATAGACCAAAAAAAAAAAAAAAACCCCAAAGAATTAGTCCGATTGGTTGATGACTATGCTATCCAGACAATTGATCATAATTTCTTGTGAACATCCTTTAGTCTTGACGTGGATGTCATGTTTTAGAACAAGACTTTGATAAGAATTAGTCAAGGTGCGTGTAAGCACCCGAACATCCTGACCCTTGAATAAAAAAAAATAAGGTGGTAAAAGAAAGTGAAAACATGGCACGTGTAGGTTGAGAAACATCTTTTGAACAGCTTTACAGAGAGAGAATACTAATATGCAAAGTCACTTTTACACAGAGATTATATAAAGAGTAGAAATAGGAGAGACACAGACACAGAGGAGCTTTTTCTTCCACACTTAACTCTTATAGAAATAGGAGGTGTTTAGGAGACTCATTTTTTATTTGTTGCATTTCATTTTTAATATTTTTGCCTTCTTGAATAGCCATAATTTAATTATAAACTTGTAGAGTGTTTGAGAGATATGTGCAAAATGTATTTCGCTAGAAGAGTAGTGTTTGCGAGATATGTGCAATATATATTCTGCATGTTTTTTATGTTAACAAAAATGTAAAATGTGAAGAATGAGAAGTCAAAAAGCTCAAATCCCTCTATTTATTCGACTTTCGTTATCTTAACTCAAAAACCGAAAATGCATTATAGGAGAATTTATTATGGGTGACTCCATCCATAATTTAAATGGAAAAAATAGGCATTCAAAAATCCCCTCTTAAACTCTTAATGTAAAAACGTGTGTCCAATTTTAGAATTAGACAAGGTGTGCGTAAGCTGACTCAAACACATGGTTATGTAAAAACAAAGTGTGCGCGTCCAATTCCATGCAAATTAACCTTGAAAGGGGCGCAGAATTGTAGTTGCCTGCCGTTATTTCTGTTGAGACAATTGAGGGATGAATTGTTCTTTATTTTTTTTTTCTAGAATTAATAATGAAATGCAAGGAATGTAAAAATTCTTTGTATAATTTGGTATACTTTAGTTGGGTCATTGGAATGAATTAAGTTTGCATGTGATGAAGAAACAACATGGGAGAAGCTCTATAATTTGATCTACTAAAAATCTATGGATCACCTACGAGTCTACGACCCAAAAGACGTTCACAAACGTTGTCGGGCAATCCTGGGCAAGCCCATATGGTAAATGGGCCAGCTTGCACCAATTACACCTACAATCTTAACACATTGTTGTGGATAAGTGGCCCAAATCCGGCCTGATCCTGAAACAAATTTGTTGGGCGTCGGCAAATCACGGGTCGTGCTCTTTACACCTATAATCTCAATACAGTACAATGTTATCTATAAGCTGGCCCAATCCGGCCTGATCCTGAAATAAATGTGATGGGCCTCGGCAAACCACGGGCCTTGAAAAAGAGCAAAACTTGAATGCAAAATTTAGTACGGTCCAACTAGAGGTATCGAAGGGAACAACGCTAATGGTGCACAGATGAGTCCGTGAGGTCCAATTGGGGATCTCACATAAGAAATTCAAGTTGTTTAGTAATTTTAAAATAAGTTTACGAGTTTGGTAGCAAAATATCGGTTCAATCAGATAAGTACATGTGTTTGATCCAATATACGCTACTTCATCAGTATTCAGTACCCACACGGCCAGACACTTTGACAAATCTTCACAATTTAAGCAAAGCATAAGGGTTTGTTTGGAACTCGCAGAAAATAAATAAATAAATAATAACAAGGGAAATTGTGAAGTCTATTATTGCCTTCCTCGGTTAAATTATAAAATCAGTTACTTTCCCTCCCATTTCTGCTGGAGTTTCTGTTTTGTAGAATTCCCGATAATAGAAAAATATAAGAGTATTTTGCACCGTTTTTTTGCCCTATGTTCCAAACAGACATCTTGGGCTTATGAAGCCTTAAAAATAACGACCTATGGAAGTCCGACGACTATCAGTTGATGGCCGCCTCGAAGGGAAAATCGGAATGGATTTCTCTCTCCGTTGCGCTGGCCTTTGCGACCATCTCTGCATCCGCAGCCGTCTCCGGTACCTCTCTCTCTCTAACTGTTTTCTTTCTCTCTCTAAAATGCAGTGATAATAATTTTGGTTTCCTTTGGTGTTTAGTTTATTTTTGGAGAAGAAAACCTAAAGGCGTGAATGCGAGGATTAAAGAGCTTGAGGTATCTCTCAAGTCGTCGTTAGAGAACTGCGCCGCTGAGAGGCAAGGTAGAATTAGGGCTCAGCAGGTATTTGATCTTATGCGCTTTTGTGTAACTGTTACTTGGGGAAATTGAATTTGTTAGGATGTGTGGCCAGACCAGGCCAAGTGGTTCATATGGTTGCTTGAGGCCTTGTTTGATTGAACCTAGTTTCAAAACTACCCGAGTAGTTGTCCGAAGATAATGCTCAATATTTGGGCTTGTGCATAGTCGGGTGCTAAATGCAACTGTATTCTGGATAATAGTTGTGGTCAACTCTGGCTTAGTTCAGAGGTGCGTATCAAAGATGCCTTATAAAGAATGTGTATAGTGGTTATGAACTTTATTTTCTGGAGTTAATATTGTGGAAACTTTATATTCAACTCAAAACCAATTAACAATGAGTGGAGAGGTCTCTCATGTTATTAAGTGGTCTTCCATTCTGTAACCAAGCAATGTGGGACTATTTTCTAACAACTATGTTTGTCAGTGTTCTTCGTGTTTATTTTATCATACTTCTCATTGTCGTAGTAGTTCTAGGATTACCATTGCATTCAATTGCATTGTTGTTGGCCAAATCACCAAGACACCCTCGGAAATCAAATTAAACATGGGTAGACTACAACTGTTTTCTTAGTTTAGACATATTAATAAACCTTCAACTTGGAACTCTGTTTTTGTTTTTTGTTTTTGTTTTTTCGAAGCATATTCTCCAGGATAAAATCCTTTGAGCGAAGGTTATGTTATACAAACATGCAGCTTTCCTGTGAAAATTTGCAAAAAAAGTATTTGAGAATTAAAAATTTGCATTGGGTGTTCTACCAACAGAAGCCCTTTAACGTTGTTTTTTCCCTAATGTTGTAGGCTTTGAGGAAAGCACTAGCCCAACCTAAGTTAGAGAATTTGGAGGCGACTTCGTATCCAATGGCACCTATTGCCATCATCAGGTCATGCTTCTCGACCAGGTAATTTGTGGTGTATGTACATATTAATCTCATATTATTTTGGAAAATATATTGGTGATCCGACAGAATAATTTTTTTGTTCCATTTTGGATGATTCGGCTTTAATTAAAAAAGAGAGGAAGGATTCAGATTTGACACATAGATTTGAGGTTTGGGATTCGAGCTTATGCAGCCCTCCTGTAGTAATCTGACAAATGTACCTTACTGACATCCTACAAATGGATTTGTGCTGGCCGTCCATGCCTTTTCATTCTCTTGGAGTAACACCCTCCCTCATACCCTTATTGAACTAAAGATTAGATGCCTGCAATTGCATTAGTTTTATTTGTTAAAAAAGGAAAAGACTGTTGAAGACAAGGAGCTTGTTATGTTCACATGTGCTCTAACCTTTTTGTTTGTGTATGTTCATATGCATGCAAATGTCGTTCAAATGCGCAAACAAGTGCTTTAGTGATGTCCCTTGAAGTAATTTTTCTTGATGTGTTAGGAATGGGACACCTAGGCAACCTTTACTTGTACCGCTTGCTAGGGCGCGACTGCTGTTTGATCCAGCTCGAGTTCCTCCAGCATCTCTGGAGGGTTTGGAAGAATATTCTCATTGTTGGATTATATATGTGTTTCATTTGAATACAAATCTTGAAAAGCTTTGGAAGCATCCATCTAATTCAAAGTTTAAGGCAAAGGTATGTGGCTCTACTCTTTATGGATTTTTTTGATCTGATTTGGTCAAAATATATTTCTCTCCATATAATTTTTATGAAATGATTGGTGGATGGATAGGTTAGAGTACCAAGGTTGAATGGTGGAAAGATGGGAGTTTTTGCTACAAGAACGCCACATCGTCCTTGCCCCATTGGGCTTACAGTGGCAAAGGTAACATTGTATTTTGTAAGGTCATGAATCCACCCTTTCTGGTCAACGGAAGTATGCCTGTGTTTGTTTCAAAACAAGGAGTAGGACTCTTATGAGTTTTTTATTTGCTGGTAATAACTTGAAAATAGTAAACCCCCTGATTTTCACCATATTCCCACCCCAAATGCTCTTAGTGCATCTTTTGAGAAACTTGTTCCCATTGTCATCCAGATAGTACGAGCATTCTCATGCCATAGTTTAGACCCCACATATACAGGCAATACAAGGCTCTCTTTCCATTCCATGGTATATTTATATTTTAAATTAAGCAACTACCTGAGGTGACGGCGTACCATATTTTGGCAGGATAGAAAATGCATTTCTCAACCTCTTTGATCTCTAATGGGTGTTCATTCTCTTTTTAAAATTTAGGTTGAGGCAGTACAAGGACATACAGTTCTAGTTTCTGGCGTGGATCTGGTTGATGGAACTGTAAGTTTTCTAGTGTTCCATTTATTGGTCGACTAAGTGGAAACTCTTTGGTTTCTTTTTGGCGCTTTCATGTTTCAGTTTTATTCAACAGCCTGTCCTGGATGTCAAACCTTATCTGCCATACAGTGACAGCATCAATGAAGCAACGGTTCCCACCTGGGTAAAGGTACTATTCCCATCTTTACCATTTATTTGTATTTCTCTTGTGGCTAGTTATCTTCCGTTTGCAACAATGGTAAGTGTGTGAATGCACTATCTCCATCATTCAGTAGCTACTCATAATCTTGACTATCTTGTGTGGGACATTTTTGTTTTATACCATTCAAAATCTTGTAATATTTGTCCTTCAATGTGGCTAATTAGCACAATGTACTAGAAGGTCATTGCCTAGTGCTGGTCCATTGGTGCTAGACGGCTCTAGGGGTAGACCTAGGCATTGTTTGCACCTAATGGTTGCTGTCAGACTTTAACGGGTATCCTCATAATTGACAAGTTCGTCCTTTACTCCAGTTATTGTATTATGGAGTGAAGTTTTGCTAAGTTGTCATGATTACTGTTAGTAGATTCTGGATTTATGCAGACTACTGTATGACGTCATGGTGGGTTAATGATGGCTGTCTTATCTCTGGCAGATCAATTCATAACATACTAGAATACTCGTCAATTTTTTTGCATAATTTCTTCTCCAACATGGGGTCTTGATGGGTGAATTTTTCTGAAAATGGCTAGAAATAATCATACAAAACCTCTTAAGATAAAATTCATGATTAACAGGAGCTTGGGATAGGAAAAAATTGATGGGACCTTACCAACTTAAGTTCATATCGTGGGACTTGGCACCAATTATACATTATTGTGCTGCTGTATAGCTGGTGGGTATGTCCATAGTTGTTAAAAACCTACGATACATGATATGTATCCTACATTTCGTATACTCTCCTTCGGAAAAAATTACGTATTCCACCCCGTATCCTTTTTGTATAGAAATCCTATGATACGATTGCTTATCCTACGATATATACGCGTATCCTAATTCGGTAGTATCCTGTGATTGCTTATTGAAAAAAGTTCGGACGTTATTTTACGAAATGAAACCCCAAACGTATTAATCTAAGCCGTTTGATCTAATTATGGCAATATTCAAACCATTTGATAGAAACTCAACTAAAATGTAGGGCTTGAAAAGAAGAAAGAACCATACTTCGATCGTATTTTGCCTGAATCATCTTTTTTCTTTCCATAGCTAGGGCAACAGAAAGCCTTAACGTGATAGACCCCAATTGAGAGACTTTGAATTTTGCATCTTTAAAACTTTTTAAAAAATGTAAGCATGTTTTGTTGTTGTTATTAACTATAATTGATTTTTAATTGTATATTAATTATGGTTAACGTTTTTTAAGCATAAACTAGATGTAGTATTTTTGGCACAAGAAAGTATAGTCCAAACAAGCCCAATTGACAAAATGCAGACATGAAAAAAAGATTATTATATAAATATCTAGTTTCTAGAAGTTCTAGAATATTTAGCTTCTAAAAGCTTTAAAATATCCTTGTGTAATTCTAGAATCTATCTTAAAGTTTATCTTGTTTGAAATTACCTTTGTACTAGGGTCTTCCATGGAGTAGTATAAATAAGGAAGGGTTCACTAATACAAATACTCTCCTTCCTCACTCTTGTTTTAATATTTCTCCCTCTTCCAAAATATTGTCCAACTAAACATTAGAAACTCCTCTTCCAACAAACATATCTTAAGACAAGCAATACGTATTCCGATACAATTTACACACTGAAAAAAACCAAGGATGGAGCCAAAGGGGGGCCAATAGGGGCGGTCGCCCCTGCAAGATAAATAAAAAAATAAAAAAATAAACCTTTAGTATTATATAGAAAAAGAAAATTTTCATTTGAATTATATATAGGTTCGCCCTTGCAAAGTATTTTGAAAAAAAATTTCGACCCTGCGTAGTGAAATTCTTGGCTCCGTCCCTGAAAAAAATGATACACTATACCTATCCTGATTTGAAAACAATGGGTGTGCCTGCTTTCCATATTTGTTGAGAATTTAGGTGCCTTTGCCTTTGCATTGGTTAACTATTTAATAACCATTTCCTCGAACATATGTGAGCGGAATTATTATATGTTGGTACATCCATTGTTTTGATAGCAAGTGAAGACTATTGCCTAGTTTTTCAAAAAAATTTAGCACCTAGGTGCTAAAATCATGATTTTTCAAATCAAAAAATGAAGTGATTCCGTGTATCGTTTTTTGATTTTTTTTGCACCAAACTAAAGTACACGAGGAGTACTTTAATTTGGTGCGAAAAAAATCGAAAAACGATACACGGAACTACTTCATTTTTTGATTTGAAATATCATGATTTTAGCACTCAGGTGCTAAAATCTTTTGGAAAACTGAGCCATATGCTTAGAAAGGTTGCACTGTTTCCAAATGGACTAAACGTTATATTTTTGTTCCTGTGCTTATATCATTTTTCCTGGTAATTTAGATTTAGTTTGTTATATTCTTTTAGGCTGTGTTTGGATCATGCATTTGTGAGGGATTTCTAGTGATGAAGGAAACATAAAGGAAAATAGAATAAGATAATGTACTAAAGAATAATCCGTGATTCAAATGCAGCCTTAATGTGAACATTATAGGCTCCCTGGATAACTTTTGCTATGTTGTACAGGAGGAAAATCTATTAGCTGTTGTTTCGGTTAACTTCTCTGAGGGCTTCTCCATTGATCTTGCTGACTGTTGGATGAACCTGGTGAGAACTAATTGTTATCAAAACGAAATATAAAGTAGAGATGTTTAGTGCATTTTGTAATCAACTTATTGACTGTGATTGTTCCGTCTTGCATATAATTCATCTGACCTCCCATTTTGTGGGTATCAGGAAAAGAAGTCTCTCTATGCATCCCCTGACGAATTTCAGAGCTTGATCAAGCAAGTTCTTTCATGGGATATACGATCTCTATCTCAACGAAGTCGGCCTCATAATCGCTTAGTAAAGATAGAAAATGGCAATAGAGTTGATGATCTAGATACTGTAGATTTGGTTGACTACTTAGATGATACAACTTTCGACAGCAGAGGTGAAGGGATTTCTCTTTCATCTGGTGACATAGTTTATCACCTAACCTTGGAAGGCCTGGATGTGTCCTACAGAATTGATTCTAATGGCAATGTTCTTGTTGAGAAAGTCATGCTCTCTTCTCATATCATAGATACAAGCACTGCATGTCTGTGACAGGAGCACCAAAAAGGTATGGTTTATAGCTATTTAGGACCCATTTTGTTGTTTTAGTGCTTGGGATTCTTCTTATATTTGGCAACTTCTTGTTTCAGATTCATCTTTGTGTGCGTCCACGCATGTGTTTGTGTATGAATGGATCAAGATCATCAAAAAAGTACTCTATTATAATTAGAAGCTTTATTCGCAGGATGTGGTTCTCACATTAGTGATCTAAGGCTCGTTTAGAAATCATTCATTTGTGCGGGTATTAATACAGGGCAATTATTTGAGTGAAGTAATTTAGCGTTTGTTTCCTTTCTCTTGGTAAGTCCCTTACATGACCTTAATGGTGAACATTATACAACATCATGTGTAAAAAAGATCGAATCACAAGCCATATCCATGTGTATACGTTTACACACACACACACAGTCACACACACATTATATAATGAACAAATATGAAGATATACGGATAAGAATTCATATATCGGGGGAAAGGTGGGAGATCTCTTTAAAGACATGGTAATCCTGCAATCCATACAACTGCAAAAATTATGCACAACATGAAACGTGAAATATTTCAGTTGCAAATAGTTTTATGCTATTTGTTCCTTGCTCCCAGCAAGGATGTTTGAGCTAGGCCAAACTATAATTTTCTTGACTTGCTTCAAATGGGGATGTGTTAACAAACTCAACAAGAAAGGGAATGCACCACAATCGATTACATACTGAATTTGAAAGTTTGTCCCGGATGCAATATTCCCAATAGTCCCAAATAGTCTCGATGAAAGCAAAATGATACATCATTATGCAGAAATAGATCTGAATGGACTATATGGACTATTGGGAATATTGCATCGAGGACAAACTTTCAAATTCAGTATGTAATCGATTGTGGTGCACTCCCTTTCTTGTTGAGTTTGTTAACACATCCCCATTTGAAGCAAGTCAAGAAAACATTAGTTTGGCTTGTCTCAAACATCCTTGCTGGGAGCAAGGAATAAATAGCATAAAACTATTTGCAACTGAAATATTTCACGCTTCATGCTGTGCAAAATTTTTGCGTTTGTATGGATTGTAGGATTACCATTTTTTTAAAGAGATTTCCCCCCTTTCCCCCGATATGTGAATTCCTATCTGTATATCTACATATTTGTTCATTATATAGTGTGTGTGTGTGTGTGTAAACGTGTACACATGGATATGGCTTGTGATTTGATCTTTTTTCCATTTATATTTAGATCTATTTCTGCTTGATGTTGTATAATTTCACTTTCATCGAGACTATTTGGCTTATTTTAGGGATTTTGATTGTTTTCCTATATTAGTTCGATTTTTTTGTACTGGGTGAAATTTGTTGCTTGCCATGGTATGGTGGGGTGATCTCTTCCATTCGTGTGGATTTTCCTTCTATGCTCGATGCTTATGTGGGAAATGTGGATTTGATACTGTGGGTGTGGTGCTGCATTTTGATTTCATTAAGTTTATTTATTTCATTCGAGGTGTGGTTATTTGCTGATTCTAGGTTTAGTTATTTATGAAAATAATGGTTCACCAGTTGTTGTGATCTGTTTCTCTAAGATCTTCGGACCTTTTCTCACAGAGATATGTAGTAAATCTGAGGTTGCTGTATGTGTACCAAACAGATTTTATTGTTCACATTGTTCTATTTTATTCAAGAACTAATGTGCTTAAATTTGGGCTGGGCGTCCTATTACAGATGAGATTCTTCACCTTCTTTTGTATGCGTCATTCTGCTGCTGAGATGACCCTATTTTTTGTGCTTTTTGAAGACCACCAATTGGATCTATAAGTAGTAAGTACTGAACTTACGAGGTTGCTATGCCTATATCGATCATCTTTTTGATGGTCTAAATTTATATAGGAATTAAGCTCCGCTTGATCTGGGCCTTTCATGGTTGACGGAACCCTTTCAGTCATATTAACCGAGAGGTCACGCTTCCATTTGACCATTAGGAACGTTCTAGGCGCCAGCAAGCAACCGGGCCCTTCAGGCTTCTTCGGTCTACTGAGCTGTCAACATTATCTGTATTTACCGACTGGTCCCTCCGTCGTCACCTATTGGCAAGGTGCCCTGGAGGTTTCCTGGTCTATTTATGTTTCGAAGGGGAACTAGGTCGAGCCTTTCAGCCCCAACCTGAGTGCTCGGCTCTTACACGAAACATATAAATACTCCTATTTCACTGTCTACTGCCTCTTTCATGCCTAGATCTACGTTGTGATAAATTTGATTGTAATAATATTTGTATTTAAAACTTTGTCTATTTTTTTGGGTTTCCTTTTGCATAAAGTCGTGGTACGGTCTTTATTTATCGCTCTCTATGGATGGGATAGAGAGCTTTATGTACCGAACTATTTTTTGGTGGAATGCGAAATGTGATTTTGACATGTACCTACTTAAATTTTATTAATAGGCACTAGCCAATATTTATTCATTCACTTGTGAAATAACCAATTAACTCCTTTAGTAGTTATGCTTTTTATGCAATCCAACAAACTAAAGCAAAAGCTCTTTTTCATATCCAGCCATCATCTCATGCACCTGATAATTGTCTTATTTGATATTTTTTATATTATCTTTTCAAACTACATTATGTCTGTCATACGTTTTTTAACAACAAAACTAATTTATAGGAATAATCTCTCGTGTGGTTGTTTGATCCCTTATCTAGGGTTGGGTATTCCTCTTGATGTATCTCTTTGTTGAGTAATAATATATAATCTGTTATCGTTTTGATAATTTTTTTTTTGCATATAATAACAAAAAGCTATATGTGATAATCTTTATATTTGGCATGATCGAGGGAACATTTATAATTATCCTTTCCTAATATTTCTTTTTTGTTTTTTAAAGAATATTTTCTGTTGTGCCAATAGATTCCAACAATATCCCACTCGATCAATGGATTAGTTAGTTGGCGGGCCCTAATCTTTTCCTTATATTATTTTATAGGAATAATTAATAGTGGATATATATATAAATTGGAATAAAGTCAAGTTAATTACAAGACATAGTCCCTACCAAGCTACCATCTCAAGAACCACCCCACTCAAGTGTTTGTATTCCTCTAATGTGCAATGAGGGAACCGGATTTGATTGCAATAGGTATTTCTTGTTTAATTCGATTCGCTTCATTTCGTTACAATAACAACAATTTGCATGCTGTTATATTGATCACTGTTCTATCACCAGACTTTGCGTCTTGCTTCGAAACATTCTTATTTCTTTGACGAGCAAAAAGCAGCTATGAGAACCGACGCTTTCTAATGCTCTATGAAGTGCTCCGACCCTAAAGCTTGCAACGACTCATTCCGTAATGTACAAAATATGTACATGTGGAACTGCTTCAATTGGAAATAACTAAAAATTTATTTGATCCAAAACTATGGCAACTGTGCCACACTATAGGAAGCTGTTATGCAAATTGTGTACTAATTTATATTTAAGGGCTTAATTAACAAGAAAAGAAAAGCATCTTGAGAAATGAGATCGAGCACCCAAAAGCAATCATGGTTTGGTGGTAACCCACTTCACAATCGATCAATTAATTCGTTAAGCATCCAAAAGGACAATAGACGTGGTGGTAATCCCAATCCGGAAAAGTAGCCACTAATTAGTTCCCATTGTGAATAATTATTGGATACGCAAACAAAGTTATTCTTAAGATTATCTGTAGTGTAGTAGTATTTGATTCGAATTTAAAACATCCCGATTCCTCATATGGTATACGTTTTACGTATATATATTCGGACATGTTAGGAACACAATTACCGAGACACAACTCCGAACACAGTCGCTCACATACACTTGTCTTGCGCAATAAATATGTATGTAAGGTTGTGTTCGGAGATGTGTCCGGATGATTACGTACTGGCATTTTTAATATTTATGTTAATTAATGTCGTGATTAGTATAGATTCCACACCTCACGAGATAAAGCTAGTTGAAATTAATGTGCATGCTTCTTTTTTTTTTTTTTTTTTTTTTTCCTGTTTGTGTGGACAGTGTGATAATACATGGTGTAGCGGACTAGCTTGTATACAACTCCAATTTTCTATGTAACCCTTCTCACACGTGGCTGTGTTCTGGAAACCGTACTGAATAATCAGACATCATGGTGGAAGTTACATGTAGGCCCCACCTCACTCTCACCCTCACGAACCCCGTGAGAAGCAACAGAAAGTATTTATTACTTAGCGTGTTCCAAGTAAATTAATGAGAGGAGAGAGAGAGAGGGGGAGATATTATTATGGTTGCAAAGCTCAGCATTGCATAAAGTTGCAGTTGGAAAAACTGAAATGGTTAATGTAGAAAATGGGCAAGTGGGATTTGCGGTGGCAGGCAAGGCATAAATTAGTGGAAGTTTATCTGTATGTGGTAATGATCATTCAATGTGTTTTTGGAGTACCGTCACATTGTGCGTTAACGGGTCACCATATACTTATGCGAGAGCTACGCATTTGGATGTGGTGAGTGGTGATTTTGAACTTATGTGACCAAGTTACGAATTCTATATCGATGTTAAAGAGTTTAATAGTGGTCTGACCAAAACTTAAAACATCTCCAACTAGTGTATTAGTTAGCAGTGTGCGTTAACAATTACCAAATTGATAAGTATTTTAAAAGTTTCAATGGGAGAGTAATCTTGTTTTCTAGAGTGTGATAATTTAGGAGTTTCTTATAGTGTGTCAAGTTTAGAGAACCACATAGCACACATCGAGAGCCGGTGAGAGGAGAGAGAGAAAGGGGCAGAGCGAGAAAAAAAAAAGAATAGGACCCATCATTACGTAATAAATATGTATATTTTAATATATTTAGCTTGTTTTGAAACATACTTTCTATCAGAACATTTGAGGGATAACACTACTGTTTTCCCATGTATGTAACATCGCGTGACAAGCAATACATTTTTTTTTTTTGTTTATTTACCATTCCTAAATATTGCAATTTGCAAATCATTATCTGTCAAAATAATATGGCCACGGCCTTATTTTGATTACAATCCTCCGTTCCTAAATAAGAGCCCCGCTTTCTTTCTCTTACCATTTTTCAAATAAAAAAATGAAGTACTTCTGTGCATCATTTTTTGAATTTTGATGCACGAAAGTACCTCATCTTTTGATTAAACGACACAACCTTTCGTAGTAGACTATTAATTTGGAACGGAGGGAGTACATATCATCTTGAGCTAGACTCAACATTCAACAAGTGGAACCAACAGCCCCTTCCTTCATATGATCATTCGAGTATCCTATGAGTTTTCACCTTTTATCACGTGCATGTCATCTTTGCGTCGGGATCAGTGCTAGTTTTTCATCTTTTATATTTCATGCAAATAGTAAGGGTTGCAGTCCCCAAGGGGACAACATGCATATTGTTTGATCTAGGCTGTTTGTGCTCGGCGATGGATGACTTAGATCACATCTTATCTAAATAAATCCAAACCGTCTTGTTACCAAACAAATCCGAGCCGTCCATTACCGAGCACGGACGGCCCAGATTGGGACACATGGATGCTGTCCCTTTTAGGGACAACACCATCCCCCAATTCATTCACAATGCTTAGATTTTTTATTCTCTCTTCTTTCTCTCCAAACCAAGTAAGAGGAGGGAAAAAGATTAATTTTCCTTACTTTTCCCTTACTTTCCTCAAGTTCCAAACACACCCTAAGGATTTTTGGTGATTGATGGATGGTGTCCCATTCATAAAAGTTTTATTCTTTCCATCAAAAGAATACACTACAAAAAGAATAACTACAAAAAATTGAGCTTTAGTGACAACCTAGTGACAACAACGTATCACTAAAAGTGTGTTGCTAAAGGCTATTCAGTAACAGTTTTTTGTACTAAGTTGTCACTGATTAGTGACGACATACTAAAAAATTGTCACTGAATATCCTTTAACAACACACTTTTAGCGACAACCTAATGACAAAATCTTTGTCACCAAAGATCATTTTTTTTTTTTTTGTAGTGATCTAAAATCAACATGGAAAGCAATGTAGGTTTGTGATGTCATTAATTTATTCCATACTTAAATTTCTTACTAATTTATTCCATACTTAAATTTCTTACTTTTTGCATTTCTTTTAATTATGGCCAGAAAACATACTCCCTCCGTCTCAATTTAAGTGTCCCCCTAGGGAAATATGTATTTTCTTGGACATAAAAAAAATATATTTCCATACAATTTTTCCGCACCAAATTAAAGTGCTCGAAAGAATATAAAAAAATTATAAAGAGAAACATATTTTTTTGGGGTTTGAAAATGCACAAATTCCTGTAGGCTTCGTTTGATTCGTGGACTAGTCCTCGGATTGATAGTCTTGGACTATTTGTCCTCGGACTAATTTAGTCCTGAATCCTACACAATCCCATATTTGATTCGTGCATGATTAATATAAGGACATCCCCTGATTTGGCTTATCCCATGCATGTTTGGTTCTATCATTAAATTCTGAGATTAATTTCAGGACTATTTCCCTTTCTCTCCCCTCCTATCTCTCACAAAGGCAACGTAAAAAAACAACTCATTACAAACAAGTTCTTGAAACCATATATAAATTGAATCATTTTGTGCGTTGCTTGATTCTTCATTCTCAAAAGTTCTTGTCCAAAAAAAAATAAAAGTTATCCTAAAAATTACAAACAAGTTATCTTATCCCAGCCGCCTAGCTAATCCCCGAATCAAACGAGGTCTTAATTCTCTAAAAATTATGGAAGAACAACATTTCCAACCCTCAAAATTTTCTATCTTCTTCCCAAGATCATTTTCACTCACCATACGCTTCACTTCCATGCATGTTCTTTCCTCAATTTTGAAAAATTATAGTACTTCATTTATGAGAAAGTTTGCAAGAAAATAGGTATTATTAACAAAAAATTAGAAAATAGGTATATTAACAAAAAATTAAACTTAGTATTTATGGAACAATAAACATTTTTAACTTCCCGCAAATTTTTTTATCCTTTTCTCGAGATCATTTTCACACACCATACACTCCACTTTCATGTTCTTTCCTCAAAATTTACAAAACTATACTTTATTTATGAGGGAGTTTGCAAGAAAGTACTAATTAAAAGTTAAATTTAGTAACAAAAATGATACATACACACCCACCCGGACACACTCTGCCACACCCCCTCTCACATGTGGGGTGGACCACCCCACATGTGAGAGGGGGTGTGGCAGAGTGTGTCCGAGTGGGTATGTATGTATCATTGTTCATTTAGTAATTAGTTCATATATAAAGAACAAGACAACCATGTATCTGTGCCGTCCACCTTTATAATCAATGATCCAGATTTCAGACAACATTCTACAGGTAAAATAAACTTATCTTACCAGTCCTTTTTTTTTTTTGACTAGGTAGAATAAGTTGCTTCACGTCACGTGTTTGAATCATGAATCTACGAATTATAGAAGAAATGCGAAATAGGAAAAAAAAAAAAAACCCGAAACGAAATTTGAAAAGAGAAAATTATCGGTTTTGCAGAGTTCATTGCTTCCTGGTCAGTGGGCCGAGTATGGATGATTGTTTTTTCTTCTTATTATCAACAAAGTCAGTATTGCTAAAATACTGGAGTAATTGAGTAACTTTTTAGAATAATAGTGCACTTTTGATGCGGTTAGGCGAAATGTCTCTTCATCAAATTGTATGAATCTTGTTCCGTAGTTGTACTGTGGGCAAATGTGTCGTACCTCAGATATGCTAATGCCTTGTTTGGCAGCCAACCCACCATTAAATGATTCCAACTGTCTCAGCTCTGGATTAAATGATTCCACCATTAAACCCACTTTGCTTTCCATGCTGAATTTAGTGTATTCTTTCTATGAAAGAATAAAACTTTTATGCATAGGAAACCATCAATCACCCAAAAAAAAAAATCATTACTACTTGCAAATGATAATAAAAGACGAGAAAACTAGCACGCCCGTCGCCCCCTGCACATGATAAAAGAGGTGAAAACACAAACTTTTGATGTTTCATGGGAAAACAAAAGTGATATTCCTCAAATGTTCGGCCAATTTTTTAGTATTCGGAGACTCCGAAACACTCCAGAAGTACACATTTATATGAGTTAATACGCTTAGTAATGAACTCCACGGAAATGTCTGGGTGTTGAGTGTTCTGGAGCACCATGTGTGACAGTTTTGACTATTGAATAATTTCACTACATGGTATGACATCATACACTTAATTCTCCCAACAATACTAGGACCACAATCATCTAGACACAACCTCTCACATACACGTGGGTCCCACGTATTAAATATTTGTGGAACCTGCATGTATGTAAGGAGTTGTGTTTGTAGTTGTGTCCGGATGACTGTGTTCGTACAATTTTTGTAACCTTCTCAAAATTATAGAAAAATAAAAAATTGGACCCGCATAATTTCCATCCTTTTTCCCAAGATCATTTTCACGCGGCATACACTCCACTTTCATGTTCTTTCCTCACAATTTACAAAATTATAGAGAAAAGTTTGCTAGAAAACATTAATTAAAAATTGAATAGAGTAGTTATTTTCACATATTAAGAACAAGACAACCACCGAACTTTAATAATTGAATAAAAAACTTATCGGGACCGTGAGCTAAGTGTTTGCTTTTTCGTAGATTTCATGTTCTAAAACTCACAAGAGATATATTACATACACAATCATCACAACTCAATTCATAATTTTTTACAAACACATGGGGCCCACATACAATTATGAGGTGGGGCCACGTGTATGTGAGAAGTTGTGGTTTGCGTAATTGTGTATATTTTTGAAATTTTGTGGGGCCTAATCAATAATGAATCAAACTTTAAAGTTGACTATATATAAATTTGATTCCTAAATTAATTAGAGGGTGTTCCACTAACAAAAAACTGTTTTTTTCAAAAATCGAGACAGGTCATTCTATCATAATACATCACATAAAAAATCGTAAAAAATCAATTTTTTCAAAAAACCAACTTAGTGGAACACCCCCTAAGAAATTTAAATGCACACGCAGCAAACTGCCCCCAAAGCGAACTCTTACTATAAAATCCCATCTTTACCTTCTCAATCCACAAAAATTTACATAAAATCATTTTTGTAATCATCTCAAAATTATGAATAAATAAAAACTTCGACCTGCAAAATTTCTATACTTTTTCCCAAGATCATTTTCACACGGCATACACTCCACTTTCATGTTCTTTCCCCACAATTTACAAAACTATACTTTATTTATGAGAAAGTTTGCAAGAAAACATTGATTAAAAATCGCAATTAGTAGTTATTTTCACCTATTAAGAAGAAGACAACCTGGCTTTAATAATTGATGAGAAAATTTATCGAGACCGTGCACTGAGGGGGTGTTTGGGAGCCTCATTTTTAACTTTTCATTTTCAGCTTTTTGGGTTTTTGGGTTTTTGAATTATGATCAGAATGTGTTTTAAATTTGATAGGAGTGTTTGGAAGAAATATGCAGAATGCATTTTGCAACAAGAGTAGTGTTTGGGAGACAAATGATCAAAATGAATTATGGATTGATTTTTTTACCATTTTGCCCTTGTTTATTTATTATGGAATGCTATTTAATGGTTTTTTGTTGCCAAATATTTTTTGTTCTTCTTATATTTTTTGTAATTGAAAGTCTCCCAATACGTTGTTATTTTTTGTACTTGATAAAGATTAAGTAAAATGGAACTAATCGCAAAAATATAAAAGGACTTCAACCATCATTTATAAACAAAAAAATAATAATGTATGAATTTAAAAAGAACAGACACTTAAACATTATGCCAATTAAGGCTACAAATTTAAATAACAAGAAAAACATATTTCAACAATACGAGAATCTTGTACATTTTTTTTTCCGTTTGAACAATAACATTAAACAATTGGTCTGTTACCATTGGAAAAAATAGAAATAATTTCCAATTATCAAAAAACACCACTTCATTCAGTATGCATGTTTTCCTTAAAAAAAAAGCGCATACTCTTATGTAATTGTCCCTAATGACAATGTCAATATAACAGTCATAAACATACATGTAGGGGGTAAAATAATCTTTTGACATTTGTGGGGAAAATGAGATGTAGAATGAAAACTTGAAAAGCTCCTCTTGAGCTCTTTTTCACTTCTCCTCTCTAACATGAAAAATTGAAAACTCATTCTGCCATAATGTGTTTTGGTGAAAGGTTCCCAAACACCCAAAAGCCAAAAACTAGAAATTAAAAATGCAAAAACCAAGCTCCCAAACACCCTCTGAGTGTTTGATTCTTCGTAGTTTTCATGTTCTAAAACTCGAGAGAGATATATTACGTACACCACCATCACAATTCAAATCACACTCCCCTATATACAAGTGAGGCACACACACAATTATGAGGTGGGCCGTACATGTACGTGAGGAGTTGTGATTGGATGATTGTGTAGTTAGTATTTTGAAAATTTTGTGGGACCAACTAATAATAATTAAACTTTAAAGCGGCCTATAAATTTGATTCCTAAATAAAAAATTTAAATATATACGCAGAAAACTGCCCCCGAAGCAAAACTCTCGCTATAAAATCCCATCTTTACCTTCCCAATACACTCCATTCCTCTCCCTCTAGTCTACACACACCACTACTGGTCTTTTGAAAGCCATAACATTTTTCCTCTAAAAGTGCTTCAGCAGAAAATGATGAACGGAGTCGGAGACGCTCCTCTGGCACCAACCCCGGCTGTGGTGCAACGGTCGCCGTGGCACTCGCCAGTACCGTACCTCTTCGGCGGTCTGGCGGCGATGCTGGGTCTCATTGCGTTTGCACTCTTAATCCTCGCTTGTTCTTACTGGAAGCTCTCCGGCCACCTCAGTGACGACGACGACAACAACAACAACTCTTCCGAAAGAGACATCGAACTTGGCCGAGCCGATACCAACGAGAAGACCAAACTGCCCCCCGTGTTTGAAGAGAAAATTCTGGTGATTATGGCCGGACAAGTGAATCCCACGTTCTTGGCCACACCCGTGTCGAGCAGAAACTCCTCTTTTGGGAGTAGTGTTCACTCAGGTGGTGAAAAGGTTGATGATGTATCGGACGGTTGTGATCCGACGGAGAAGAGGAAACAGGGGAGTGGAGATCAGGTGGGGCTAGGGAACATGGAAAGCCATGAGGCCGAGGATCAGGTCCTTTGATTTGTTAAGCCGTTGTTCTTGATTAGGCAGACTAGGTCGGGTTGCAAGGTGAAAGAGAATCAGGATTGTCCCCATGGATCATGCTGTTTCTTTTTCTTTTTTGAAATATAGGAAAATGTGAATATCTTTTTGGAGATGATAGAAATGGAAGAGTTGAGCTGTCTTTTTGCATTTTTTTTGTAGTAATTCTCCTCTCGTATTATCTATTTTGAAAAAATAAATTGATTCGTAAACAAAATTGCATAACATATGAGCAGAATGACCCCAAAGTGTGACTATAATACATAATGTATTGTTTCTAAAATGGAGTAAATTAATGTCTACAAATGGCATGGGTTATGAGTCCCATATGCGGCAACTCGAAACGTATGACAGCTAGATCTCTGTTGTGTTGGAGATATTGAATGCTTATGGAATTATGCAGTTCTGTTCACAGTTCACGAGGGTCTTCGGACACGTCACGCGGCATCCTAACACTTTATTTAGTGGAATATATTTTATATGAGTTCTACACACTTGGTACTGAGTCCCACAAAAGTGTGCAGTTGAGAAGAGTGTTCGTACACCACCACGTGCAGTGCCCCAAGACCACCCAATAATTTTTCCACACTTCACACCTTAGTTCATGTGGGGCCAACACATTTATGTTTTTTCTTCACCAATTAATATTGTTTTTTCAGGATGTCTAACAAAAACAGTTTTTTTTTCTCCAAAAATCGAGACGTCATTCTCTTACAATACATCACATAAAAAACGTGAAAAATCAGTTTATTCAAAAAACAACCTTACTGGAACACACCCCTAGCCCCAAGATTTAACGAAATTAATATGTAACCGGAATGTGTAAACAACAGTTATTACATGAATTGCATATTCATTGGATTTGGACAACTAATTTTCAGAAAATTTTGACGACTACATTACAGATGTGGTATATGTTAGTAATTTCCTCTTTGGAGGTTTAATGGTACAACTTATTCTATGAATCAAATACAATCCTAGAATCGGAACATCATTCCTTTACTAGAAGCATCCTGTATACTCCAGCTTCTTTTATTTATTTATTTATATAACGGGAAGTCCTGACCAACTTGCACGCACCTCGACTAATTTCTGGACCCTAAAGTTAACGACCACCGACCAGGTAAACCCCCGAGTGGCCTCAAGGTTTGAAATATTTGACCTCCGGGGGACTCGAACTTATGACCTCATAAAAGACAAATACTTGTTTCTTTCTCATGCTCACTTGGGTTCAGGTTATCCTTTGATATCTTCACTTTTGAGTATATATGGGTATTAATTCTATCTTTATCCAAAACTAGCTTAGATGCCTTGGATATGACGTCGTTGGAGTGTTATTCCCCCCCAATTCAAAATCTTTATTTGATTAGATTCTGACTCTCCATGCACCTCATTTTGATACTCAATTTACCCCATTTGTGTGAAGTGGCGTCATCTCTAACCAATAGTAGTAGTCTATATTGGGGAACAAAAATGTCCCAAAAGCACAAGTTAGTCGCAATAGAAACAGCTTATGACTGTTGGAATAGTTTTTTGTTGTTGTTAGAGACAGATTGAAGGCTTGTGACTTTGGGGCAGGGTCTCGAACTAGTCTATGGATAGATTAGAAATCTCAATTTCATATCAAAGCCCGGACGTCCGGTTACCAAAAAAATAATTGCATATCAAAAAGCATTTGGGTTTAATATCCTTTTGTGCGAAAGCAGATTAATAGATAGCATAAGGCTGAGTTTCATTCTATCTTGGGAGACGATTTGCCAGTAACCCCTGGAGCCTACCGATCTGGTAGGAGCTAATAACGTCGCAAGGAAATAGATTACATGTCAGTTTTTGCAAAATTCTCAAAGCATCTGGCAACTCAGTTTTTCAATAATTACGGATTGAATTGCATGCAAATGACTTAATTCGCTAGTAAATCTATTGGCTGATCATCACTCGAGCAATATTTCTGGTCCATTCTTCATCAACCCAACAAGGCACGAAATTGGACGTGAAAAACCAAAGGAAGGAAAGAAAGGATTCAAAGACAAAGTTTGTAGTTGAATTTTAGTAAAAATAACTGTCAACAACCTCATGATACTGTGAAAATTGAAAACACCAATGGAGCTAAGTTAATTATCTATTACATATATGTGGTTGTACCTGTCTTCTTGACATAACCTGATTTGCTTTGAAGGCCCTATAGGTTAGTATTTGTTTTCTGGTGCTGGTTGTATAGCTAGGTATTTGCACCACATGGTGACGTTCCATATCATCCACAGATACGTAAAGGCAAACATTGTGTTATTGGATTCGAATTTCAAACAACTTGTCGCGGATTATGGTTTTGCATATTAAACTAATTCCAGAGGGTCATAGCCTCATGACTACCTGCGGGCACCTTTTATTTTTTATCAGAGCGTTAAGGGCACGTTGGGGTGCCTAGCACCAGAATGCACAATGTGGGGCATAAGCAAGCATTTTCCTTGCTAGAGATCAAAAGCTGATATGTAACGACGATAGTTAAAACCTTTTCCTGAAGTACATTGAACAACAAATTTGGTATTTATTCTATTGACAATGCAAAAACAAGGTTGGTAAACATCAACTTCATAATATACGATTTGTACAAATCACGACCTTCTCAACCGACACCACCAAGTTCCCTTTCATCTATTTACGAAATAAGGGAAAAAGAGAACTACTCCCTAGTTTATTCAGATAGAAATTGAAAAAGTTCCTAGTTTGAGTTTTTTTTTTCTTTCTTTTTCCCTTTGCGGAATCTCAATATAGGTTGAGAAGATGAAGGCTCTCCTTGTTGCCTATGAGTGACAAAACAGTGGCAGCGATGTGTTTGGAAGTGAGTCCAGCCTCTTCCATCTGGTCTCCATGTGCTCCATGGTCTATGTATCTGTCTGGAAGAACCATAGATCTCCACTGCATGCACCATCCAAACAATCCCATCAATCAGTTATTTCATGTTTATACGTGCCCATTTGGATTGGGTGGTTTGTCAAGGGGTAAAAAAGGGAATAGTGAATGAGGTGATCTAACAAGAGAAGGATCTTTTCCAAAAAAAAAAACAAGAGAAGGATTATTACCTTGAGATTTCCATCAAGTAATCCATTCAAACCCAAGTAATGGGAAACATGAGAGCTGAAACCTCCAATGGATCCTTCTTCCACAGTGATAAGAACCTCATGCTCTTGAGCTAGTTGTCTTATCAAATTCCCATCAAGAGGCTTGCAAAATCTTGCATCGGCCACGGTTACTGAAATGTCAAGCGTTTGAAGCAGCTGCGCTGCTGCTAGACAGTTTTGGACTATTGTTCCGTAACCCAAAATGGCCACCCTGCTTCCCTCCCTTAACACTCTTCCCCTTCCAACCTTTATTAAACAAATCACAGTTAGCAAAAAATAAAGCAAAACTAAACTACAAATATGGATTCCTCGATTGTGTTTAATGTAAATAAGAGTTTGTCCATACATCTCTAGATCTGTGTAATTGTAAACATGAAAGTATATATGTACCAAGACATCTAAAGGTTAACTGCACTTTACGTGCGGAAAGAAAACAGAAATTCTCACGTTGCCCCTGAAACGTTAACATTTCACTAATGTTGTCCTTGTACTACTATAGTTTTGTCTACCGGTCTAGTCTAGTTGGTAATTCCTGTAAGTTTTCTGACAAAGAACCGCATTGTGACACTGATAGGATGGCCAAAGCGAAAAAAGGATGACAAGCTTCAACAAAAATGCCTTAAGAGAGGTTCGTTTATAGTTGTCCATAAATTAAGCTATAGTAAATGTACCTCCAAAGGGATGCCTTTGCTGTTCGGTGGAAGAATGGAGCCGATGCCGTTGCCTCTAGGGTACCTAAAGCAGCTAGGCCTATCATCAATGGCTGCAGCTGTGGCCACCATGTCCATGAGTTCAGCCTCACAAGAAGGAGCCATAACCACCATGTTTGGTAAACAGGCCATGAAAGTGGTGTCAAATGCTCCACAATGGGTAGGACCATCTGCACCAACAAGGCCGGCCCTGTCCATTGCGAATCTCACCGGAAGCTTTTGAAGATCCACATCATGAACTACCTGCACCACCATCAACAATCCCATGGTCATCAGCAACTACTTCAAGTTCTGAGGTAATAACCACAAAAAATGCAGGAAATGGAATAGGATTGAAATGCCTGATGTAAAGGGACATCTCTATTGTTCTAACACATTTACTTTTCTTTGAGAAAAGTAGCGCAAAAGATGTGCAAAAATAAGTGCGTTGTAATAAACAGATCTAATAATAATAATACAAGTTAACTGAATCGTCAGATTTAATAATAGTGATGTTCACCTGATCATAACCTCTTTGAAGAAAAGAAGAGTAGATGGCACAGAAGGGCTTGAGACCTTCAGTGGCTAGACCAGCAGCAAAGGTCACAGCATGTTGTTCCGCAATTCCAACATCAAAACATCTTTCAGGGAAACGCTTCTGGAACAGATTTAGCCCAGTTCCTCCACCCATTGCAGCATGAATGGCTATAACCTTCTCATCTCCCTCTGCCTCTGCTATTAAGGACTCTGCAAAGTACTGAGTATAGGAAAGGGTCTTTGGTTTGGTCTTGAACTGCTTTCCTGACTTTGGATCAAACTTCACCACTCCTATAGAAAACAAAAACAATCCACTAAGCCAAAAGGTCCAAAATGAATACATCCCACTAAAGTACAAGAAGTGGCAGTAGAACACAATTAGAACAATTTTTGACTAAAGCATAATTCTAAAACTAGCACATAATCCTCTCAAATATATCCCACTTAATTTGACTTCATTTTTGTCTACGAGAACGATATCAAGTTATTGTGTAATATGCCTATGCAATGGTTATCCAATCAATACAATCATATATATGTACACATTTATAGATAGATACACACCGTGCATTTTATCAGCTGCAACTTCAGCTGGAGCATAGCCTTTTCCTTTCTCCGTTATAATGTGGATAAGAACTGGACCAGGTGCAGGCAAGGCCTTGACCTTCGTCAAGATATGAACTAGGTCTTCCATGTTGTGGCCATCCACAGGGCCAATATAGTACAATCCAAGTTCCTCAAATAAGCAACCGTCTGATCCAGAAATCGCCCCTCGCACAAATGAATCGACTTTAGCCGCGATTTTATATGTCTGGCTTCCCATTTGCTTTGTGACGCCCTGCCAAATGATCGGAGATTGATAGGTTAGTTTCTTGTAGCAGAAGACTAGCCGTTTAATTATAAGAACACAGTGATGGAAAAGTTGTTGAAACTGAGGGAGTTGGTTGATGGGAGGTTGATATTTTTTTTTTTTGTCAAATTAACCAGTATATTGAAGCAAACTAACTCGGAACATAGGGAATATCCAGCCCAACAATACAAAGCAAACTTCTAACAAACTAGGAGATCAAAACAAAACAAACCAAAACATTAGGACCCAAACATCTACAAAGGGCGAAACACCCTAGAACTCAGATTCCAGGTGCGAACTACAAGCCTAAAAGCGGCACAGTTCTTCAAATTCCTCCAAGAGCTCAAGCAAGCACGGACCTCCTCCACAATTACAGCACCCAAAGTGGGGGCAAGCATATTGATACCTTGAAAATGTCTCCTACTACGTTCCCTCCAAATATTATAGATAGCAGCCACCATACATAGCTTATACACGTGGCTGGAGATTGAGTCATTGTTCCTATAACCCATCGCCCAATCCATCTCACCAGCCAAACCAAAGCAAGGCCGCGCCACATGGTTCAACTGAGGGAGGTTGGTAGTTGCTAGAGGTGTCTCCGGGGAGACCAATTATTCCATGGTATTGGGCATCATGTGGCGGTCATAGAATAATTACTCACTCGTCACCAGGGTAGTCGTAGACTTGTAGTAGGGGTGGCCAAAAAATTTCAACAAATTTAATAGATATGCATATAGGGTAGTTGAAATAGACACAAGAGTCTTGCACTCAGCAGTAAGCACCGCATAATTTGTAGTAATTCTAATTAATTTTGGGTTGGATATAAAGTTTCCATCTCCACATAGTAAGACAATTCACAACCCACAATGACAAACCCCACAAAGTGCTTCACGATGAATTTATATTTTGCAAATTATGAATAGAAAGTTGCTATTGTAGAACAATATTCTGTAGATTTCTGTTGTTAGGATAAACTTGCATATGTAGTGGGCCATTTGTGTGCGAGTGGTGAGGGACAAAGAAGAAGATAAGAAACATGGCATTGAAGAGAGATGGGCCCAAAGCCAAGTATTAATTCGGAACTTAAATGGGGAGTTGGGCAGTACCATTGATTGGTATGACTGAGTTGAATTTGTGTACAAATGTATTGTTTATGTGTTGTATTGTTGTGTGGGAAGTGAAGAGAAAAAGAAAAGAGAAGAGGCAGAGAGAAACTGTAGTGTGTGCATGTAAGTGTGTGACATATGTGAGAGTTGTGTTGGTATTTTTATGAAAAGTTGAATAAATGTACTAGGGTTGTGTACTTGTGTGTGAATTTTCTTTTATTTCCCATCAATTTCATGCTCGAATTTCAAATTATATGTAAGAAAAGCTTAAAAATTCAACAACTACGTGAATATGTGGAATTCTAAGATCCATGTTTCGGCCTCCCCTCTACATAAATCTTAGCTCCGTCCCTAGAAAGAGTTGGATTGTTTTCCTAATATGGTTCGCCCTAGAAGGGGAGGAGAAATTACTTTAGCTGCTTCACGTAGTTGACGGAGCTTTCGACTTGACTGAAGTTTGGTGAGGGTTTTGCTCAGGGCTCCAACTGGAGGAGCAGGGCCGTCAACGGTGGCTGTGGGCAGAGAAACCTGACCGTTATCGTTCAATATGATGATGAGGTTGCTTTCAAGATATCCTGCGTTGTTCATGGCCTCGTATGCTTGTCCGGCCGTCATGGCTCCGTCGCCTATCACCGATATTACATGGTTGTTCTTCCCTAGCAAGTCCCTTCCCACTGCCATCCCTGAGAGACGTAAAACTAAATTAGTACTCCCTCCATCTCTTTTTTAGGGTCAACATTTTTATTTTGGATGGTCCCTTGATAAATGTGTGTTTTGAAAAAAACAATGTGTAAAAATTTATACAATTATCATTTTGTTCTTTGAAAAATTATTTGATGAAGATATAATGATGATGTTTCTTTACTAAGTTGAATTTACTAAACAACACATTTAAAAATTAGAGCAATGCTACAGACACTAACAAGTGTACCAACTATTACACTAAATGCACACATGACATTACCACATCAATGCACTATTCAATACATGGATAGATTCATCCACTAAAAGAGTGTCAGATGGACAATTAGTGTAATAATTGGTACACTAGTTAGTGTCCGTAGCATTTTCCTAAAAATTAATGGAGGGAGTATCTTAAAAGGATTTCAAATGATGATACCTTAAGAATTTCGATACCAATTCTTAGTTAGAACGATGATACAGAACATTAGTAGTATAAAGAAATTTCAAAAATTATGAACAAAAATACTCGAATTCGAAGATTTTGTAGTGCGGTGCCACACTACAGTACTCCACTATGTTTTTATATTCAAAATTGTAAATCTTTTTGTACAGTGGACATAATCTACGACTGAGGAAGTATATTAATATGTGGCAAATGGTATAATGTCAAAATTGATTTTTAGTAATGCCAAAATTTATATTAATACAGATCCCTCCGTCCTTTTTATAGTGTTTAATTTTTCAATTTTGTTGTCCATTAATAAGTGTGTTTTGAAAAGTTAGTAGATACATTTTCTACTTTGCTCTTAAAAGTAGATTTCTTTTTGAAAAGTTAGTAAATATTATTATATTAATAAGGGTAAGTAATAAAAATAGATGTAAAAGTTGATGCGAGAGAAAATGGGACGAGGGAGTAAAAGATTTATAACATCTCCAGGTACATGCTGATGGAAAATAAAGAGAATTCACACAAACGAAACTCAACACAATTTTATTCATCTTTCATATAAATACAAACACACACTACTCTTCTTTGGCTAAACTTGACTAACTTTTCTTTGACAGCCTCCACGCTTGACTGAGTTGACTCTGAAATTCCCATGTGGGAATTACAACAATAAAGCTTTACTATTTAATAGATGCAAGTTTTTAAATTACTATTCAATAGGTGCAAGTTTTTAAATTACAATTTTGCAATATGTAACGACAACAGTTTGAGTGTAATGGTTTCAGTAGTGTGTGTATTAAATTTTACATAACAGAAATCGGGCGTAGCGGTCGTGAATTTTTAAAAATCATTTTTCGACAAAAAGTACAATCAAATTGCTTAAATAACCCATAATGGATGAGTAGCGGCCATGAACCGATCTATGAATCGGATACTGACCCACACGTTACGGGAACCAGCCAATACGCATGCGATTTTGCTTCTTGCCACTATACTAGGGTGTAACGGTATCGAAGAGCTGGAAAACCATTACGATACGTTGCATAACGGCTAGTATTTAAAACAGTGGGTCCTTAGAGACTAAAATTTTGACAGTAACAAAAATAATTAATGGTAATACCTAAGCCAGCAGAAATGCTAGTAGAACTATGTCCAGCTCCAAAAGCATCATGTACACTCTCGTCTCTTTTTGGGAAACCAGCTAGCCCACATGTTTGTCGCATGGTGTGCATTCTTGATCTCCTACCAGTCAATATCTTATGTGGGTATGTCTGCAAATTAGAAACCCACCAAAAATTAACCTTTAATCATAAAAAACATGTGAATCATGTATTCCTTGTTATTTGTGAATGGAAGTATCCTATATTCGATAAGCACCTGATGTCCAACATCCCAAATGATTTTGTCTTCAGGTGTGTTGAACACATGGTGTAGTGCAACAGTTAGCTCGGCTACTCCCAGGCTGGAACTCAGGTGACCTCCCGTCTTCGACACCGTGTAAACTATGTCTTCCCGGAGTTCATCAGCCAATTTCTCAAGCTCCTGAAACAAAAATCATCAACAAAATAAGCGTGATTAGTTGACGATGTTTGAGAAAATTTCATTACTAGATAAGACTTCGTTAAAAGACCGGCGTGCATGGTAATAAAAATTTTGATTTTACCTGAACGGAAAGATTCTTCATGTGAATTGGGTAATTGATGGTGTCTAAGATTGGAGTGAAGGGCTTCTCTCCGGAGAAATTCAGGGGTTTTACGGATGTTCCATTCTCTACTGTTCGGTGGACGTCATTTTTAAGGGTGTTGTTGCCATTTGCATAATTGTTGTGATCCCAACTTGCTGTCGCCTGACAAAACTGTAGAAACAAGAGAGATGAAATTAGAGCACACGCCGAGTATTAGCTGTATTGGTTGTGAGATTTCTTAGCCAGATCAGTGTTCCAACGTAATACTAATTGACAAGTACCGATCGATAAACCAGCCATTCAATTCTCCTCGCTCTTACTACGACAATAAGATCACTCTTCTGTTTACTGAATTCAGACAAAAAAGAACTTTTCTTTGAAAAAGTCACAAATATTGGTTTAAACGAACGATGTGGGACTACTCTTGCTTTGTTCGGTTTGGGTTTTGATGGAGGGTTTCGAGGGTAATGAATAAAGAGAGATAGAAAGAAAATTTTTATTGGGGACCGGGTAAGGTGGGTTTTAAGACCCAAACCGAACAATGTGTTAATGCTCCCCCTCTTACTTGACAAAATTGAACTACTTGTAATGAGAGAATAGATCCGACAAAGACTGGATCCATGTGAGATGGACCGAGCACCTTCATAATTGACAGATGTATATCAATGCACGGATCCAGTCAAGGATCTTGAATTTAAGAAAAAAAAAGGTATTTTTAAGGATTTACAATGTGTTTTTACATAATTTGAACCGTCCAATATGTGTAAAACGTATTTTTAATGTGTCAGAAAAAAGATCGGGAAAGGCTTGATCTGAGCAGTTTTCACAAAAACTTTACATATATAGTTTTATGAAAAACTGCTTGGATCAAGCTATTTCTGGTATTTTTTTCTTGATAATTTCTTACGGGAACCCTTAAAAACACGTTTTAAACACATTAGATTGTTCGAATCATGAAAATTTGATCCAGAACTATAAGTCCCAGGCTAGATAACTCCTCTATATATCAGATGCCAAGGATCTATGTACCATTTTGCCTTCCTTTTTGGGGTCAAATTAGCGACACATTATGTTACATATTTTTAACATCACAGAGAGAGAGAGAGAGAGAGGGAGAGAGAGTAAAGGTTGAATATATACCTTCTGCTTTTTGTTGGGAATCAGAGATTTACTTATGGTTGCGTTGGAAGGATTTGAAGAAGAACAGTACCCATCTTGAGGAGAGAACAATGGGAGGAAATTGCTTCTGAGAGCTACAGAAGAAGCCATTCTCTCTCTCTCTCTCTCTCTCTCCCCAGCAACGGAGGAGTACTTAGAAGCGAAAGTGTCTTTCTAGAGATGAAGAATTCTCTAAGCAGGTAGAAGCAGAGAGGGGTTTCTGTGGGAGGAAGTGTTGGCGATTGGGTGCTTTTTATAGACCAAATTATTTTGCATACGTGTAAAATATTGTAATGAAACAACTGTACATCGACGAAGAAGTTGGGTCACTGCCTTTTTAATTGACTATTTTCAATAATTGCTTGGATTAGTGAGATTAGACGAAAATTAGTAGACCAACGACTAAAAGAGTTCGACATCTTTCTATGGACTCGAATTTCAAACTTCTCTTTACAAGTCACTTCTATTTATGAGTTCTTTTTCGGAAATCCAACTATTTAAGAAATACTACTTGTTATTGCATTGCCAGATTTTTAATTTCCAATTTCGCCCCTCTGTACTTTTCAATTCTCTTGTTGGACTATTCAAATTGGGTGTGCTATTATCGCTGAAATTCACGACTATAGAGGAAAAGTTGATTTTGGGCACAAATCTGGAATGACCATGTACAAGGGTTGTTATTTCATTTGTTGAAATCATTATTTAAATTTGAAGAAGAAAAGGGATTGTTGTGCACATCCCGACCGTCCATTGCTCGAATGGACTGTTCAGATTTTATCTCATCACGCGTGGCAATGAATAGCTCGGATGCAAAAGAGTTGAAATGAAATATGGACCGTCTATCCAAGCAATAGACGGTCAGGATGTGCACAACACAATACACAACACGGTGCCGCACAACACTCCCGAATTCCACAGAACCAAACGGGTCAAGAGGCACATTGGTTTTTTGGATAACCACTGAATTTTGAATTTGACAGCCTTTTATTTTATTTTGATCTTCGTAAGTCAACTAAAGAGTCTAAAAAGAAAGTCATTATAGTCATGCTTTTACTCTCTTCATTACAATTTCTTCGTGTAACTTTCAGGTGGTGTTCTACACCAACAGTCTTTTTTATTTTTACATTTTTTCTTTATTTTAATTTTTTTCACATTTTTAAATTTTTCATCAAGTTTTTGGATTATTTGGTGTTCCAGGGCCTCTGACATTTTCACCAACACACAAACTTCATAGTTCATCATAGTTCATCACCAATATTACAACGACCCGGATTCACAAGCACCACGAAAATAGCATACAATTAATTAAATAACCAATCCCACTTCCTTCCAAACTTACATAATTTTCCATATACATTTCTCTTTACTCGTCGATCATCACCGTTAAATATGTAGACTTAGCCACTGCGTACAACATACTGAAATCTCATTTGTATCGGACACCATCTCGCCGTTAATCGGTCGACTAATTGACCTCATACTCGGTTGCTTTCCGTGCTTAGCTTCTCCTCTAACGGTTCTATATATCTACTAATTGGTAACAATTATTCTTTTATATACCCCTATAATACACCTAGAATGGACACATGTCCATTATATGTCCAACTTATTTTTGTCTTCTCATACATATGCACACAAACATCACTTAAAAGAGACGTGTATTTTTATAAATTAAATTGGGGTATTACACTATCTCCTCCTTTAGAAATTTCGTCCCCAAAATTTACCGATCAAAATATAAGTACATAAATTCCACGCTTCCGCTGCGCACTCCACACTTTTTTTTGAGCAGATACTACTTCACGCATTTTCTTTTAATAAACTCATTCCAATTCTTTGAAAGGAGTATTACAGTCCACCCACCCTCTAAATCCTAAAAAATTATTAGTAAAATCTCATAAAACCTTTTCAAACAAAGCATAACCAACATTGATAAGTCAATATATTTAAGCAACACAAATTTTAGTCACATACTACACTAACAGGCAATTGATTCACGTCATAAAAGGCTATGCCACGGAGGCAATTTATATATCCATACCCCGAAAGCAATTTATTCACGCCACGAAGGCTACGCCACAAAGGCAATTATTCACGCCACGAAGGCAATTATTCACGCCACGAAGGCCACATCCCAACATAACTTATTAGTTATTTCATGAAATTATGCAAAGGTGAAACAAGTCCTAGAGGGGGGGTGAATAGGACTATCAATTAAAAATTCAATGTTACCAAGTGATTCACATTCACCCCAATTCCATGGCTATTTAATCAAACCAACAATTTCAATGCAAAGTAAGTAACGCAAAGGCACAAAACACGAGGATATACGTGGAAACTACTTAGGGTCTAAATACCCTAAGCATAAAACCACGGCCTAATCTACCAATTGCTATAAATTAAAAGGTTAAATCAAGAGTTACAAGATTAGGAATTACCAACTTGCCCCAAGCTACACCTAACTCCACTCCTTGATTTAGCTCCCCGAGCCCCTTCTTGATTCCATAGCCTCCACGAGTCCAACACCCCTCGATCTCCGTATCAAAGACGGCTCTGGATCATCCGGCCACGTAGATATGTAGGCAACACACCATGATGAAATAAAGATATGATTTTTATGAAGATTTTTGAAAAACAAAATCAATCTAGAGTGGATCCATGCAAAGGAAGACCCTAGAATGAAGAAAGATGAGATGAGCTAACTCAAATCATCAAGAACATCAAGTTCCACAGAGAGAGAAGAGATGAGACTTTCTCTCTCTAAAAAGGGGGCTGATTTTTTCAGTGAAGAGCATGCCCTAAAATGAGAGAAAAAGAGCTTATATAGTGCACAAATTCGCAGCCCTCAAGTAAGCCTCTCAAAACATGACACCTCATTAAAAAGGGCTATCAGACGCGTGTAAACGCATAGTGACCTCAGCAGCCAATAAAGGAACACGGGCTAGCAGACGCGTGTAAACGCTTTTCAAACGCTGTGAAGGATTAAGCATGATGGGATTCAAATGCCTTTCACAAAATCATGATTTAGGAAGTGTATCAATGCAATTAAGCTGATGTGACCTACACCATGAAGATTAATGCTAATGCAAATATGCCATGCATGAGTATACCTTCCCGGATTGAGCTTTGAAACGCTTGACACGACAATGGCTTGATCACGAAGCTTGTAATCTCTCGAATGGAGTATCTAGACTCAAGCCCTAAGCACTCCACTTCCCAAAACCCCAAGAACAAATTACATACACCGAAAGGCTTGACATAACCCGGAAAACGCCAACAAAACTAACATTTCATGTTTTAAGCCATAGAAAGAAACTCTATTAGCACCATTAACCCGACATTTATTCTGCCTTACAACAAAATATCAACAATCTCAGTACAACAGAAAACGAGCTAAACATCTGTGCATGCAAAATGAGTTTGTATTAACTTCATTGGGCACCTTGGCCCCCACTCATCCACATATCAGACAACTCATACCAAAACCCTTTTGCATTTAGGCATCTCGGGCCATAATAAACACATATCTCCATACCGATGAGCCAAACCTCATACTATCATCAACCATGTTCACCAATAAATACTCCTACATCAGAATATCAAATACTTAAGTTCAATATTTCATCCAAGAGTACCTTACATTACCACACATGATCTAATCACCATACATGACATCTATGGACACCCATGTAACTTCTTCCTCTCTCTTAAACTATGTTCAAAATTCTTTCATTTTGCAAAATTACTTATCCATGAAAAAATCACCTCAACTTCAAGCTTAGAGATAGTCTACAGAATCATAAACCTGAGCTCTGATACCAACTGTAACGACCCGGATCCACAAGCACCACGAAAATAGCATAAAATTAATCAAATAACCAATCCCCCTTCCTTCCAAACTCACAAAACTTTCCGTATACATTTCTCTTTGCTTGTCGATCGTCACCGTTAAATATGTAGACCTCGCCACCGCGTACAACATACTAAAATCTCATTTGTATCGGACACCATCTCGCCATTAATCGGTCGACTAATTGACCCCATACTCGGTTGCTTTCCGTGCTTAGCTTCTCCTCTTCCTTTTCTATATATCTACTAGTTGGTAATAATTCTTCTTTTATACCACTGTAATTCACCTAGAATAGTCACATGTCCATTATATGTCCAACTTATTTTTGTCTTTTCATAAATATGCACACAAACATCACTTAACCCTCAAGAGACTCACATGCAGTCACCCACGTACAACCTTAGTCACCTGTTCCTTTTTAGTTTCTTATCTCCATCTTATATGTAAGACAAAATCCTAATAAAAACATATCATATATACACATAAAAGAGACGTGTATTTTTATAAATTAAATTGGGGTATTACAAATATACCCCGTTGTGCAAACTTTATATGAACCCCAAAAACTAAAGCTATTAGGTGAAAATGTCCAACAGTAGACAAATTGATCACTCATTTCATATACATAAGCAATTTTAAATTGAATTTCTTAACATCTCACCCTTAAGTGCAGCAGCATTTGAGGTCTTTTATATGTATGTATCCTATTTTGGGGGGTCTATCATCGTGCTGCTTTTCTGTTGGATCTGTCATCATGGGATGAAAATTGTAAATTTTTAAAATGTGGCGTGGAATGAACCCCTTCGGATACCGTGTGAAAACTTTGTATCCATTCGAAAAGCTTAAGCTAATATGTGGATGTTCCAACACTTTACAGGTGATCACCTATTTCATACTAAGGTAATGTGAAATATTTGTATTTCTTAACAGAATTCATGGCTTCTCTCAAGTAGGAAATTTCACTGGAGAGGTATTATTTGAATGCTTCACTGATTGTGTTGGGATCCATCCCGTGTGGGCCAGATGGGCTTAGGCTTGAGGCGTGCAAGGGTTTCCTTAGAATTACCCTAGGGTTATAAATAACTCTTGTTGTCTCTCTTTTTTAGTAAGTGCGGTAGCACAATGTAAGCGGGACAGGTTGAGAGTGTGAGAGGAAGAGCCGGTTATTGCTCTTCGGAGAGATTTTTCATGTATATGTATTTGAATATATATACGACGGAGTTTTCTCAGATTTCTTGTGTGTGTTTGAGTGCGTGCGTGACCCGAAATTGCATAACAAACTGGTATCAGAGCTCGGGTGGAGCGAGAGGTCACCGGATTCGAGCTTGAAACTCACGGATTCAAGAACGAAAAAAAAAAAATTGAAGTCACACGGAAGTTTTGCTCACAGGATTTTGTTCTTCTCGTCGACATGAGTCCAACGAAGTGCTCGAGGTCAGTTTTGGTCACCGGATAGGTGACAGAAGAAGCGAGCAGAGTTGGAGAGCTACACACCAGGAGTATTGGACAGACTTTGCAGAGATCGGAGGTTGACCGAAGCAATTAAGTGATTGATTGCAGATTCGCGGCGTTTGAGCCTTGGTGATCAGTCAGAGAAGCTAGTGAGCAAGGATATATTTTTTCGAGTGTTGCATCTCTTTTTGGTGGGTGCGGATACACTTGATTGGTTAATGGTACAGACGCTTACTAGAGTGACAGATCAGAGTTGGTTAGCGGTGATCGGAGGCAGTCTGGTACAATCGGATTTGAAGACCTATCATCAGGATTTGCAATTGTGATTCGAGCCGCATTGGATTAGATGATGGGCCACCATACAGGCTTGTGGGAGTGAAGTGGCAGATGGAGCTGATGTCAGGCATGGTCAAGCAGTACGGGTGTTTTGTGACTTGAGCAAGAGAGGCGACAGTTGCGGATGCACACAGGATAGACGCGGGATTGTACCGAGGAGGCATGACCAAATGGTACTGGATGCTCTAGGAGTCGAATTAGGAGTGTGCGGGATGCTGGCCAACAATGGTGATGCAGCTGGTTGTTGTGGGTTGTTCACGGGAGCTCCGGACAGAGGGACTGAGATGGAAATCAGATGATGCATCAGGATATTCTCGTTCTTTTGTGATTTTGTGACTGAATCCTCTCCGGGATATGTGGCCGCATGGTGTGGAGAGATGGAGTCACGGATTATGTCCTATGATTGGGCATAAGCATCCGGGTTTGGATGCTGGTACTCCGATTAGGGGGTGCAGGATTCTGATTTGCCACGGAGATCTAGCAGGATTTGTTCACATCCCTGTTTCATGAGAGGTGTAGCCCGGTTTGAGGGTGAGGAGGAACTCGGTGGGGGGTGCGATGTCAGAGAAAGAGTCAGCCTTTTCGCAGATAGTGTGTGAGATTATTTGGAGAAGTGAGCCTCTGGTGGGGGCATAGGGTAGCTGCATTCTCTTGACATGACAGGATGCTAGAGAGGCAGAGCGCGGCTAGATGAAGTTGCGGGCGCTTGGTGAGGGGGTGCGGGCGCCGGTTATGGAGCGCATACACCTTGGCAGTAGGTGTGCAAGTGGAGGCATTCCAGTTGAGGGGGTGAGGTACTCGAATTTTCTGATTGGCTGCGGATTCTAGTTTTGCAAGGATACACTCTTTCGGATTTTTGTACTCTGTTTGGTGGTGCATGGATGCTCGACTGGTTAGTGACACAGGGCACTTGCTAGAGGTAGCTGATTGAAGATGGCAACATGGGAGTGCTGCTGGGACAACATTTACCCACTCGGGTTGGAGGGGGTGATTGTTAGGATCCATCCAGCGTGGGCCGGATGGGCTTAGGCCTGAGGTGTGCTAGGGTTTCCTTAGAATTACCCTAGGGTTATAAATAACTCTTGTTATCTCTTTTTTTTAGTGAGTGTGGTAGCACAATGTGAGCGGGACAGACTGAGAGTGTAAGAGGGGGATCCAGTTGTGGCCTCCCCCGCCGGAGTGGGAGCTGGTTATTGCTCCCCGAAAAGGTTTTTCATGTGTATGTATTTGAATATATATACGAAGGAATTTTCCTCAGATTTCTTGTGTATGTTTGAGTGCGTGCGTAACCTAGAATTGCACGACAAATTGTATAGTAGGAACACATTGTTAACGTAAAAACTTAAGTTGAACAACGTTACCCACATGATCCGTTATTCCATTCAGCACTGTGAACAAAAGATGTGATTTGAGACTTAATCGATCGATCGGCCGGTGCAAGAAAGGGTGGGGTTTCCACTACTGTCATGATGGGCTCATCATATGAATGGTTATCGTCATAGTCTGAACTGTTCATCTTATAGGACTTGCAGAGGAGCACATACACACAAAAAATCAGTTTGATTATATATCGATTGGTATATCAAGAATTGAGTTTTGTTTATAAAATGGACGGTATGATTCTGTCATTAATTTTAAAGTTTTTTTTTTTTTGAAAATTCAATAATTTTAAAGTTGAACTGTCTATAATTGTCTATTTTATAAATTAAAAAACTTAAATTTTTGATATACACATCAATATCCAATCAAGCTAATTTCTGCGTATTGTTAGAAAGTGCTGGAGGCACAAGATGGAGAATTCATATTACTACAGTAAAAGCACGGGTGCCCACAATGGCGATGGCAAAAAATCCATGGTTTCAATCCAATGCTAGCAGAAAGAATTTAAAGTCATTTTTTTTTAAACGAGAGTATTGTTGGAAAATTCTAATGGACAGTAAAGAAATATTTATTGTTCTCTCATTACTTTACCGTTAATTCCAAAATTGGTGCATACTAAATTGTTGTCCGTTTAAAAAATAAAAGGGATCTGTTCCTATCATTATGTACATAAACTAGAGGGGTACTACAAACACGAGGGGTTTGTTGTGCACCCTCGACGGTCTGATTGCGTTTTGAACGGCTCGGATGTAATTTGATCTTTTACTGGTAAAAATAAATCAAAATTAGATTAAAATTGCCGAAAGCATCTGGGTAGTCCAAAACACGATCGGACGGCTGAGTGGTGCACAACACGGCTTTGCACAGCACCCCCAGATCCTACAAACACTATGCGTTTGCACATTTCTATAATGGTTTTGGATAGTAGAGTAGTGATTGTTGGGATGTTATTTTGAAAACTTTCGAAACTCTGATAAAATAACTTTTTAATTTAATAGTTTGATGCGAGAGTTTTATTGTCTATATAGACTTTGTTTCCCATTTGCTAAAATGGAAAATCCCATAAACAAATACCTTGGAAGCTTGAAAAGTACGTGCTTGAAAAATACATCAAAATCACCCAAAACCAAAATCCCTTAAGAAGCCCTTTTGAGTGCTCAAACCCACTCCTTTGAGCACTCAAACCCACTACGCACAACAGTCTTTTGCAGAGCATCTCTGACACAAAATGATTAGATTCTTTTGCAAATGGCCACCCTTCAGCCCTCTAATCACTATGCCAAATTAAGCTTTTTGCGGCATTTGCAAAATGCCGGAAAAAGGCCATTACTGGCATTTGTTGAGCATTATCGACATTTATTTCATATGTCATCTACACAAGTGTCGTAAATGCTACAAATGCTGGGAAAAGTTGTCACAAATGCCGGTAATAGTCAACACTATTTGCGGCATTTTTACATATGTCGTCAAAGCCTATTGCGTTAAAAACAAAAAAAAAACCACATTGCGCTTGTGCGGATGTGTGGCAACCATGTGGTGCTCACGTGGGGAGCAATAATGTGGAAAAATTTTTTGCCCCAAAAATCGAACTTGCAACCTTTGCCTCTCTTGCGCGCACGTGCTTACCAGCTAGGCTAGCCCCCATTTCATTTAACATTGCACGATTAAAAATATTTATATCATACGGCAGATTTGTTTAAAAAAATTAGACTTTTACTAGCGATTTCATAAAAATGCCGGTAAAAGTTCTTTTCCCGGCATTAACAAAAATCCCGGCAATATTTTGGTGGGAAATTCGACTTTTTCTGGCATTTTTTAAAACAAACACCGGTAGAAGTCTTCACTGTTATTACTGCACTTGCCTCCTCTCATCTTCCTTTCCATTTTACTTTTCTTTTCTTTTTTTTTTTTCTCTTTGGAGACGACGTTCTATTTTGTTGTATTTGATCCCACAAGCATTGCACAACAACTGGAAAAACAGAGTAAGATAAGGTAAACAGAGACCCCAAAAGAAAAAGAAAAAGAAAACTTAAAATTTCATCTTATTATTTACCTTTGGCCCAGAAGGACCTACTCTCCAAAGAGGCGTTGTTGATGTGTGAAAAATTTTGCAGCATTTATTGACTTGGGTTGGGGAAATGCTACTATCGATCATCATGTCTTTAGGTGCCGTTTCCTGTGTCATTCATTAAGATGAGATCAATCAAAGAGATGAGATCGAATTAGGTCAAATAGCGTAGAAGAGCAATTTGCCTGTATAGAAGTAGAGATAATTGAGCAGAGAAAGGGTGCATGATCACCGTTCGCTCAACTTTTCTTTTTGATTAAGAATCGTTTTCAAACATTTCACAGAGGATATGTAATGATTATTAGAACTTCATATTGTTTTTGTTTTCCTGTATTATGATTTTTGCTGGAAATTATTTAAGTGTTGTACTATTATGACACAATTTTTAGACTAGGCCTTGGGTACTCCAAACATTTGGGCCAGCCTTGAGGTTACCGACAACTTAGCCTTACGCTTCAAGCTACCATTTTTACAACACGAAGTTGGGTAGTAAGCACCATTCATAAAACAGTTTTATTAAAACTGATCGAAAGTGAGTTCTACCATACAAACCCAACTCACGAACGTTGCCTGTTGATTTCTAACCACAGATTGATTGGTTGCCAAGTTTGCATTTGTAATATCCTGAGTTTAATCTAATGTATCGTACCCAAAACCAAGTATTCTTTTTTTTTTTTGCTAAGCCAAAACCAAGTATTCTTAACAGACCAATAAGTCAAAAACATTTACTGGAGTTCAATTAATTCCAAAAAAAGTACAGTTTGAAATTCGTGTTATGTGGACGTGTGACATTTATTTGCACTACAATTTAACTAGTGTCATTTTCATTTTTCGTACGTTGTAAAGAGACATTCCACCTAAAAAGCTAGAGTCACGCCTGTATGAGAAATCACGTTTCCTTTTGATGATTTGGATTTTTGTTAGTACAGGGTGTTTAGGTCAATTTGTTTGAGTTTATTTATTTCTTGAATCGATTAACGAATTTGAATGGTTTTGATTATTTGGCACAAAGTGATGCAGATAATACCGTCAAATTGCACCAAAGAGCTATGGCAATTGACCAGAGTTCAATACTTTGTATTAAGTCGCAATAAATTTAATAAAGAATTGTTATAGGGTCCATTATAACTTTTTATAAGCCCTCTAGTCCACCAAATCACTTTTTAAATGCTCTTAGGTCCATTCTATTTTTTTACTAGACAAATGTACCCTTACATTAAATTTAATACATAATATACCTTCGCCGGAAAGTCTACCGGGAAAATTCACCGGAATTCCGCCGGTGCCGGAAAAGTTCGCCGGAAAATTGGACTTCACCGGAAAGTTCGCCGGAAAATTCTGCCGGTGCCGGAAAAGTTGCCGGAAAATTGACCGGCGCAGATGTGGTTATCTGAACTATGTCATTTTTTAAAAAAACCTACTTAGGATCAGATGTGGTTATCTTGACTCGCAAGAGGTGGTTATCTGCACTCATAAGATGTGGTTATCTGGGCATATTTTTGTTTAAAAAACTTACTTGGAATCATGTCCTCAACCACCCAAGCACTACAAGGTAGCAGCACAAACTCTCTGCTTTTAACATAAAACCTCATACTTCCATAACACCTCTAATTCACTTTTTTTGCATTAGATATGGTTATCTATACTCAAAAGATGTGGCTATCTTTAATTAGGATTGCTTTTTAATTGTGAACTTGCATGTCCAAAAAATAAATAAACAAAAGAAAAGGCATAAGCAAGAGCATTGGGAGGAGAAAAGAAAAAAAAAACCAATTTAAAGCAGACAACGTGGCGAGTATTTGTTTTTGTATTTGGGATGTGCACACTTGTCCCACCCAAGAAAAGGACAAGACAATATTAACTACTCCAGTAGTCAACATGTCACATTTACCAACAAGTCTCAGAAGCAAAAACCACAGCTCCATTACTCCTCCTACCCATAACTAATGGGCGAAACCCCAGCGGATCACGAACCGCAACCAACTTGTCCTCAGTCAAAAACACCATAGAACAAGCCCCTTCAAGCTGTTCACAAGCCTCAACTATTCTCAAAAACAAAGGCCTAGCCTTTGAAATCGCCATGAGATGTAAAACCACTTCCGTATCAGAACTAGTATTGAAAATAGACCCATTATCTTCAAGCATGACACGGAGGGCATGGTAATTTACCAGGTTGCCATTGTGGGCGACGCTGACGGAGCCGAAGCGGTATCCGGCGACGAAGGGCTGGACGTTCTTGAGCATGGAGGCTCCGGCGGTGGAATAACGGACGTGGCCGATGGCGGAGTCGCCGGGGAGTTGGTCGAGTTTGGACTCGTTGAAGACGTCGGAGACGAGGCCTACGCCGGTGATGGAGTGGAGAATGTTGTTGTTAACGGCGACGATTCCGGCGCCTTCTTTGCCGCGGTGTTGGAGGGCGTGGAGGGCTAAGTAGGTGAGGCGGGAGGCCTCAGGGTCACCGTAGATTCCCACGACGCCGCACTCCTCTCGAGGATGGTCATCTTCGTCGAAATCAAGAAAATGGTCATCTGGGTTTGGTTTGGTTGAGGACGTAAGGTGGGAGATGGGGTTTTTGGAGGCGGTTGCAAAAAGGAGCGATTTGTGGGAGTGTGAAACGGAGGGGTTTATATGGAAGAGAGAGGAGGGTTTGGGAGAAGGGTTTTTTTGTCTTTTGATGGCGCGTGTGGACTTAATCTCTTAGGAAAAAAATAGAATAGACCTTAGACTTTATGTAATAGTTATAGTGGACCTTATAACAACTCTCCCTAAATTTAATTTCTTATGAATTCTTTAGTCTTGATGGGACATGTAAACTCCCTTAGCCGCCAAAAAAAAACAAAAACCACATAACATGTGATTCATCCGTACGTCATTGTCGAGGGCCACCTGGGAAGCCCAAACACTGTCCCAGTTTATTGGATTTTATTATGGGTTCATCCCATGCCTCATTTAAGTTTCTCCACCACCTTCCGACATAACATTAGTTGTCTAAGAAAGTGATCGATCAAAATACCAAGAAACACATGTGATCAGGGAATAAAAAGAAAGAAAGAAAACGTAACCTTGTAAAAATGGAAAGAAAAAAAAAAGGAAAAAGAAAAAAAGATTGACGCTTTGCTCGAGATTTTAATGATTTCTCTTGTGAATACGAGGATTTGACAAACTGATTCAACTCATTAAAATGTACAATTACACACTAGTACTTTGAGTCCTTTGGGAGCTTATTTATTTTTGCAATTTACATTTAAATTGTGGCTAAAATCGATTATGAATCTGGTAGAGTGTTTGGAAAAAATGTATAGATTAGATTTTGCAACAGAATAGTGTTTGAGAGCATAATGCTCAAAATAGATTGTCAATTAATATTTTTACCATGTTACCCTTGGTTATTTATTATGGTATCCTAATATGTGTATGAATTACCCTTAAATATAATTATTTTTAAATATTATTAATTAAAATCTCATTTCAAATGAATTTTTTAATACCATTAATTATTTACTATATATTGTTTTCAATAATAGTAATAAAAATATTATTGATTAAAATATCATTAAAACACCATTTGCAGTATTATTAATTAAAATATTGAGAATATATTTTGTAATATATAGATTTTGCAATTATTAATTAAAATATTGTTTGCAATCTTGTAAATTAAAATATTATTAAATACAGTTTGCAATATTATTAATTAAAATATCTAGGATAGATTTTGCAATTATTAATAAAATATTATTATCAAAATATTGAATAAGGGCAGGTGTAATATTGTCATTACATTCAAAGATTAAAGCCAAAATGCAAAATGAGAATCCAAAATACCTCCAGGACTAATCAACAAATTGTGTATTCATTGTGTGGTTTTGAGAATGCATTCCAGAATTAAGCTCTAAAGCAGCCAAAATGGGAAACCACAAAATGCAAAATGCATAGTTGCATACTGCATAATGCGGCTCTCAAACACGGCCCCTTATGCCTAACAAACAAACTAAAAAATAAATGCAATTTCAAGAAATAAGATTCTTCTGGTAATGCTTCATGTGATGCAAAATGTGACCCAAGGGCGGAGCCAGCCTAGGGCTGGGGTGAGCCCTGGCTCCCCCGCAGTTTAAAAAATGCACTGAAAAAAAATTAAAATTTAGATATAAATTAAATTTTTTTTGCTATTTTCAGCGCATGGTTACTCGTTTGAAATTAAAATAAATGTTTCAAACAAAATTTGAACTAAATTGGTATAGCCATAACAAAACAAAACAAGCATGACCCACTTATGCAAGCCTATATAGAATAAACATATAAGGATAATAGTTGTCTGACATTAGGTTTAATGTGGAAACACTAAAAAATTGAAGAGAATTAGACGATTTCTTTGCCTACAGCTTTCATCATAAATACGATGTGCATTTTTGTCAACGCTAGATGAAAATCCTAGAGCCGCCCTTGAACTTGGCCCCTCCGGATTCTCAATCCTAGCTCCGCCACTGATGTGACCAATTACAATTCTATTTGACAATTCGAAACATTGATTTTGTAAATCTCGATAAGTTCATCATGCAGAAAATCAATCCAATAACAGTGAAAGCTGGTTTGAATCGTATTTGTCAGAAAAAATAAAAATAAAAAGGTCAGAGTTTTGACCGTCTATTTTTCTTGTGGTAATCATACTTCATTCAAAATAAAAAGGTCAGAGTTAAGAACAATGAACGATTCGAATCACTCGTGTGGGACTCAAAAGTGGATTTCCGAACGCGATCGATATATTTTCTGTACCCGTATTTTTATCCGAAGAGTCGAGAGTCGACATGTATGACCCCCAAGGATTGAGGAACAATAACTCAAACCCGCTCTTCTCATTTGTACACGTGTCAACATGTGTGTGGCATTTTGAGGAGTCATTTTTGAAGTTTCAATAGTCAGTCGGTTCGGGAATTCATGATGTGATGGGAAAAAAAATAGGAATAGTCGAATAGAAAGGACAAAAATGTTTGTAATAAGAATTATACAGGTGGAAAATTAGATTAATAACTGAGCCAGAAAGAGTTTGAAAATAAATAAACCACAATTTTCTATTGAACCAATGGGTACGTAGAATTTACCACGGAAACATGAGAATTGCTAAAATTCAAATTAATTATAGTAGAGGTACCCATCATTTAAGGAATATTTTATTATCACCGTATTTGAAGCGAGAGAAATGCTCACCAATTTTGAATTTTCGATGCTTTCTTTCGATGTGCGGATTGGAGTACATTTTTTTCAACATTGCTCTTTAAATATCGAAACTGTGGAACTTGTTGGATTAAAATAAAAAAAAAAAAAAACAGCTATGGTCCTTGTTAATTTGATCACCCAGAAAACACACATTTTCATGTTCAGTATTGCCCACTCCATGTTATTATTATTATTTATAAGGGCACTACCTTCATCCTTCAAACAAGTTAGTACTCCCTCTCTCTCATTTTAAATGTCTCTTACATAAAGTCGCTTTATTTTGACTTTAAAAGATATTTCTAAATTTTTTTCCCAAAAATTTTTACACCATTCAAAAGTACTCGTTGAGATCTTTTGAACAATACAAAAAAATTTAAAAAGTAATTCTGGAAGTATTTTATTTTTTAAGATCAAACTTATCCGATCTCCTGTAAGGAACATTTAAAATTAGGACAGAGGGAGTACAACTTACGTACTACTTGTAAGGGCCGCTACTTCAAGGATCCTGCTACAGGTACAGAAAAATTTGTACAGAAAATGTACAAATCGTTCTCGGGGACTCACTTTTGGGTCTCACACGAGTGATCCGAACCGTTCATTATTCTTAGAACATTTTTCCGAGGGGCTCCACAAAATTTCAGCTCAATCGGACGGTTAAAAGTGCTTGAACTAAAATCACACGGTTAGAAGTGTTTGAAAACGGTGTGATTTTGGTTCAAACACTTCTAACCGTCGGATTGAGCTGAAATTTTGTGGAGCCCCTCGGAAAAATGTTCTAAGAATAATGAACGGTTCGGATCACTCGTGTGGGACCCAAAAGTGGGTCCCCGAGAGTGATTTGTACATTTTCTGTACAATTTTTTCTGTACCTACGAAGGACCACAGTTGGGAGGAAAATTTAGAGAAAAAGACAAGATTGGAAAGTCGTCATTTTTTTTTTTTCGTACATCGGAATAGCAGAAAGTCGTTATAAGTAGACGTGAAAACTGAAAAATCAACCAATATTTTATTCCATTGTTTTTGGGGGGAAATTTTGGGTGTCTGAGCGCGCATCCCAGCGATCCAAAAGTGATGTGGACGGTCCACATTCTTCCTTCCTCTCTCCTTTTTCTCTTTCTAAAATTCAGACCATCCAAATTTGGACTGCCAAGATGCGTGGTGGGTACCACGTGGCGGTACCCACCTAGCACCCAAAAACTTCTCGTTTTTTAGACGTTTGATTCGGCTTTAATTGGCTCCCCACAAGTAGGCGGTGGGATGGAAGCCTCCAAGATTAGGCTAGTTTTGTGTAAACTACTCCGGACACCTGAGTTATTGAAAAAAAAAAAGTCAGCAAAAAAAAACAAGTATTGTTTGTTTGTTTTTGTGTGTTTTTTTAACATCAAGTCGTAGGTTGAAATACGTTCGGTTTGGTTCGATTTGCTTGGAATTTCGGGCACGGAGGACCGGCCTAGAAATGATGAAGATTGAGTATTAATTATATATTTTGACCGTAATCTTTTTGGGGTGCTTTGGTTAGGTCGAGTTTTTACAGGTTGAGCTTCAAGACTTCTAAAGTATCAAAATTCCTATATAAGACTACTAAAATATCAAAACCCTAATCGGTTTAATTGGTCCTATATGTATATTTTGGTTTGGGGGAATTTTCAAGTATTCGAGACCGAACCAAAAATTAAAATGTTTTCAAAAATCGAAATTGAGCGGAACTAATCCTAGACCAACCAAACCCCGAATTTTTCTGTCGTTTCGGTTCTCTTGTTTATATTTTCACCCTTAGATGAGTACTGTTTTTCGATAAAGAGATAGAAATTTCATTAATAAATAGCCTGAAATAACATAAGGAGTCTACTGCAAGCCGAAATCGCCCGATGACACAAACAACCAAAATCACAAAACAAGAAATTGAAAATGAAAAAAAAAATAGTTAAACTAGGAATAGGTTCCATCACCGGTGTACGAGTACTGTTTTGATTATTGTTTTTTTCCATGTTAGAGGCGGACTTCTCTAATAGAGACCGCAGAGAAATTGAAAATTGGGGCTCGCGGAACGCATGATTTTGGCATTTAATGCGAGATACACGTGCTGGCACAGCATATCTTTCAAGTGCGGCCCATGCTTATTTCATGCAACTGGTGGGAATTAAATCATGGCCCACCTTAATCCCATCAGATTTTTGGCTTTGTATGGGCTAATATATAGGAGTAGGTGGTAAAAAAAACAGCATTCTATTTTTTTGAATAAATTTTGTGGATCATCGGAGAAGACAAGTAACGTCCGGGAAAAAAGTGCCACATATCAAATGTCACAGTGGGGCCACTATAAATTCCTGTGATTCACGAGAATCTATAGACACGTGTCGTCTTGTATCGGTCGATACTTTATTTTACCGATAATAAAACGGATCGTGCATTTAGGTGTTCCGTACCGGTTTAAATACCGATCAATACTAGACCTAATAGTTTGTACTTGCCTATATAGGGCTTGTACCAGAATATCGTCCGGGACAAAAATGGAAATATTTTTTTTTTCCTTGATAAAGAAAGCTTAAATTTTAAAATAATTTAACAAAATTTGGGGTCGATAATAAGTTAGTCACGTTATTCTGTTGTTAGAACCGATATTGAGGTATATCAAAGTGTTTGGATTTTGATCTAATTCTCTAATTCAAGTTTTGCCAAAGGGATTATATATAAATGTCATTTATATATAAAATATACATTGCGATAAATCCGAAATGGTACTGAGATGCACGCCGGTAAAAGTACATACCTTTCCTACAAAGAAAACAGTATACTAGCTGGTACGGGATTGACAACTTTACTTTTGACCCGATTGTCGTCTGGAAAGGTACCAAAAAGATTTTTGGCTTATCTACTTTTTTGGTCCTTACAAAATACGCTTGATTTCATTTTCGTCTGTGTAAAATTTTTAGTTTTGATTTTACCTTTACAGTTTGAAACGAAGTTCAATGTCACCCTTCCCGTCAACACTTGGACAGAAAATGCATATGTGGATAACAACTGGAAGATGTGGCAACACATTTACACAATAGCCCGAAACAACGTCGTTTTAGACTATCACCATAAGGAAAAAAAAGATTGGATAAGCCAAAATAGTATTAGAGATGAAAAAAATATTGGATAAGCCAAAATAGTACTCCCTCCGTCCCAGTTTGTTTGTCAATTATTTCATTTTCTGATACGCCTTAAATTGCTTATATCTTTCAATCTATAATGTTTTTAACCGTTTTAAAAACTTTGCATAATAGAATTAATCGTGAACTATCAAACAAGATCTATATTGCATATATTTGGAGATCGATATTAAAAGATATAAGCGATCAAAAACTGACACGATTATCAAAAAATGACAAACAAAAAGGGACGGAGGGAGTATTAGACACGAAAAAAATAGCCTAATTATTAGAGACTTTGTGAGTGTTGGATATTGGATAAGTCAAAATCTTTTCTGAGTATTTGCAAATCTAAATCCACGTGTATGCATGCCAATTAAATAGTAGTATTCCATGCCAATTTAAATATTCAACAACTACTAGCGTGCAGCATGCCAATTAAATAGAAGTAGTACTCCCATGTCTCAAATTATTGGTCCTACTTTGAAAATTAAATTTTTTATGCAAAGTACATATTTATACCTATAAGAAGAAAGAAATACATCTCTTTGTTAACCTTTTTAAATTGGCCATTTGTTTTCGGACACCCAAAAATGAAAAGGACCAATAATTTGGAACGGATAGAGTAATATTTTTCATTTGAACATCAAATAAAAGTACGTCATTGAAATTAGTTCTCTCAAAGAAACTGAGCAATTGTTGGAACCCGAGAATGGAATAAAGTAACGTGACATTGATTTTACTTGTTGGAAAAGCATCATATATTCTTCTCCCAAACAAACACAACTACACAAGTGGTATATTAGGAAAAGAATCTTATCTTTTCGTTTTTGCTTGGTTGAGAAAATTGATTTTTGGATATTCTTGTGAGTAATGTGATATCCCCGGCATTTACCTATCCACCTCATATAGATAACCTGAAAGTTGATGATCAATTTTCCCAACCTAGCACTCGACTTCCGAAAAGTGATTCCAGCTTGAAATCAATTTTTTTGTTCCAGCTTGAAATCAATTTTTTTGTTCCAGCATCTTCACCAAGAATTCACACAATCCTTTCCCACCATATTCCAGTTATCCAAACCGAGCTTTGACAGAGTACGCGTAAACATGAACGCACAAAAGCTACTTAAACAGCAAGGACAACGAGCAAACATCACCAGAGTAACAAGCAGATCAAATGTACTCATGGGGTACGTTTAGTTTGAAATGCGCAACAATACCACTTCGAGTCCAAAATCAAAACCAATTTCTTCATCAAAATGCATAGAAACCAAACTATAAAGCATAATTTCCAGATCAAGTTCAGCCCCGTACTTGCACCTTGGCGAGCACAGCTTTGGAAATTTGTCGATGTCATACCACAACAGAGCACCAGGAGAACAAGTAAGAAACTAGGCAGTGTTTAATTCACCAAAATGAAACTAGGCCAAAGAATTAACTTTTTTCAAAATTAGTCCAGCAAACCAAACGCTAACTTTAAACAATCTTCTGCACGAACAAACATGAAAAAAGAAAGAAAGAAAAGAAATGCCATCCCAGGTGGGTCCAATGTGGCTCTCCCCTAGGCAGGTTGTTCTAGGTATACCCAGAAAAATACAATACCATCGGATGCAAATTTCAACACTTGGATAACCTGAAGAGCGTAGGAGTAAATTGGGAAAATGGTATAACGAGCCAAGAATCATGTCTAAGAGAAGTTTTAACTTGTATAACCAAATTTGTGAGTAAAAACAGAAATACTACAACCATTTTAAAAACTCTATCACAGATCAACACCGACTAAAGGGTGACTCCCCTTTTAGCTCTGGATTTCCAGTGGAGCACCTTAGCTTCTCTCTCTTCTCCCAAAACCATTAGCCGCCTCCAGACTTCAGTGTGTTACTCAACCTGTACAAACAAGTAATTGCTTCAATAAGGTGTTGTTAATAGCAGCAATCCACCATAAGATACGGGATGGGTTTATTTCTATGTATGCATACATGTAGATAAATATATTACGGATGTGGATACATACCAAAGATACAAAAATATAGGCTGCCTACATATGCTTCGAAACTTTCTGTAAGTGGAAATCTAATAAGCACACACCCTTCTAAGGATGTGGCATGTTCTATTGGCAACGGACGCTGCCAATACTGACATTGTCGGTCATTCTCAAATACTGACATTGTCTACACATGTCTTAGTATTACATTTAGAACCGATTATGCTTCGAACATATTGGGCCTCACATGTCCATCACTTGACGTACATGAAGCCCCATTATTATTCGAAGTAATAAATTGAGATGCAATACAAAATAAGAACAATGAAGATCTAATACCTGTTTATCCCTCATCCTTTAGACTTGTTAACATCAGGAATGATGGGTCAGATGATGAAAGTCGCATTTGTATGGATTGGTGGAACATTTTTTTTCTTTCAATGATGTATTGTTTATCAGATAATTTTCGACAGAATGCAGATGTCATGGGCACAATATGGCTGTATAAGTCATGGCTCATGGTGTATGGTAATTTCAACAGTAAACCAGTATTATGTTCCATTTTACATGATCTATGAATAGAATTCTCGTATATTAGTTACATACATACATGACATAATATTATATGAAATTTGAACGTCTGACACCCTCTTCATGCATTCTTCAACAATCACAATGTCAGCATGTTTGTGTCCCCTAAGTGCAGTGTCAGCAATATCTTGGTATACATTGTTAGGCACATCACTACCAAATTAGGCTTTTCAGGACAATTGATGACTTAAAATGGTATTATATCTGTTTGCTTTTTGTTTCTCTCTGTGGTATACATTGTTAGGCACATCACTACCAAATTAGGCTTTTCAGGAAAATTGATGACTTAAAATGGTATTATATCTGTTTGCTTTTTGTTTCACTGTGAGCAAGACGGTTTATACATAGATCATGGTTGGGTCACGGATGGAATGAACAGCCCTAGATAGCTTGATACTCATTGTTGGGTGATTTTTTGAACAGTTTAAGCTTTTAAGCAAACCTGTGAATTAACACAGTTGATACCTTTGCTACTCAAGCGGGAGTCTTGTGAGATACAACCTTGATAACCTATCTAAGTATTCTACACATATCAATCCAGTATTCGTAGTCACTCTGGATTAAAGAAAGTAGGGCGATTAAAACCTGAAGCATCAACAGATTCAACACCATGAACCAGATTGACATCAATATCATCTAAATCCTTAAGCTTACCAGTCTAAACCCTCAAATAAACCTTCTCCTTTTATTGCAGAAGTTTTAAAAATAGACCATTGGCGGTTTTTTATCTTGTGCAACTCTAGTGCCTCTGTCACTGCAGCATCATCAAGTGCACCAGGAAGATCCTGCAGACCAAAAACAGAAACACTATAAAGACAAATATTCCAACAAATTATCAAAAAAAAAAAAGTTACTTCATGTGTAAAGAGGTTTTAGCAGAAATTAAAAGATATCAAAAAATAAGGGTCTGCAGCCTTATGGCCAACTTTCACGACCATGTCATAAGTACAACTCAGCATCAAATTTCCTTACTCTTGACTCATTGCGGTGAAGACAAACAAAAGAGGAAAATGATAACAACATGCACCTGCTTGTTTGCATAAATGAGCACAACAGCACCTTTCAACTCTTCTTCCTGAAAGACAACGACATACCAAGATTCTTATACTTCAAGACGACGTTCAGATTGAGTGAGAAAAATAATAGGAGAAATATTACTCGTATAAATGGTAAGAGAAAAAGAAATAACAGCAGTATCCACATTTTTCTAAAATCTTCTTCATGAATAAATCGCCAAACGAAAGCATAAATCACCTAGCTATAGTATACCTCCAGAATTGCTTGAAACTCATCTTTAGCTATTACCAGCCTGTCAGTGTCACTCGAATCGACAACATAGATTATGGCTTGAGTATTAGGAAAATAGCATCTCCAATATGGCCTGTAGTGATCAGAAAATCAGACTATCTACTTGGGCCGTTTATGCCAAAGTACCAATTTTGATTCCAATCAAATAAAGGCTCAAAGATATTCATGTTAACTAAAAATAAAAGCAATAGAATGATGTATTTCATGACAATTTTCTGGAGACATATTCAGTTACATAAAGAACCTCCATTCAATTGAGTACTAATAATATAATCATACAAAGAATGGTAGAAGGGAATGAACCAAGCAAATCGAGAGAGTAAAAGAATTGTCTCTCATTTCCACATTGTAAGTAGGGGTGTGCAAGGGTCGGTCTGGGTTGGGTTTGACCTGGACCTGTCACCCAAGGTTCTAAAACTCGCTACTCCCAGGGCAACCGGGCACCTTCTAGCTTCCAGGGCCAAGTACTTGGCACCTAGTCGGGCTAGTCGGCGAGGGGCCTTTTAGCGCCTAAGCGGCGAGTACTCGGCCTTCCAGACCTTCTTTTAGAACATTGCCGTCAGCCGAACCAAAATTATCAGGTTTCCAAGTTCTTCACCCGTCGTTGACTGATATCCACTTGAAACTTGATGGGGCCATCGGATTGTTGGTTGGAATCCGTCGGTTTGTTCGTGATAGAGCTTGTCGCACATTTTTTCATTATAACCTCCGAAGCTAATAAATGAGCCTCGGTGGCCTCTCCACTCATTGCCAATTGATTGAGTTGGATGCTTTATCATGGTATCAGAGCTAGATTTTCGGAGACTTATGGACAAGACTCTATGTTTTGATGGTTGGTTCCCCCTTTGTTTGCCGTTGATGGTTAATCGTTGTCGTATGTGTTAAATCGTTTGTTTACCTCACCACGTGCGAGTCAAGGTCGCACGTGCAGAGGAGTGTTAGAGCTTGTCCCACATTGAATCATTATAACCTCCAAAGCTAGTATATGAGCTTGGGCTGCCTCTCCACTCATTGTCAATTAGTTTTGAGTTGGATGCTTTAACATGGTATCAGAGCTGGGCTTTTTCAGAGGCTTTTGGACAAGACTCTGTTGTTGATGGCTGGTTTCCTTTAGTTCAGTGTTCTAAAAATCGGCCAAGTTGGCTGAGTCGGCCCCAAGTCCCTAGTCGGAGGTCCCCTGACTTGATCAAAACCCGACTAGTTGGACAAAAGTCGGCGATTAGTCGGCCAAAAACCGCTAGTCAGCAGCCGACTGACTAGCGTCTTTTAGAACCTTGCCTTAGTTTGTCGTTAAAGGTTGATAGTTGTCGTATGTCTTGAATCGTTGTTTATCTCTCCACGTGCGGGTCACGGGTCGCACATGAGGGGAAATGTTAGAGCTTGTCTCACATTGGTTACCAACGAAGCGTCTTTTAGAACCTTGCCTTAGTTTGTCGTTAAAGGTTGATAGTTGTCGTATGTCTTGAATCGTTGTTTATCTCTCCATGTGTGGGTTAGGGGTCGCACATGAGGGGAAATGTTAGAGCTTGTCTCACATTGGTTACCAATGAAGCTAATATATGAGCCTTGGCACTCGTTGCCAATTGGTTTTGAGTTGGATGCTTTGACAGTGCGGATTGATCTTGTTGGAACGAACACTTGAAATACAGATCTGAGAAAGATCAAAGAATATTGCAGAAAAGTGGCAGATTTAAGAGACAGGCACCATTAATGGAAGAGAAAAATATTGCAGCAATTTATTCTCCATCAGTGGCATCGGAAGTTCCACTGTTTTCTTATCGATCAGAGAGAGAGAGAGAGAGTCACGCATGAAAGCATGAATTCCCAAGTTGTTGGAGGAAAAGTTAAGGACTAAAGGAAAAATCCTCTCAGTGTAAGGTATCAGCGAATACATTCTTGACAAGTGGAGTACCTATTAATAGTATCTGAGGTTTCAATCTGTCAGATCAGTTTACATGGGTTTCACAACGCAACATCCAATCCCGACTGTCCATCCGATATTTTACAACATCTGAAATCTGATGCTGACCGTTAGTTGCTCTGAAATCGACCGTGGACCCTCGGATCAGACCGGATTGGTCGGGTTCTGCGGGTTGCATGGATCTGCGCTCACCCCTAATTGTAAGTGATCCATGGGCACAAAAGCAAGTAACAACTTCTAATTGAAAGAAAACCTAGAGGCCACATCTATGGATCATTTTACCTTCAAACTTTTAGTTTAACCGATATCATTCAGGTAATTGCCAGCGGTGAAACAAAAACACCTTGTGTAATGAACCAATCCCGCCTTGTACAATTTTGTCCGTTTTGATCGCCCAAGCTCCATGGACTTCCCAATAGGTCACCCATCCCTGGATTGCTCCAGTCCGAGCACACTTAACTGCGAAGTTCCAATGAGCTGTGACGCTCTAAGGCCTAATACGTTGTTGTATCCCTGCGGATATTTCTCTTTCTAACCAAACAATTACTACGACACCTATTGTGATTACTAATACAAGAGTCAAAATAGGAACAAACATCCATATGATCCCATAGACTTCTTTTAAGGATTCCAATCTAGAAAAAGAATTGATAGCTTGTACTTTTGTTGTATTAATAATCATTTCAACGATCAACTTCTCCCATAATGATATCTATGCTACCAAGTATCGTTAGAATATCAGCCAATTTCATTCTTTTAACTAATTGAGGAAGAACTTGCAAATTGACAAAACCCGGCGGTCGAATTTTCCATCTCCAAGGAAAAACATTCTGATCTCCTATCAAATAAATGCCCAATTCTCCTTTTGAAGCTTCAACTCTTACATAAAGTTCTTGCTTCGAAAATTCAAAAGTTGGAGAAGGTTTTTTACTAATGAATCGATATTCAAAATCATTCCATTCGGCATTGCTTACTCTATCACAGCGCCGGATTTCTAAATTCTCATAAGGTCCTCCCGGAATTCCTTCCAGAGCCTGTTGAATAATTTTTATAGATTCCGTCATTTCACCGATTCGTACTAAATAATCTAATGAATCCCCTACATGTAACAATGAACTTTCTTGCATTCACCAAGGATGGGTTGTCACAATCACCCCACCTTGTGATGCAAGCAGAACTCATATGTGCTCAATTTAAGAAATTTCTACACAGAAGCAATGGTTTACCCTCTAATCACCATTACCTACAAACTCCTAGAAATCAGGTCTAAGGAGAACAATTTACCTCTGAAAATCCTCAATTATAACTTCTCTCCTCTCTAACATAAAGCCCTACAAACTCCTAGAAATCAGGTCTAAGGAGAACAATTTACCTTTGAAAATCCTCAATTATAACTTCTCTCCTCTCTAACATAAAGCCCTCATGAACTAGGTAAGTTTCTCTCAATTTGTGAACAAGGAAGCACAAATTGGCTAGAGTATCGTTCTTGAACACTTGGCAGAGGAAGAAGAAGGAGAATAGAAGTAGGGCTCAGTTTTCACGTTAGAGAGAGAGAGTAGGAGGCAAGGAGCTTACATGGTTAGTGAATGTTTGCGGTATGGAGCTTACATGGTTGCTGGTTGTTTCACTTATCCATGCTTCGCAAGTGCAAAAGAGTCATCTCATGTATTGGTTCCTCAATCGGTGGAGTTGGAGGAAGATATGACCTATGTGAAACAACCAGTTTGGATTTTAGATTACAAAGAACAGGTCCTTCGTAACAAATCCAACCGCTAGAGAAGGTATGATGGATGGAGTAGTTGCACAACAGAATGTGTGCAAAATGGGAAATGGAGAAACGTATGCAAGAGCTATACCCTCATATATTTACGAGTTAGGAGGCAAAAGAATCATATTCATCAATTTACGAGTTTGACACCTAGCAACCATGCAAGCTCCTTGCCTTCTACTCTCTCTCTCTCTCCCTCTCTCCATAACATGAAAACTGAGCCCTACTTCTACTCTCCTTCTTCTCCTCTACCAAGTGTTCAAGAAGGAAACCGTAGCCAATTTGAGCTTCCTAATTCACAAATTGAGAGAAACTTACCTAGTTCATGAGGGCTTCGTGTTAGAGAAGAGAGACAAGTTATAATTGAGGATTTTCAGAGGTAAATTGTTCTTTTTAGACCTGATTTCTATGAGTTTGTAGGTTGAATGGTGATTAGAGGCTAAACTATTGCTTCTTCATGTAGGAATTTCATGGATTAAGCACATATGAGTCTTGCTTGCATCAAATCAGTTGTATATAATTGCCATGAATTCTGTATGTTAAACCTATACCACATGCTGTTGTTGATGCAGAACAGAAGTGGGTGCCATTAGGTTTGTTTAATTCATGCTTTGGGTTAGTTTTTGATATTCCCGCATAGAACCTGACAGCACCAGCACACTTTGGGAAAACGGCCATTTTATCAAATGAGAAATAAGGCCTAAAGCTGCCACACCTATGGTTTTACCCATGGTCGGTCCTGAATTCCTATTACTGCCCTATCCAATGGCCATGATGTGAAGCAAAACCAGCCACGTACTACTAATTTGCCTTGAAAAGCATGGCAATTGTTTTTGCTTGTTCTACACATCCACATTTGACTTAGTGTTCTAAAAGAAGGTCTAGAAGGCCGAGTACTCCCCGCCTAGGCGCTAGAAGGACCCTCGCCGACTAGCCTGACTAGACTGATTATCCCGACTATCCCGACTAATTGCCTGACTAGGCGCTGAGTACTCGGCCCTGGAAGCTACAAGGTGCCCGGCCGCCCTGGGAGCACCTAGCGAGTTTTAAAACCTTGATTTGACTCTTGAAGATTTTAACAGAAATGGGGGAGTCTGTCGTCCCTTGGGGTTAGCACCCATGCCAACCCCATCCGAACCATCCGTTTCACGCTTAACAGCTCAGGTCTCACCCTGCCTAAGTGTAATCTGAGCTGTCCATTACTTGAGGCAATCTGAGCCATCTATGCGTAAAACCAACGGCATGGATAGGGGTTGGCAGGGCCTGCCGACCCCCACGGACAGCAGGCCTCCCGGGTTTATGCCTCACGCACTGTTTTCTTTGTTAGAAACTAGACACAGAGCTTTCCAATGATATAGCCCACACAACCTGGTTATGCCCGAGCGATAACAAATTTGCTTTTAAAGATGACTCAGAAATTCTGTCTCTGCAGTAGTTTTACTGTTATGGAAAGTTATAATTGTGAAGCCATAGTAAGGTTATCCAAACTCCATTTTTGATATATGACCTATTGATTCGAAGAGGAAGAAGTCTACTTTCCAATGGTTTAAGTTTCATTATTAAATTCATGTTATTCTTTTAGATACGGTCAGAACTGAGAAGAGTACACCGAGGTCATGGACTAGAGTCTTAATTCTTAGAAATTCTTGTATCTAATTACTTTGAATCATCGTTGGAGCATTGAAACACATTATTTATCACTTTTATTGCATTGGGTGCATTTGGCTCCATATTTACGGATGTGGGATATCACAATCTCGGATCTCCCACACTTAAGATCGCAACGTCCTCTTTGCGCTACATGGTCCGTCACTTTCACCCACCAAGCGTGTGAGACAAGTACCCGATTAAGCATGTCAAGCTCGTCTCATGTGGGACCTGCCCAAGCACGACAAGTACCTCAAGCTCCTCCCTTGTCGGGCCCATCCAAGCACATCTCCTCGCGGGACCCACTTCACACTTCCGGCTGTGCAAGCTCTGATACCACCTACGACCCGCCCCAGCTGACCTGCTAATTTTTAGCCCAACCACGTGACTCGAAAGGTTAACCTCAAGTTAGTAGTAGCTGGTTGGTGGTATCTAATATTCAGTTCACTACTTCTCTTTATCCCACATCCAACTGACCTGCTAACCCTTTGCCTAACCACGTGGCTCAAAAGGTTAACCTCGAGTTATTACATAGCTGGTCAGATTTCATTATATATTACTTACTCTTTTCCCATTCCACCGATATGGGACTATGCCCAAGATGGGCTCTTACACCTTGTGGCTGTTAATAAAATACAACAGATGGCAGCAAGCAAGTAGCTAAAAGTTTAAGTAACATTTCAGTTCTATTACCTATTTCAACTTCCTATCATTTGCAGAGTTTCTCCCTTTATGTACCAGCAAGCAAGTAGCTAAACATTTCTTAGAACTTAGAAGAATATAGTGGGCATTGGCACATCATTGCAAGTCAAGACTAAGATTCGGGAACAAAATAGTAGAAGGGATGGTTTATTAGAACAGTTCTACGAAAAGCAGCAAAAACTGAATATAGTCATTACGAAATTAATAAAGTTATGAATCCTAGCTTTTGAAAGAAAACAATGCCTAAAAACTAATTTGTGTTAAATAACTTCATAATCCTACCAAAGCAGTCAATTCTGCGGATTTCTCATAAATAGCATATCATAGTCATGCATGTTATGCAAATATGTCGAATAAAGAAAGTGGAGCTACGAACATAAGACCAAAAAAGGAAATATATGCCAAGTGAAAATAATACCTGATGCTTGTCTGCCCACCTGGGTCAACCAAAACACCACAATTAGTTGAATAAACCAACCAAAACCAGCAATAGTAATTCTCACCTAAACAAACTTGTCAAAAAAAGGCAGAATATGATCAAAGATTAAAGTCGGAGTTCCACTATAAAAATACATAAAAGGAACTGAACAAGTCTCCTGCCTTAAAAAATAGTAACCTTCATCACTATGATCCGTCCCAAGTCATATTCCTAGAGGGGCCTATTTCATGGGCAGTAGTTGTATACTTGTATTCATCCTGCCATTCAGAGGAAGAAGCTTCATTGATTATATTTAGAGCCCCTTATTTGCTTGTATATAATGTCCTTACGAGTTTGATAGATGGACCCTATTTGTTCACTACCATACTTCAAATCCTGTATCCTACATTACAATGACTGTGTGCAACAGTATGCACCACTTTGAAAGCAAGGCTTGCGTGAGAAATTATTTTTCAAACATTGTCTCGTTATCTGGATCAGAACAGTCCAATATTACTCGGTATTGCCCCAGGAACAAGCGAGGTGATGGAGGGGGTAATAGTAATCCTCCAGACAAAACATAACATTTGGAATTACCTAGAGTTTCCGCTCTTAGACTCGAACATCAATTCTTACGCTTGGCAGCTCAAGATTCTATCTTTGCACCATACATTGCACATCCAGAAGCAGGGACGGAGCTATGTGGTTGGGCAGGGTGGCACCTGCCACCCCCGGTTCCGAAAAAAGTTTTATTTTACATCAATAGATTAGGCACCTACCGGTATCCAAACAACTTGATTTCCTCACAAAGGATGCTAAATATAGAGTTTTAAAAGATGAATGGTTCAGATTATTAAAAAAATATCTCAAAGACTTTTATTTAAATACCATAGGAGAATTGAATCAAGCTTTTGTTTTTGTTTCAACAAAAAATAAAGACTAGGCAAAGCCTGACTTGGTAATTACCATTTTTCTTCATATTTTTACTAAAAATTCTTCTCTATTGAAAACATAAAACAATACCAGTAGACTCTCGTTAGATAGTGCCACCCCAGAACCTAAATCCCAGCTCCGTCCCGGTCCCTGCCCAGAAGTCACCAAAAACTAGAAAGGTGGCACAGATAATGAGAGTACACATATGCGAGAAAAATGGAGGAAAGTGGGGTAATGAAGATTGAGACTACGAGAGTGTTACAACTTGCACATAATAATCATCAAGGTTATTGAGTCCTTTCATAGTGGATGCCAAAACTTGCTCTAGCAGTCTAGCACTGTAGCTTAATATAAAGTGACATATAACGAAATACCAAGGCAAAAGGCACCTTAAGAAACATTTCCAACCACTTACATCCATACCAAACCAAACAGAGCCTTAACTTTGCAGCAATCTTTGTTTCTTTTCTTTTCTTGTTATTCGTTTTTGCAATACAACAAGATTCACATTAAAATGCAGTACACCTAATTTGTCGCTACTTGCTACTGATCACAAAACATATTCACTAAAGTTTGTTGTCACACCAACAGATTTAACGAGTTTCTCTCAGAGATACTCTCCACATTACGTGCAGTAATAAATGTCATTACCAATGTAGCACGGACACTGACACAGATACAGACATTGACACGGATACAGACACGGGACACCAGTGTTTTAAAAAGCGCGCTTAAGCGCAAGGTGAGGCGAGGCGAGGCGCATGTCTGGCGCTTCATAGGGGCACAATTAAGCGCAGAAGCGCGAGGCGCAAGAAGCATGGGCTTTTGTGTATTTTACCGAAAACTCATCCTAACCCTCCATCTTTATAAAAAAAAATGGGTATGTGCCAAGTGCACCAGATAAAATACCTACACTTATCAATATAGCAGCAGTCAGCAGAGATCGATAACTCTAAAATTGTTGGAAATATGCCTTGAATTCAAGACGGTCGAAGAAAGGTGCAAAATTTGGTGCGAAAGTCGTTTTCTGGACCTATGGTCCGGACCAAGGAAAGCCCCGTCCGGACCAGTGGATTTTGGGACGTTTTTGGACATTCTGCCTCGGTAGTTCAGACCACCGAATCCCCGTCCAGACTACCGATGCGCGAATTTGTGCGGCTGCATTTTTTAATGAGGGTTTTTGTCCTAATTTTTTTGTACTTTCTTATAAATAGAGGCCTTGGGGGCTATTAGGGTTTGGACTTCTTGAGTAAATCCCTTTGAGGGAGCCCCATGTGTGTTAGGGTTTCTTCGGTTGTTCCATTGGTGTAGTCTTGAGTTGGGATTTGAGATATCTAGGATATTGTGTGTGTCTCTTTTGTATGTGTGAGACGTTTAATGCTCTGTAGGTCGCGCCTCAGAGATTTGTCCCTAGTTATTGTGTGGATGCTTTAAGTGAGAGTTACGGGTATAGCCGGCTCTGTGTATTTCTCCCCATTGTTAGTGAATCCTCTTGCTCTTTCCCCGTGGACGTACCTCTAGAGCTCCGTGCTTGGAGGGGAACCACGTAAATCCTTGTCTCTTGTTTTCTTGTTGCTTGTGTTTATATTCTCTACTTCGGGTTTTGGCACAACAAATTGGTATCAGAGCTCCGGGTTCAAACCAAGGCTTGTGTTTTCCGCTGCGTTTGTGTATTTGGGGTCGTTTTCAATGGCGGCTCGCTTCGAAGTTGAGAAAATTGGTGTGACAAGAAACAAGCAAGGCTTTGTTGGGGGAAAGTTGAAGAAGCCTGCGGGTACGTAGGATGGTGTTTTCGAGGATTTTCGTGCGAAGGTGATTTTGGGAGAATGTTGGCTTTGAAGCAGCACCTTTATGCGATTCGTATGAAGGAGGTACGCCCAAGAAAGACTATTGATGAGTTGTTTCGGATTAATTTGGTTATGCTCCTTTTGGATACCGTTGTGGAGGCCGTTTTGGGGAGCTTCATGTTGGGTATCGTCGTGGAGATTCAGGTCCATTATTATTCCGGGTTCAACTATTGGGAGTATGCATGAGGGCATGCGAGGCTCCGTGGTGGGGTCATGGGGCTCTGCGGTAGAGTCGGTTAACTCCGTGTGGAGTTATGAGCACTTCTTCGGTACTTTGTTTCTTCTTTTTATTTCGATCAAGAGTATCAAATATTGATTACTCTGTTTCTTTCTCTCTCTGTTTTTTTTTTTTAATCAGACTTCATTTTTTTTCATGTAAAAAAAAAAAAAAGTTTATTTTTGTAAAAGAACTCCAGTCGGATCAAACTTCATTTTTTCTTCTCCCATCTCTGTCTTTCTTTCTTTTTTTTTCAAATCACTTCTATCAGAACTTCATTTTTTCCTCCTGCTTTGTTTTTTCCCGCCCTGAATTCATTTTTTCAATTTGTTCATCTTAGATGTCATTTGAAAATAGTAGTAAAAGGTTGGATCCTGATTGGAAGTATGTGCATCAGGTGAGCCCCAAAAAGTTTCCAAGTTGAAGTGTAATTTTTGAGATGAAGTGAAAAATGGTGGTGTCTTATAAATGAAAAATGGTGGTTTCCTAATTTTTGTGACATTTGAATGTTTTACAAGTGTTTGCTTGTGTTGAAAGTATTACCTAGATTAGAATTTTACTTGTCCTAAAAAATTGCACCTCGCCTTGCGCCTTGCGCTTAAAGCTCCAGGGGACCATGGCGCCTCGGTGGGCCTATCGCTATTTAAAACACTGCGGGACACATGAATTCTAAAAAATGGACACGGACACGGCGGGAGACACGGCAAATATAAATAAATAAATAACTAATTATATATATAAATAAAGCATATATGGATGCAGTAACAGTTTATATATGTAGATATATACATTTTTCTTTTGATATGTAGTATATCTTCACTGTTATAAACTAGTATATATACTCGTACACACATATATGTAAGATACACACCCACAATGGAAATATAGAACACAATACCATACATGTATACATATACATAAACATAGCGTATATGTGGGACACGCGTGACTATGCCGTGTCCCCCTAGTGTCCCCCTCCAAAAAATAATTTAATTTAAGGGACACGCCACGTGGCGTGTCCAATACGTGTCCCCGTGTCCGATACGTGGACATGGCAACCTCTAGAAGTGTCGGTGCTTCATAGGTCATTACAATTGAAGGGAAGGACAAGGTAACTTAATTACTGTCTCTTAAGGTCAGCAATGGACTACTACAAGTAAACAATGGTCATGTGAACAGAAACTCCCATCTAACAATTAAAAAATTTCCCAAGTTAAGGATCCGAAAACCAAAAAAAAAAAAAAACTACACATTTGTGAACAATACACCTACTTCATCAGCCCAAAACCAATGGACTTAAATTGCCATTCAACTCATTTCCATCCAATTACATAGAGCGATATAATTTCAAGCTGCCAATTACTGTTTGCACCCAATAATAGCAATCAAAAGATTCAGAACATAAAGCAGATATCAGGATCAGAAAACAACAGCAAAAGCAAATTACATTCCAAGATAATGCCCCGCAATAGAAAGAAAAGTGCATATTGTCAAGTTAAAACATGTCTTACCCAGATCCCAAACTTGAAACTTTATGTTGTTATACTGCACTGTTTCGACATTAAAACCAATTGCTGCATCAAACATATAAAGCAGACTCAATTCACAAGTCTCAATAGAAAAAACATAACACTTGCAGTGAGGTGTCAATATTTAATCCTCAGGATATGCAGTAAAACGGCACCATAATTTCCAATTGCAAGGGCTCCAATCAATGGATCACGACCCTCTTACACCTAGACAATGGAGAGGTTCATTACAAACACGACAAATGAGATGTTGCCACCTCAAATGGCTAGCAAAATGGTCTAGATAAGGTCACAAGACCAATTTGACAAGATTGCCGAGAGAACATTGAATAGTAAAATTTCCAAGATGTGGCAATATGTGATGTAAAGCCAAAATTTGGCATCCAGAATGGCAAAATCCTCTCAACCCTTCTGCCAAACTCAGTGACAACCCAATTTGGCAATTGCCAAACTTTTCACATCATCCAAACCATTTGATTTGCATCGAAAAATGAGACGGGTGGACTTCCTCTAAGTGACTTCATATGGACTATGGAGCGTGCACCTACTTGCAAAATGATGATTCCCCAGGGTTTGCAATGTTCCACTGGAGAAATGAAGAGGATCTTAATCCAAATACACCGAGTCCCCTACTACCATTTCTGTAAAGCCATTCTTTAGTGGTTTTGGAAATAATAATAAAAATGTAAGCAAAAGACAGGGTAAGAGTACTACTAACTTGGAATTGTGGAGACAACTTCTCCCATTTGAAGACGATCTGCACGAAATCGAAATAGCGTTCTCACATTATCACAATCACCAACAAAACAATTCAAAGAACCATACAAAATCATATTGAAAGACAATTTACATAGGTGGGAGAATGAATCATACAGAGAATTGTGGTTTTCCCAGCATTGTCGAGACCGAGAACGAGGATCCGAGCTTCTTTATTACCAAATAGCGAAGAGAACAATCGAGTAAACACAATCCCCATTGTTTACTAACTCTTTTAGCGAAATTCAGATCAGATCTCAAAGAAGAATCCTAGTCGAGACCTTCCTACAGTAAAACCCTAACATCACCAATTGATTTAGTAAAGCACGGACAGAGAAAGATAGGTAGTGAGAGAGAGACTAAATGTGTGCCTCCACTTACCTATCTATGCATACAGCAAGAGAGATCTGGGGAGGAGAGAATGGAATTACGTGACGGAGAGAGAAGAGGATCTGCTTGTGAGTATGGACTTCGGTTGGGGGTAAATCCGACAAATCAGCAACGTCAAAATTCCAATTCGAATTCTCTCTCTGTCTCTCTCTCTGAGGAAATGAGGAGAGAAGAGGGAGAATAGAGCACGAAGAAGAGAGAAGACCAAACACAGAGCAGTATTTCGGACGGGATTTCCCCGTACAATCAGCAAATAGTACTATACTATTCCGATTTACGAACAAGGCGAGGATAATTTTACACTTTACCCCTTCGGGGTGTTTTTGCAAAACCAAAATTTGGTTTTTTTGTTGCGAAAAACCAAGGGGTACCGACCCCTGAAACCGACCACGCACCGAGCAGCGCCAAAGACCCCCTTGTGGGTCCCACAAGGTCGATCTGAGCTGTCCATTCACTCCACAATCGAATTTCGTTTAACGAAATGGGGTGATTTTGGATCGAGCACTTAGGAGCGTCCGATTGAGGTGATTTCCGCTCAGCCGCCGTCGGAATTCGATTCTGGAGTAAATGGACGGCTCGAATCGACCATTTGGGACTCACAAAGGGGTCCCGGCGCTATCGGGGCGTGGTCGGTACCAAACGGTCATACGTATAGAGCGGTTCTTTTTTTGTCCTTATTTAGATTATTTTTTTTGCATTTGTTAGTTTTGCGTCAAGTTTTTGTGGTTTATGGATTCGTATCAATAAGACGAATCCAAAAAGTATAAAATTATAGTCAAAAGTAATATTTTTTTGAATAAAACTGAAAATAAACTAAAATATACCAGTTTATTTTTTAATTTTGGTTTTATTCAAAAAAAATATATAGTTTCGATCATAATTTTATACTCTTTAGATTCGTCTTGTCGAGACGAATCCATAAACCACGAAAACTAGATGCAAAACTAGCAAATGCAAAAAAAAAAATTCAATACGGACAAAACAAAAAAACTAGTTTTTTTGCAAAAACTTTAAGGTTGATTTTTCACATTTGATATTCTCGTATTTACATTGAACTGTTCTATTGGTACCAACTGGAGGTACCGAGTGGCGTCGGGGACTCCCTTGTGGGTTTCACACGATCAATTCAAATCGTTCGTCCATTTCAAAATCAAATTCCGAGTGGGCTCACATGAGAATCGACGCAATCGGACAGTCCAATGAGCTCGATCCAAAATCACCCCCATTTCAATGAATGAATGGTTCGGATTGACTGTATGGGACCCACAAGGGGGTCCCCGATGCCGGTGCAGGGTGGTCGGTACCCCTTGTATTTCTGATATACATTTTACTCCTAATTGACAAAAATATCAAAAAGTACCTAAAATATCATAGTGAATACTCATTTTAAATATATACCCATATATATAGGTTTTAAAATGAACACACTCAATGTCCAAAAAAAAAAACTCACACTTCCACTCAGGATTGTGGGTGCATATGCTAAAAAGTTGAGAGCTAAGTGAAAGAACAAAAATCAAGGTTTTGGAGCTAAAAATTCAACCACTTTCCAACGTTCGATTTAACTGAATTTTTGCATGTTCTTCTAAAAAATTGCTATGAACAACAAAAATGGGTCTGATCATCAATGTCGGCACCAGAGATAGGAGGGTAATGTTCACCCTTTTTAGGAGAGGGGCGAACTAAATTGCTCTCTAAAAAGTTGGAAAACAATTAACGATTTACTTTTTAAACAAACCTAGTAACGATTAGTAAAATGTTGGAAACGATTTTCTCACTTAGCAACGAAGATAGTGATTCTCACAATATTCTTTCGGCTTATCTACTTATTTGGTCCCTACAAAATAGTCTCCGTTTCATTTTCGTCCTCGTAAAATTTTTTGTTTCAATTTTACCCTTACAGTTTGTGACGCATTTCAATGTTACCCTTTCCGTTAAAAATTGGATGGAAAATGCTTAGGTGGCTAACGGAGGCTGATGTGGACAATATATCATCTCCATGAAAAATGTTATGTCATCACAGGCCTCCCCTTAACTATTAAAACTGACGGTAAAATCCCAATATCCACGACCACGCCAAAACCTTACCTTTCTATTCTACTCGGGTTCTTATTTTTAGTGCAAAAACTATCCGACGAAGCCTCCGTTCAGCAAAATAAGTGGTACAAAATGGAATTCATAAAAAAAAAAAGTGGGTTTACAGCAACTGATTTTCGAATCCACCATCGAAGGTTGGGGCAATTACCAGTATCATCTTATACTTGAGTAACGTAATTTGTAATTAATCTGATTTGACCATTCACATTTAAGTAGGTTAAATTTAGTCTTCTTCGAAAAGAGAGTTCTCAGTAGATGATGGGATGCAATAGTAATTGGATTAGGTAGGTTATGTGGAGTGGATTTGGTGTGGGTCTTTATAAATAAATAAAAAAATTTGAAAAGTGTTATTGGAAAGTGTTATTGGCACTCTTTTAAATAGATAAAAGCTGAAAAAGAGAATGCATTTCGATATAAAGGAGTGAGAATTTATTTTTCTTGATATCATCATAAAAAACATTGCAAACAAGTTTAGTTTTTTGTTATGACGTAGGCCAAAAAAAAGTTTCAAAGGTTTTAATAAGAAGGGCTAGAAAAACTATTCATTTTCCTTGTATTGGAATATAGGAGTGCATTTTTTTCGCGCTTCCAATATGTTTTAATAATTCTGCAGTTCTATTGTTTGCTAACCTCATTAGTTTTTTTAACAATTATAAATGTGTGACAAAGCAATCTTAAGAACTTGTTACCGAAAAATGAACTTATAAAAGAGAGGTTACTGACATTTTTAATACTTAGCTTGGGGAGGTTACCGTCATTTTTAATACCTAAGGGGAAATCTGTGATGACATAACATTTTTCATAGAGATGATCTACTGTCCACGTCAGCCTAGCTCCATTAGCCACCTAAGCATTTTCCATCCAATTGTTGACGGTAAGGGTAACATTGAAATGCGTCACAAACTGTAAGGGTAAAATTGAAACAAAATATTTTACGAGGACAAAAATGAAATGGAGACTATTTTATAGGGACCAAATAAGTAGATAAGCCTATTCTTTTTATAACCACATCCTTTTTTTTATGCATTTATATGATACTACAAATTACAAGATTAAAAATTCATTTGTATACTCTCGCACTTGGAATGACAAAAAAAGGTAAAGAGGAGTGGATTTGTACATAAAAAAAAAAAAAAATGGTGTGAAATGAATCTCCCAACACCTTCTAATAAGCAAAGGGAAACTTGTTAAAAAAAAAAAAAAAAGAGAAAAAACTATGATTCAATTTCCACATTTTGTCATTTATGTGAGTCATATTATTTGGTTTAGTTTGTACACTTGCAACAAAACTATCATTCAATTTCCAAATTTTGTCAAATTGGCCTAATTATGGGGAGCAGGGTCCTGTAGTGAAGGGCTCACTACAAGGGTGTAGTGAGACTCATCCAACCGTCCATTTTGATCATTTAGAGTTTGGATTAAATCCGAGTCATCGATGCTGAGATGGACGACTGGATAGGCCTCATTACACCAGTGTAGTGAGTTGCCTCACTACAGGGTCCCTGCTTCCCTAATTATGCATGAATCATGATTGTGTAGGTTATAATTGAGTCTTATTCATTTTAATAGTAGTACTCTTCGTGTGTTTTTAACTAATTACAAGTGAGGGTTACAAAATCCAATTCTTTCCCACCTACCAAAATCATCAAGATTGTTTGAAAAGATTTTGCAGTTACTTCCACAACATTACTACTATTAGTAATTACTAATGAGGTCCCTAAGAGAAAAAATCTCTAGCTTTTATATATATATATATAAGGACCTCCTGGATTTAAGAAAAAATGTATTTTTTCACTTAAAAAATTATTTTTGGGAAATCCGAACCTTCCAATGTGTTCAAAAGGTGTTTTAATACAGTTTTTGTGAAAAACTGTTTGGATCAAGCCCTTCCCGGTATTTTTTTTCAAGGTTTTTCGTATGGACCTTTGAAACACCTTTTGAACACATTGGACGGTTCGGATAGTCAAAAAAATCCTCGGATCATAAGGGTCCGCAAGTCCGGAGTCCGGACTGGAAGCGGCCCCTATAGGATCCCTACTACACCGCTAAACCAAGCAATTCTTGATCTCGGTAACACAAGATGTGTGGAGATGCCAAATCACTACCAAATTGCATAATATCCAAAAATAAAAAGTTGTGGAATTTTCCTCCATCTATAAATCAAATCTGTTTTTTTTTTTTTTTTTTTTTAATCATTTTTATTCCAAAGGTTCCTTTACAAATTCAAGATCCGAAAGCATCGATTCCAGCTGACAATATCGATCCATGCATGCATCAAGAAAACCTTCACTCAAGTTGATATTGGTTTTACTCGACCACATTGTCATCTCTAAGCTGCTCTTTGTCTTGACTAAAACAGTAAGCAGGAGCTTGAGTCAATGAATCTTGCACTAATTCTCCAACCTCGAACGTAATGACATGTGTAGAAATTCCTAAAAGGATGTTCATATAAAAGGGTCAATGTAGGAATAAATATATCAATAACATCTTTGATAACATAAGACTGCTTAACGCTTAGGGATGGCAATTCAACCCGCCCCGCTCCGAACCCGCCCTATCCCGCCCCGATAGGGTAGGATTTTTTACGATTTTTTTGGCTAACGGGTAGGGGCAGGGGGTGATTTTGAAAAACCCGCCAGGGTTAGGGTAGGGGCAGGGGTATGGTCACCCCGCCCCGATATTACCCGCCCCGACATACATATATATGTATAACTATATTTATATACTCTTATATGTATATATCAAATTATATTTTCTCACTTATATGCATTAAATTTTATTTATATCCTTATAATTTTACTTTTACAACTAAAATACAACATTAGATAGTAGATTTTGGTTAAGTTGTAAAAGTTATTTTGTGAACTTTTATCATTTGTACTCACTAATTGGAGTTTAAAATATACTTAACTAATATGTGAAAAAAATAGGGGCGGGGGCGGGGGTACCCATAAATTACCCGGTCGGGTTAGGGGCGGGTTAGGGGTGGGTTAGGGAATTTTAGGGTCGGGGCAGGGATCATCAAAACCCGCCCCAACCCGCCCCGTTGCCATCCCTATTAACGCTGAACAGCAGTGCTACATATCTAGAAATTACCCAGAAAACTGTAATGAGTGCCCAAGTAAATCTGAGCCACTCATTACAGTTTTCTGAGTAGTTTCTGGATAGGAACTTTGGGCATTTAGGATTTCACAATGCTGAAAAGATATGCACTGTCTCTCAACATATTCTCTCTCTTTAGCATTGAGCAGACTCGATCACTTAAGGCAATAGAATAATTTTGCCATACGAATTGAATATTCTTGTACCAATTTCTCTCTCGCATGATGTAGATTTGACAATATTCCTACTTTAGATGAGAAATTGAAAAATACAACCAAAATTAATTCAAGAATGTCACTCCTCACATCATTGTAGATTGATTGATTTTGTGTATGGTAAGTGTGCATATACATGAAGGGTGTACCTAGTGCAGCAGTAAATCTGCCCCATTGTAGCCTCTAGATTACCGGTTCGATTCTCGAAAACAACCTCTCTACTTATAGGGATAAGACTGCGTACATCAATCTTTGCGGGAGCTTCGTACACTGGGTACATACGCCGGCTCTTTTTGTTTTATAAGTATGAATGTAGTATATCATTTTACCAAAAAGAAACAACATTACCATCATAGAAATCCCATCGAACAGGCCTCTTGGTGAGAACATCCTCATAGTACCAAATGAAATCCACCTTCTCCCACACATTACACAGAAACCCATCAGTGGCTTGTGTTCCAAGGTACTCGGCTCCATCTAGAAAATCCGGCCTGAGGATTCCGACGTCAAACTGCATGATCATGCACGTCCCATTTTCGCCCAATGTATAGTAGAAGGTTGTACCTGTTGATCACATAAAACAAACACTAGTATATACTATAATACAAGGAAATTTGTTGGCAAAAAACAATTGGCAAGGAAATTAGTGTGTGAAATATATGAGAGACACATACTAATCATGTTCTAAATGGACTAAATGAGCTAAAACACTCTGTTGCACGGATTTTGAGACGAATCGTTCTCTTCATGTACATCAACAAGGATTTAGCATTCACCGGAAACAACTAATATTTGAGGACAATGGGAAAAAGGGAGTATTTTTAGTGGAAACTTGGCCTTAGTGTCATTTCGTGCAAATACTGGTAATGGCAATTTGATTTTGCGCAAATGGGGATTTCATGAGAGGGGACGATTTCTTACAAAAAGAAAAAAAATCTTGTTACACAAGTATAAATTCTTGCAAGCTACTACATATATACGTAGGGATTTGCAGACTCTAGCTAGCTGGGTTTTAGAAAATTTAAGTAGCCGCTCCCTTTTCAACTAGCCAAATGAGAGTAATGAGTGAGTAGCTAGGTACCATTGTTCCACTCGACGTCGTATAATAGGACACCGAGTTGCTTCTGAAAAATGTTGACGTTGCGGCGGTTGGGCCAATCGTACCATAGATTGCTGATTTGAAGATGTCCCGTAGACAAATTCATGTAGAGAAGTGCGTGGAATTGTTCAGGCCACGGCTGCGGAGTTGGGACGACCTTATCTACTATTTGCTGATCTGCTTCAACAACTGCGGCATTGCTTTGGATTGAAAGTTGTAGTAGAGTAGTGACAAGAAAAATTGCAGTGTATGCTTCCTTCACCTTCATCTCTCTCTCTCTCTCGGGATAAGGGGTAGCCCTGTCAATGGCCGATATACATTTATGAGGATTAGAACAAAAGGAAGAGTCCATGAAATTTGGACCACAAGAAATTTAAGAGAATAAATGGCCAAGTGAGGAATACATGTCCTTTTCAGTAACAAACTAGTGCATATCCGTTCATATCTGTGTCTGTGTTCATTCTTTGTGGTCTTTCGAATTTCAGAGATGATGAAAGATGTGAGGTAGTGAAAGAGAATATGGTTTGAATTTCAAAAAAAGGACAGAGAGGATGTGGTGAGCGGTGGAGGAAAAAGGTCGTTGGCTATAACTTGGACAAAAACTTTGCAATATAGATTTCATTCGTCCCAACCCAAATGCTTCATCTTATGGGCTTTTGAATTTTGTCACGGGTATGGTTTGACAGGTGTCGAAGAAGGGCAGCTTACTGTTGTAAAGCCCACTTCCATATAAATATATGGACTTCAGCCCAATACAAGTTCTCACAAAACAGCCCATGTGTGCGGTCTATGTTTTCCCTGAAAATGCAAGAGCAACAAATTTCTCATTGGGCCAACCCTCGCGCGCGAAGCTTGAACTTTTATTTATAAATTTTTTGTCAAGATGATAATTGTTTCATTGATGGGAAACAAATGGATAAGATAATCACCTAAAAGTAGTATATAATCAAAGGATTAACGGAAGAAAGCCACAAAGGAGGTACTCTGCCCAAGGTACCATAGGAAACCAGCTGAACTATAGCCACAAACGATGACCAGCCGACAACCACGCATTAGAGACGATGGAGATGGAGTGGTGGAAGTGGATCGTTATGAAGGGATGGAAAGCCAAGAGAACACAACTTACAGCTCGTTTGGATGAGGGTTTCAACACCCCGACTAAATCATCAGGCCTCCCTCATCCCGGTCCCCCTCCTCATCCGTGGTTTGAAAGCACAAAAACCCCACCCCGACTAAATCATCCGGCCTCCCCTCATCCTCCTTCCCCCGGACTAACCATAAGCAGGGGGGTGCTTATGTTTAGTCCGGCTTCTCATCCGGGACCAAATGACCCATGTACCCCTCTGATTCAAGCACAAGAACAACCACAAACCACCATTTTTCTAACAAGTTTTAAACAAAAAATTCTCAAAATTTTCAGATCTACAAATTTCGAAAAATACAGGTGATTAGGAAAAAAAAATACATATCTGGGTGAAATTGTTGACCACCGCCATCACTATCACCGTTGTTGCCGTCGAATTGGCAGTTGTTGCCGATCTACTGGTGGTTCTGGGTTCTTCAGGAGGAAGAAGAAAGAAGAGAGAGAGGGAAGGAAGAAGAAAAAAGAAAAAAACAAGAAAGACAATTGTCTCTCTCTCTCCTGCGAGAGAAAGGATGAGAAACAAGTGGCCCAGCCACTTGTCCTTTATTTAATATGCAATTAGTTTTTTTTTTTTTTTTTTTAAATTTTACCACCAACTTTCATGTATTACACACTTTTGCCAAAAAAGAAAACTTTTAATTGTTAATGCATTTAACTTTACAGGAGTATAAAAAAAACTAAAAAAAACTTGTTATTGTACCTCAATTGTTGGCAAGATTAACAAATCAATTATTTTTGACATTACATAATTAATTTCGGTATTTATATAATTATTTAAACACATAATCTAATATATGAATTACCAAGGGCAAGAAAGTCTTTTGACATAATTTTACATCATCCACCCTCCTTATCCCTCCTTTTTCATCCCTCATCCAAACCATGGACTATTTAATCCTCCCTTCTTAACTGTGGGTCCACCCTTCTTATTTTATCACCCCGACTATTTAATCACCCCTTACTATTTAATCCCTCTCAAACTAATACATCATCCAAACGGGCCGTTAAGGGTTTGAATGTTCAAAATGCATTTACAAAAAGGCAAGACTTCTTCAAATTAGAGGGAATTAAACCAAATCAAGGACAGAACATATGTTCATGTCCTCTAAACTTTCATAAGAACAGGCCACATTTGTAAGTATGATATGGACCTACGAGATAATTTGTTGACAAAATTATAGTATGAAATTAGACTGAAAACTAAATAAATTGCTCTTTTACATCAGTCGCAATATCAAACTGCTAGGCCGATCATTTGGTGAGACTTGGTGCAGAGCAAGCAGAAGACCTTGTTGTCACGGAGGAAATTACTTCTTTCCATGAGGCAGTTTACGATGGACGATGAAATGAAATGAGTACTGTTGCATGATGGTCACCTTAGAATCTAGTTGGTTTCTATCTTGTTTCTGGTTTGTATGTTTGAGACATATGCTATTGGTTTGTTGAACTTGTTTTGAATTTCCGAAGTACCAGAAAAAGAAGGGGAAATGACGAATCAGAGGAGGAAGGGGCAAAATAATACACTTTGATGGCACACTTATTGGCAATGGCAGCAGCCACGGTAAGGAAAAAAATATTTCCACATAAACGGCATCACAATTGACATGGACAACATTACCCCTCAGATTACAACCTCCCTCTTCCCTCTCATATACCGTCCCCTCTCTCTGATCTCTCTCAAAAGCCGTCCCCTTTCTTCCTTTCCAGCGATGTACAGACAACAACCACGCCACCTCTGTGGCGGCACCGACGAAGTGCTGAGAACGACAAAGAAACGTGGAATCAGAAGAAACAATTCTTAATTGACGAAGTGCATGAGAATTCTAGTGGAATTAGAAGAAACAAACCTTAATCTCAATGCCAAAACACGGTCCAAATTCGTAGCGCCAGGAGTGGTGGTGCAGCCACAATTGCAAACATGCATGTGAGATATTTATTTAAACCGAAAACATGTGTGAATTGAGACCCACCCAATTGCAATCAATTTCAGTCACCAGAGAGAGAAGCGAGTAAGATGTTGAAAAATGAACTACATTTCACCTTGGGTGAATTAACAGTACACCTTTTGAGAATCACCATTGCTCCTTAAATCAAACTTCTTATTTTGAAAAAAATAATCATTGCTTCTTAAACGAAAATACTTTGCACCTTGACAGAATTAACTTTGCACCCTTCAAGAATAACCATTACTCCTTAAACGAGAAAACATTGCACCTTCAGTAAATTAACATTGCACCCTTTGAGAATAATCGTTGCTCCTTAAACAAAAAAAGGTTGCACCTTGAGGGAATTAATATTGCACCCTTTAAGAGTAACCATTGCTCCTTAATCAAAATTTTATTTTGAAAAAATAGTCATTGCTCCATAAACAAAAGAACGTTGCCCCATGAGTGAATTAACATTACACCCTTTGAGAGTAACCATTGCTTCTTAATCAAAATTTTTATTTTGAAAAAAATAGTCATTGAGAATAACCATTGCTCCTTAATCAAAAATTTTATTTCGAAAAGATAGTCATTGCTCCATAAATGAAAGAAAGTTGCACGTTGTCTTAATTGACATTGCACCCTTTGAGAATAACCATTGCTCATTAAATCAAATTTTTTATTTTGAAAATAATCGCAATTGCTTCTTAAACGAAAAAAGTTGCACCTTGAGTGAATTGACATTACTCCCTTTGAGAATAACCATTGCTCCTTAATCAATTTTTTTTTTATTTAATAAAAAAAAATTGACCATTGCTCCTTAAATAAAAAAATATTGCACCTTGAGTGAATTAAAGTTGCACCATTAGAAAATACCATTGCACCGAATGAGAACGAGTGTATTAGCAATATGCTATCTTAATCCCAATTTTCCATTGTGGAACTTTGTAATTTACCATATCCACTTCAAACCCATTGGAACTTTGGAACACTCCACAGAGACGACAACATGAGTGCAATGCTTTTGTTGGGGAGTGCAACACATTTACATGCAAGAGGCAATTGAAATGGATCCAGGGTGCAATGGTGAGAATCTAGATAATTATAGTGCTAGTTTGGGAAAACAAAGAGCAACTCATGTTATTAAAGTGCAACAATTTTTCATATAAGGAGCAAGCGTTGCTAATTTGCATTATCTTCCCAAATCTCAAGAAGGATTGGATTAAATGAGTGCAATGCGTTTTTTTTTTCTTTTCTTTTTTGTGAGCGCAGCACAATTGCATTTAAGGTGCAATACAAATGGACCCAAGGTGCAATGGTGAGAATCTATTTCCAGAAAATTTGGTTTGACACTGCCACCCCATATGGACCATCAACAACAATATTCAAAAAAAAAAAAGAAAAAAAAAGATCATTGGCTTCCAGAAGGTTAATAGAGAGAAAAAGGGTTCGCGTGAGGGCTCACCTCACCAATGCAAATGCCAAGAGAGAGACGATGGCAATGTGCACCCACCGAGAGAACATGATCTGGTGGTCCAAAAAAAGAATATGATCAAACTGCCAGGTTGGTGGTCCGGTGTGTGAAGATATTTTTCGTGCGTGAAGGTACAACTTAAAAGGTTTAGAAGCCAATTCTATGGTCAAAAAATGCCGTGTGGGCATGTTTGGATTCCGCGAGGCAACATGTCGAAGAGATAATTGATAGAGTAATTCCAGTAGCTTTCGCACACCTGTACCCCAAAGAGAGCGTGGGAATATATGGATGAATTTGAAACGTCAACTTAAATTAATTGCGGTCTAATTATTGGACTGAAAATGCTAAGTACCTAAAAAAAATAAAAAAAAATTACCCAGAAAGTGAAATCAGTGTTTCAGATAAATAACCAAGTGAATCTGAACCACTGATTTTACTTTCGGGATAATTTTCAGGTTAAATTTTCTGGATACCTAGTATTGCTCTTGTTGGGCAGGTTTTCTAAGTCTAGACGTAGGAAAGAGGCCAACATGCCGTGTGAAACACCGCAAAAATCATTCCGCCGGTTTAAAATGTGGATAAATAGGTCCTTTAAACTATTTCGATGGTCGGATTGTCCCGACTAGTTTACATGCACCAATTAATCCCCTTCTTGGTATTGAAAAAGGCCGACTATCTATGTCGGGACTGGGGGATCTGCAAAAATTACTTTCTTATGGCCTGATTCTAATAATCAAATTTTGGTCAATTGTGTGCGGAGCAAATCCACCAAGAACCGGAGGGCTACCTTCTCTCACACTCACACACTAATGTTTTTTTAGAACGTATTAGAGCCATGAACGTCTTGGGTATGTACACTGAGGATCAGGCATGCCAACCCCGCAGACGTCCTTCACCCAGCCAAATCTCTCTACATCTGTGGGGTTGGTGATCCAACGGGTGCACTGCACTGGTGGGCTCGGTGTCCCCTTCTTGGACCTACTTGCATGTGAGGAAACAAACCAATTAATTAATGATTGTACCAATACACTGACAATTAGGGGGTGTTCCACTAACTTGTTTTTTGGTTTTTTGTTTTTTAGACCTTTAGTTGTAGTTTATATCTACAACTTGTTCCACTAAAGCGTTTTTTGGGTTTTTTAGTTGTAGTTTATTGTAAAGGATAGTTGGTTTTTTTGGGGACTTTTTTGTTAGTGGAATAGAGTAGTTTTTTAATTAAAACAAAACTAGTTTTTTGGAGGAGTTTTTTGTTAGTGGAATAGAATAGTTTTTTAGTTAAAACAAATCTAGTTTTTTGTTAGTGGAACACCCCCAATAGGGTGTGAAAGGGTGCGTTTGCAACTTTCATAACCCATTATAGGAGTAATTCAAATTCGAGCCAAACTATTCCAAGTTAGTGCGGTAATCAGTTCGGTTCAGGGGAGATTTTGAGTGAATTGAGTAAAACCGATTCGGAGAGAACAGGGAACCGAAACCAATTTTCTACTGCTCGGTTCAATTTCGGTTTAGTTAGGACTGAACAAAAAAAATAAAGAACCGAACCTTCCATGTGGATGCTGGCCGATTTGATTTCATTACGGGAATTGTTCGCCATATTTCTCATTTTAAGGAGGGCTCCAAAAAGCGAACTCTTTTGTGTTGGCATTTTTCATTGAAAAAACACATTTTTTTTCATATCCCGTTATCGAGTTGTAATTTATTTTATTTATCTTTTTAGAGAGTCTGTTTAGGGTTGTGGGAAAAAAAAAATCTCAAATGTTGTTTTTACTTTCGAGTGAGTGCGGTAGTTGTTAGTCTTACATTGTTTTTTTTTACTCTCGAAAGTTTTGGGAGTAGGGAATTTCGCTCAAGCAAGATAGACTCACATGTTTTGCTTGCATTTGGACTGTTCTATAAATATTAATCAGTTAGGTCAAAAACTAAGAGGGGTCGTTCTTCCTCTCCCAATGAAAAAAAAAAAACTTAGAAACATGTCTAAGGTTATTGAAGAGTTTTTCTTCAAACTGAAAGACCCTAGCTTGCCTAAGTTTAGAGATTTGCAATGCTTTGATCCCTTAATCAACCCACAATCAATAACTTAATCAATCACACAAACGAAAAGCAATGAAAGATATGAACACCAGATATACGTGGAAAACTCTGAAATAGGAAAAAATTACGTGAATGAATCAAAACACTATACTCAATGAGTAGTTACAAGCAATCTTACTTACGATTAAAATTCTCACAATCGAGCCTAAGATCTACTTACTGAATCCACATTCACACACCTAGTGATTTGACCGCTGTTGCCTTGAGTCCCCTAGCCTTGTTTTTGCCTCCCAAAAATCCACCTAAGGACTTTTCGTTGCTTAGGAATCCATCAATGAAGCAATTAGGTCAAAGCTATAAGAGCCGTCATTCTAGCTCTCCCAATGGAAAAAAAAAAAAAAAAAAAAGAAAGAAGGAAGACCTAGAAACGTGTCTAGAGTTATTAGAGGATGTTTCTTCGATTGTGCTTGGAGTCGAGATATGATAGTATAAAATAAAATCACAAAGCAAGGTTGATGTTTCTGCTTGGAGAATTCCAATTGCCAGTGAAATCAAGTTCAGGGGGTCCCCACTCATGCTGAAAAACCTTACCTTGATTGTACGAATGTATGTCAGAAATTCAAATTGATGCATATGGTATGAATGTATGTCAGAAAGACATAAATTTCTATACATATTCCTAGCTGATGATTGATATTTAGACATCTGTGGGGTTAAAAGAAATCAAGATTTAACGTAAAATTATCAAGGGGTCACCCTTTCTCGCGAATAAGACCAAAAAAATAATAATAATGCTAACGTGGCACTCCTTCCATTCCTTTTTAAATCCAACTTATTAAGAAATAGGAAAAGGCTACAATGCACCTATAAAAGTTATGAATTTTTTGTAAAAGTTACGATTTTTTTTATAAAAGTTACAATTTTTTTTATAAAAGTTACGAGCAGTGAGACACACCAAAATGTTACGAATAATATTGTCAAAAAGTTATGAAAAACTAAAAAAATGTTACGATTGCTGATGAGGTGGCACAATCTGGACCATACAGTAGGTGCATATGGTACACCTAAATAAAGGGTGTGTATTGTAGCTATTTCCAAAGAATATCATCATTAGATAGATCTCTCACATCAACTTTTACATCTGTTTTACACCTCTCACATCACCTTTTACTTCCATTTTCTAAAATTATCTTCCACTTTTACTAATTAACTCTTAATTACCCATTGACTTTTCAAAAGGGGAAAATAATAATTTTACAAGTTTCTACTCATTAGATTCTCAAAACACACACTTATCAAGGGACAACTTAAAATGAAATATTCTACTTTTATATGGGAACAGAAGAAGTAACGTAGAAGCATATTACACAAAAAAAAATATAAAAAAAAACAACAAAAGGAAAAAAAAAAAAAAGGGATTTCTTTTAACCTTTGTGGAGATGGCAAAAAAAAAAAAAAAAAACGGGGGATTGCTTTTGACCTTTGTGGAGATGACAAAGGGCAAGAAAGAAAAGTGATTTCTTTTAGCCTTTGCGCGGTTAAAAGAAATCAAGATTTAAAGTAAAAATATCAAGGGGTCACCTTTTGTTGCGAATAAGACCAAAGAAAATAATGTCAATCTTATATATTAATGCAGGATGACTTTTCGCAAGGAGGGCCTTGCGAGTGACAAGTGGCATGAGTTGATTGGTTTGTCATTTAATTTTGAGAGAAGTATGTGGCTTAATTACCTACATTGAAGATTTGTTATTAATCTCATTTAAATTTGAAACACATATATCTTGTCTAACATAACAAAACAAAGAATCTTTGATTCTATATTCTTTCCCAATCAAAAAGTTATCAACGAGAAAATAAAAAAAATAAAACGTAAATTCCCTAATAGAGAGTCTGAATATATTATGACAATTTTCTTATTTAATGCTCATTATAACAATATCAAGAGGAAATCAATTATCTATTGTTTGGGAAGAAAATAAATTCTTGCAAAATTGGAGCACTTGACTTAATTCAAATTAGCTCAATATCAATTGCTAAGATTATGCAAATATAACTTTCCCTATGAAAATATAACTTTCCAAATGAGGCTTATATATTTTAAAATTTTATAATCAGCAAAATTACATTATTTCTTTTTTATAAATTTAAAATTCAATAATTAGCAAAATAAAAAATCGCACCAATATTTATATTACGATGAATATTCATAACCTCTAAATTCCTACATACAAGGCATATCACGGGCACGATTAGTGAGTGAGACGAATCACTACGGAATATTCTAACACAATTGAAATGTGAGGGTTACATATAGATTAGGGAGTCAATAAGAGAAGAATTGTAGAAAATGTAAAAAATAATTTTCAAAATTCAAACGAATATGAAAGAATTGTGGAGCAAATTGTGCAATTTGGGGCAAGAGAGATGTTAAAGAATAAAATAAGTGGCCGTGATCTCTTTCTGTGCTTCGGAAATTAATCCTAGCCATTCCTTAAGCTACTATTGGAAACAAAAATAAATAGCTTAGATTTATAGAAACATTAAACACTCAGAGATTGCAAAACTGCTCTTCCTTATTATATAGATATTTTTTGTGTTTTTCCAATTACATGCATCATAAAAAAATTATGGCACATTTTTTCTTTAGGGTGTTGGCTTTAATTATTTTGTGAAAAGTCACATATATGGATTATGATTTTATAGCTGATTCAATCACGTACATGGTTGATGATTTTATAGCCAACTCAATCACCATGGGAAATTAGAATCAAAAGGGAGTAGACAAGAAATAGAATTGTTATACTCTTTTAATTTAAGTGATCGAGTAATTCAATACAGTTTGCGGTTGAAAATATAATTTTTTAGCTGATCACAAAAAGAAAAACACATCATTTTATTTCATGTCTCCGTGTCATGCATAGCATAGGTTCATGCTATTGTTATAACATTGAAGCCAATTACGCAAAAAAACAAAGAAAGGACAACGACAACATAATTGGGATAAATAACAATTTTCAAAATAACGTACTTTGCTTTTAATAATTTATGTGGGGTTTGCCATAGTGTAATCTGATCACGTGCAGTGAATATGCTAGGATATGGTTTTGATTTTTTCTAATGATCACTGCGTTAGACTCCCGTAGATTAATCTTGTGATTTTTGGTGACTAAATATTCATTGACCGTAGTTTTTTCTTATGGGAAATTATAATGCCACGACACTTTCTTTTAGTGCCACGAAATCAACTGTGCATTGACCATAATATCCTCTTTTCTTTCTACTTCCAATGCTTTATTCCTTCAAACCCACTCCTCTCTCTCTCACACACACACACACACCAGCGTTCATCTCTTCTAAATATCAAACTCCTCTAAATCCAGATAGTAGCATCAAAGTCTAGAATACGTCAAACTTTAATTTAAAGAGAAAATTAAAAGCTCCCTACTTGCTACAGGAAGCAACGAAGTTTAGATTCTTTAGAATACTTCTTCATCTAATTTAGAAAGGAAATAAAATGATAAATAGGAGAATGGAGAAGACAATTCTATGGCAGAACCCAGTTTTCTCATTTTCCCCCTCTTCTTGCACTACCACTTATTACACTCCAAGATTGGCAAGTTGGCGACGGCGATCTAAGACGTCCTCCGCCGCTGAAAAAAGTACTTGATGACATCTAATCTCTTGTTGGTGAAGAGGTTGAATATGGAATTGAGAGTGGCCAAGAAGTTGGTGCAAATCAATTGAAAAGGGAAGATGAACAGGAGGAAACGGTGCAAATCGATTGGGGAGGAAGTGTAATAAATGGGGGCAGAGTTGTCAGACTGGTAGAAAAGGTCGTGGCATTAAAACAATGAGTCGTGACATTAGGGCCACCCTTTTCTTATCTTTAAATAAGAAGATAAACTTGTTTAAAAAAATTAAGTTGAAATTAACTTTCAAAATACTTGGAATAATTTTCGGTCTGAGAAGCCCTTCAAACCAAACTAGAACTCTAGAATTAGACTGTGTGGATAAATCTTGAGATTAGGTGACAACTAATGTGATCAGATTTGTTTCCTCAAGCAAATTATATGGTTTCTACTTTCTATGTCCAGATCAACTCCGAAAAGGTGATTGGACTCCACCTAGTTGTCAGGTGCTTTATGCTCTGTTTGGTTCTTAGGCTCTGTTTGGAACTTAAGGATGGAAAGTAAAGGGAATGGAAAATTTTAAAAATTTTCTTTCCCTTGTTTGATTCCTAAAGAAATAGAAGGGAAAGTTTAAAAAACAAGTATAATTTTCCCATCAATTTCTTCCTAATTTTCCCTCTAATTTTCCTTCTTATTATTTTCTTTCTCTTTTTCTTTCCATCCTCAAGTTCCAAACAAAGCCTTAGGAAAAGGAAGAGAAAGAGAGAGAAAATTAAAAAAAATTCTCTTCCTTTTTTTAGTTCTATAATAGAGGAAAGAAAATAATCAAATCCCTATTTAACTTTCCTAGCTCCCATTTTCTCTTCAATTTTCCCTCTACTTTCCTTCTTAATTATTTTTCTTTCTTTTCTCTTTCTTTCCCTAACTTTCAAACATAGTGAGATCTAAATTCGTTTTCTTTGTATACATGTGTCCTTCTATAGGAAGAAAGATTAGGTTCTGAAAACATTTCAAGTATATATCTTATCAATGGAACTAGGGGAGGTGTCGTGCAGCCCCATGCTGCGCAGCGTGCTAGGCATCCCCTTTCAGCGCCGTGTCGACATCGTTTTGATGATCGAAGACGTTCACTGCGTAGAACTCGTCGAGTACTACAAGTGTACCAAAAATTAACTCGATTGGATATTGTTAAGTGCCTCATCGGAACAAAAATAACATGAAAAAAATCAGTTCAACGGTATTAATCAAGTGTTTCAAGCTTTATGTGTTCCGATTTTTTTCAAGTTATTTGTGTTTCGATAAGGCACTTAACGATATCCGATCGAGTTGATTTTTGGTACAATTATAGAACTTGACGAGCTCTATGCGGTGGACGTCTCTGATCGTCAAAACGATGAGCGCGTGGCGCTGAAAAGGGCTGCATAGCACGGCGCTGCGCAACACCTCCCCCAATTCCCTTATCAACGCGATTTTTAGAGTGGCAAATTATTTCACAAGGATTAAAAATTGAAACGGTCCCAATCATCAAAGTGAGTCCGTGAAAGGCCCATAATAAGTTGTACCATCCAAATGCTCAAGGGCTATGAGAAATCAGTGCTTTGGTGGAAAACATGGGTGCAATTGGATGCTGAGATAAGTTTTGGGTGGATTAAATATGGAGGAATATAAGATAATAGGGGGTATTAGTTATAGAGGGTGGATCCACATTGATGTAACTTTTATGGAAGGTGGATAAAAACAAACTTGGTTTGGATGAGGGATAAAATGGGAGGATAATGTTGTTTTGTAGTTGAAATGAGGGGGGGGGGGGGGGGGGGGGGGGGGGGGGGGGGGGATAAACCACCCCCCCTTATCCGGGGCAAATTATTTCTTGACAAGAGGGAGGCTATCCAAATTTTATCCCCCGCGCCCCCCTTCGGCTGGATTAAATCGGAAGGGGGAAAGCTTATCCGGGTGCATTTCGTGCACCCAAACCAAGCCAAATCCATCCATCAAACCCTTATGCAGGCGACTAAGTTATCCGAGTGTCTTATACCCCATCTAATTGACCCCTTAAGATATGGGCTTTAGTGATCCAAATGCTCAAGGACCATGGAATATTGGTGCTTTGGTGGCAAAACATTAAGATCTAGGCTTTAAAGTGATCCAAAAGCTCAAGGACAATGGGAAATCAATGCTTTGGTGGAAAACATTAAGATATAGACAGCTTCGGGGAGATAGAAGTTTATGTGGTGTAGAACGGAGAAGAACAAACTTGCGCGTTAGCTAGTCTCTAATTGTCTTAATAGGAAAATTTTGTTTTAATTGGATTGTAATCCACCCTGTTTAGATGTTATTCTCGAAAGAGATTCTGCTTCCTAATTTTGTTTTCATTATATAGAAGGATCTGAAGAAACAAAAAAAAAAAGAGACTCCACCAAGTTTGGAAATCCCAGAAGATATACCACCAAGATTCTGCAATTGATAGGGCAAAACATTTTAGATGAATTAAATTAACTAATTTTAAAAGAAAGTTAAGTTAATTATACCCAACTAACAGTCATGAGAATTTAGTGAGGGCAACACTTCTTATAACGCCATCATTTTGACACGTGGATACATTTGGATCTCAAATTTTGAAGGAGACAAAACAGAGAGAAAATTACTTGGAAAATAAAATTCTTCTTTGTTGTTTATTGCGGAAGGGCAAAAATAAAATAAAAGATCTTGTACAAAAATAAATGGAACCACTAAATATTTTTTCTCCTCACAAATTAATCTGAAATCGTCACTCCGGAAGGTGAGGAACTCGATTGTGGTTGAGAGGTCCTGTGCATATGAGGCTGCTAATTGCATCTGATCTGTATATGGACCACTTCCAGTGGTATGATCATTGAGTCCATGGTATAGGTCACAACCGTCACATCATCCTCCAATAATTAGCTCCACCATTTCCGATTATGCACTCCCGGTCTCACTCCCCACTCTAAAAGATGCTTTTGAAAGATGTTTTCACATTTACGATAATGTTAACACACACATTCTGTGACTCAATTAAATCATGTTGACTAGGAACGAAAAGTGACAAATTAATTTGAAATCTTAGGCTCGTCCTATGCAATTTTTTTTTGATAACCCATATATCTGAAATGGCTTACGCACATCTTAACTAATTTTTAAAAGACCATCCCACCATCCACAATAGGAGGGAATTAAAGTTGCGGCAAAGCCCCACATGATCAATTTAGTCCAAAGAGAGTTGAAAGCAATTGGAAGGTACATAATAAAAACTTAAGTCTCAGGACTTGAGAACCAGCCCAACCTCTTTGGTTTATGGTCCTAAGGATATATGAGTTTGCAATTTGCTAATGCAAATTGTTGTGATTAATAGTCCAAAAAAAAAAAATTTGTTGTGATTAAGACTGCATTTGGGAATTCCTGGAACTAAGGATAGAGCTACTAGGTAAGGCGGGGTGACACGTGTGCCCACCCTGTTTTCAACAAAAAAAAGGTTTTAATTATTTTATATTAGTAGATTAGGCACCTATCGGTACCCAATCAACTTATTAGATTTTTTACACAAACGATACTAAAAAAGAGTTTTAAAGGATGAATGGTTCAAATCATAAAAAAATCTCAAAAACCTTCATTTAAAGATCACAGGAGAATTGATTCAAGACTTATCAAAAAATAAAGCCCAAGACTTTGCATATTTTTACTAAAAATACATACCCTACTAAAACTATATATACAATAATACCAGTAGACTCCTATATAGATTCACGCCCCAAACCTAAATCCTGGTTCCGTCCTTGCTTGGAACCGGCATGATCATGCCTAGGGATCAAAATTGACTTGGCAATGCTAATCTTCTTCTTGTTTTGGGTATTTATGATCGATGGAACGTATAATTTTCCAAAAATGGATGGATAGGTACGTGCTTTGCAAATGCAATCAACTCTGCAGATTGCCTAAAAGTAATCCATGGCGTACAAGAGACTGTTTTATTGTAGAAGCATATGAGTTTGAATTTAGTACTTAAGGCAAGTCAAAGCCTTCCCCAGGTCTTTCTCAGTTACTTGTGGTGGTAATTGTCCATTAATTTCAAATCTCTTATGTGAAGCCAACAATAAGAGGTACCAGCACTACAAGTCTCCAAAAAATTAGTAAGAAGTTCTTGTAAAGTACGTAACAAAAGTCGGTTGTGAAACAGAATTTTTTTTATCGGCAAAAGAAATTTTGTGCATTAGGAAGATAAAAATACGAAATCAGTACAACATGAAAAGAAATGTATTAAGAAAAATTGAATTGACACACTATATAGGCTGGAGTGTTTGTTTTTGTTACCTATATTTAAGAATCTAATATATACTATTCTAAGGCCCAGTTTTTCAAAAGATTTTAGCACCCAAGTGCTAAAATCGTGATATTTTAAATCAAAAAATCAAGTGGTTCCGTGTATCGTTTTTCGATTTTTTTCGCACCAAATTAAAGTACTCCTTGTGTACTTTAATTTGGTGCAAAAAAAATCGAAAAACGATACACGGAACCACTTTATTTTTTGATTTGAAATATCATAATTTTAGCACCTGGGTGCTAAAATCTTTTGGAAAACTAGGCCTAAGTGCCGTGATACAACTAGAAGTATTTTTTTTTTTTCTATAAATAGTTAGCCACAATCTCAGCACACATAAGTAGAGCTACACAACTATTGGGCTAATCACTATTCTCGTTCATGTGATCACTATGTTGCCTCGTACAAAATATAGTGTCTTTCAGAGTTGATCAACGTTAATTCCTTTTACATTGCTTAATTTGATCTTTAGAAGTTTAGGAAGAAAACAAGAAGATATGAAGCGAATGACAAAATGATCAACGTTTACAAGTTTAATTCGATATCATTGTCAATAAATTCTCATGTATATCCATTAAGTTTCGGGTCACAATAGCCGCTACTTGATCAACTGATCAAATTGGTTTTGTCTATTCCAGAAAGGACCCAGTTCAGACATGGTTGGCTAAAGTTGGCTTGTCTCTTTCCTCCATCTCTACAGGCAAAACCAACCAGGAATTACTGGAAGATATGGATCAATCCTAAATAATATGAGTTCCAAACAATTAGGAGTATACTGTTTGCACAAGTGGGGTCCCTGTAGCACCTCCTAAGTGCTACAAGGTGTGGGGCGATCCCAGTCGTCCATCTTACCAATCAATGATTCGGATTTTAAACAAATTAAAACTATTCTTACCGGTAAGAGTTTGTTTAAAATCCAAACCATTGAAAACAGTTTTGAGCAGCTAAGATGGGGGCATTACACCCTGTAGGGCGGAGGGAACACTACAAGGACCCGTTTCGCAAATTGCATACAAATTGTTGGGCCTAGAGTGTCCCCATGGATTTGGTTACACAATGTCACTCTCAGCGACCACTCTTAAAATAGACTTGCGGGTGCGATGTCGAATGCCATAAAAGACTTAATTGAAACATTTCCTAACACCACTTGGTTTTATTAGAGATTGTGGAAAAGTGGTCCGACAAGTGATATTAGAGCCAGAAGGTCATGGATAAGAGTCGCAGAAGTGTCATCGTGAGGGAGGATTGTTGGGCCCGGAGTTCCCCATGAATTTGGTTACACAATGGCACTCTCTGTGACCGCTCTAAAAATAGACTTGCGAGTGTGATATCGAATGCCATAAAAGACTTAATTGAATCCTTTCTTGATACCAATTGATTTTAAAAGAGATAGTGGAAAAGCAGCTCGTCACAAATCAACTAGCACACTCAACAAACAGTCAAGATATAATTGATGAAACCAAGATTGATCACAAGTCCAAGTGGATATCTTATGACAGCTTCCCATTAATTGGCCCATCTAGTCTAGTAGTATCATCTAACGGTTGCATACGAGGACAATACGGGGACAAGGGACTGAGATAAGATTTCGATGTTTGTTGGACCAAAAATGTTGGGATACACGAAAAATTTCGGTGAAAAAGTCCAAGAAAGAGAAATTAACAGTTCAAATTCATAACTTTTTTTGTATCTTACTACTCGATGGACGCATATTAACAGATATTTCTGATTTATGAAAGCGAAATTAATTACTGCTGCATACAATAAAAATACAACAAAAAGATTAAATTCGATGAAAATTACCAAAAGCACTAAAGAGTCCTAGAGGGGAGTGAATAGGACAACCAATTAAAAATTAAGTTGATTACCAATTCATATCAACTATTCATGAATCATGTTCCAAGCTAAATCATTCAATTAAACAATTACTGAAAAGGGACGGAGGGAGTAATTGATTTTAGAAGCGCTGGAGCACTACTAAGGCCCTTGTTGGGCGCTATATATGCATCAGACAAAAATTATGCTTCTCATACCTAAACCTAAAAGGCTTATTTTCTTAGGAAAAATTCACATTTCCAACCGAATTCCAAGCATTTTGCACGGCAACCCTTCTCACTACATCTTGAACTACCGGATGGAGTATTTAGACTAGACTAAAGTAAACCAAGTCACTTCCCAAACTCAAATGAAAAAAAGAATAAATAGAAACTCTAAGGTATCAAGAAATAGCTAATAATACTAACATTAGAGATTTTTTATCAACCTATAAAATACAGTAACAAATATATTTGTGTACTCCAACAATTCGCTCATCTATATCCATTTTAAAAGTCAAAACTGTATCAATACAAATAAAATAATACTACTAAAAATAACACGTGATGCTAATGTGAATTCTTTTGTACTCCTACAATAAAAGTATTAGGTGGGCAATCGATCGTTGACTTGATTAATTAGCGTCTGGAGGGACTTTTATAGTTTTAAATTTCTTGAAACGTCAAATACGTAGGTGGAGCAATTATTCAGACTCATCTGCCCTTCACCTTCCTCGTTTCATCAGAGCATCTCTAGTGCATTATCTAAATTTTTTTTGTTAAAGTGTACATGTGGAACTCTATTTTGTGTGCTAAGAACTTAGTTAGCTAGCTAAGGAGAAATGCATTTTAATGGGACTCCCTAAAATATTCATTATCTGTTAGAGTGAGACTCATTTAAGTGGTGAAGGGTGCCAAGTGGTCCCATAAAATTCTCCTCTCATTCCCTTCTCTCTATCTCTCTCCTTAAGTCTCTCCCCAAATTTATTTAGTCACTTAGGGCACTTTAGGTAGTGAGGGGTGCCACCTAGGATTTTAGAGAGCCAATTTTTGTGCACGGAAGAAGATTTTCGTTACTACATTTTAAACATTCTTTTCTTTGTGGATCTACGTCACCCAAACATTGTAAGGATACATGAGGTACGTTTTGCCGTCCTGAAGATTTTTGTGCATTAAAAACCATTTTTTAAGTTTTTTTTTAACTAACTAGTTAGGACACGTTAGATAGTGCACTAGAGATGTCTTAATAGATTAGAAATTAATGTACTCGTTGAACGTACGGGTGGTAGAGGAAAAGTGGTCAGACTACAGTTCATTTGATATCTTTATTCACTGGTAACTGTTTTCATCTGTACTACCCCTTCTGCAAAGAACAAGAAATTAAAAATGGGCTCTCCTATTATTAATAAGCAGAGTTAATTGTTCACCGAGTAGTTAGAGCATCATCATTAGGGGCATCAAAACTCCTGACGGCTAAATTTGTTCACTGAAATGCAGCAAAATCATACAAAATCAAACTTAACAATTGTTTTGCAAATTTGTTAAACTTGTATCTTTGCTACAGTACCGCACCAAATTTGGTGCGGTACTGTTCACGCATTTCTTATTTTTTAATTATTTCTTCCGGCTGCTTGTCGCTGCTTTTCCCGAGTTTAACTCATGCGTCAGAAGAGAGAGAGAGGGAGGGGAATCAGGGGCGGTACTGGGGGGTGCTAGGCCCCTGCAAACCCCCCAATTTTCGACATATTTTCAATTTTTTCAGTGTATTTTTAGTACATTTTCAATTTTTCTGTATATTTTCTATGAAGTGGCCCGCCCCCCCCCCCCCCCCCCCCCGCAGCTACAATCCTGCGTCCGCCACTGAGGGGAATAGGTAAAGCGCGCGGGGGGAGGGGTACTTTAATGGCCGGGGGGTCCACCACCTGCACCGAAAAAGTCTTCCCTGCCTGGGGAGATTAACTTTTGCGGGATTGTTTTTTTTTTTATTTTTTTATTTTATAGATTTGAGGGAAATAGTTTAATATAGTAAAGTTAAAATAGAGAGTCTGATTTTGTGAGTTTTTGATAAAGTGACTTGCTAATTTATAAAAGGTGTTTTTGAAGTTAAATTTGGTGAAAATTTTAGTGCTCCTGATAAGGATGCCCTAATTAGTTGATCAAATTTGCTTTGAAAATATAACACTTTCAAAGCATGTTCAAGCTTAACTTGTCTATGAAACGAGCCTAACGTGAGTTGATCTCAAATAGTTAAATTTTTTTGTATATCATAAGCCGAACGAGCTGAGTAGCAACTTGTTAGAGCTTTGCTTGAATTCTTAACAAGCTTCAAAATAATATTCAAACTTGATTTATTCATGTAACCAACCGATCTTAAGCAAACTTTTAACAAATAAACACGAGCTCAAACTCAAGTAACTTTGTTCGTTTATTGGCCCAGCCACAGCTCTTTTTACTTTGCTCCAAATTCGTTACTAACCGAATTTGTAACGGAAGAAGAGTGCACGATATAGTATTCCAGATCTAAATACTGTAGTAAAATACTACTATGACGGTTCCTCAAAAAAATATAATATGGCGTGACATGGGGTACAGTGCTACACTATGAATGTAAACGAACCACACGTTTTTATGGCTTACAATAACACTTTAAAAGGCAATGATTTGCCCAATTTCATTTCAAAATTACTACATTTTAAACATTCTTTTGTTTGTGGATCTACATAAACGTCCCTTTATGTGTTAATTTATTTTGCGCATAGAAAGATAATGTCGTAAATTCACTTGCAATATAACAGCAAACGAAATATGTGAAACAATAAAAAATAAGTAGAGCGTGAAAATCAGTTATTAATTATTTATTCCCAAATATACATACAAAAGTAGGATGCTTATTAAAAAATCAGTGCCCTATGAAGTATGAATGACAGTAGCAAATGGAAATTTTATTTTAGAATGATACTCGATAATCCATCCATATGTAAGCATGAATATGGGAGTTTCTAAACACAGACAACCGTAGAAATAAAAAGGAAAAGTCTAGCAACATATCTTCTGGACCCCACTCCTGTAATAATTGTGTCCGAAACTATTGGAAATGTAAGCTCTAAAAGTTGAGCTCCCTTCTTAGTTGGCATTTTCATAACCAAAACTCACATTTACCTATATTTTTCTTTATCGTGTTGTATGCTTATTTTTATTTTTGCTAGAGCGTCTGTGCCAGGGTCTGAAAATGAATATTCTATATTGTATTTTTTAGTTTTTGAGTGAGTGCTATAGTTATTAGTCAAGTACTTTGAAGACCCAAGCAAAATGCTTATTGGTTGGCAGTTTTAAAGGCAGACGATTTCGCTCAAGTAAAACACACAAGTTTTGATAGGTTTATGTCTGCTCTATAAATACCGACCCATTAGGTCAAGAAACAGTATCTAATGCCGTTTTAACTTGAGCACATATATTTTCTATCTCCAAACACTTGTGCCGGCTAGAGTTCGTGTATCTTGAAGAGTGGTGAAGATCAATAGAGTCTTGGTTCTAAATGATTATCTTCGAGTAAAGTCGTTTCATGGAGTTCGAAAGGCAATCGTTTGAAAGGCTTGAGGATTTAAGATTTGACGATCGTGCAAAGGTGTGATAAACGTGGATTTGACAAGTAGATCTTAGGCTTCTTGGTAAGGATAAATGAAAATTGAGTTAGATTACTTATACTCACACAATGATATAGTGCATATATGATTTCTTTCTGTGAGTTTTACCCATTCAGTGATTTTCCACGCATATCTAGTGTTCTTCGATTGTTTGGTTAGTCTGCTTGATTGATTGATATTACACCCTCCGTCCCTATTTAAGTGTGTTACTTCGTAAATCTAACTTATTAAATCATCATTACACATTTCACATCAACTTTTACTTTTCACATCAACTTTTATCCAAAAACACTCACTTATTAAGGGATAGCCTAAAATGGAAATCTAAACACTAAAAAAAGAAACAGAGGGAGTATTGATTGTCAAATATTCAATTAGGGTTTCAAAAATAGCAAATCTATAAACCAAGGGGATTTAGGTTTTTTCAGGATATATATGGACCTACATGTATTAAACGGTTGTGAATACAGTGAGAAAATCACTAAAAATAACAAATAAATTTTTACTTCCCACTCACAAAATACAACCTGCTACGGTGAATATAATGTGCTAAAAGCTTCATTAGGGTGAGTTTTCCGTTTCATTTTGGTATTTTGAGCTCTTGGAACTTTGTTGGTTAACATCATGTCAATCAACATGATATGAGGAGCACCCGAAAATTGTCCGGATCTCGAGGAAATTGAAATATTTGTAGGAAAAATATAAAACGTTACGCATTGTTTACAATAAGTAACCAATCACAAAATCTTTTTTCTATTTTTGTGGTAGGAAAGTCATTTTCTCCTCATTTTTCTAACGCACCCAACTAAAAAATAGCATTATTTTCTTCATTTTTGCATTAGCCAACGAAACTTGAATCATACATACATCACCACCCCTCCGAGTTGTGAAGAGGCCACCCAGAGGAAAACGTTACGTGTGGAAAGTATATTATATATACCTATTAGGGGTGGTTCTGGGAACACAACATTGGATACGGTTTTTTACACAACAATAATCGGAGCCCCACGATAATTATCGGAGCCGTTGAATTTATTTAGAACATATTTTTAAAAGTATTGGTAAATGAGATACCAAATAAGATCAATAGAGCATAAAACAACTATTACTCCTACGGACAATTTTTTAAGAGGTTCGAAATAGTGAAAGTAGACAACTAAATTGACGAACCCGGGGGTGCTGGACGGAGGGAGAAAAGTCAGTCACAAGAAAACAGAACAGTTCAAGATTTGATGGAACATTCGCATCTACAGGAAGGAAAGGATCGTATAAACGGACAGTCCAAAAATCATAAGATGCTTTGGCTAAAAAGTGGATTATGGTTTTTTTCGTTTTTCCGTTTCGTCTTTATTCAATTTTTTTTTGCATTTGTTAGTTTCGCTTCAAGATTTTGTGGTTTTTAGATTCCTCTCGGCGAGACGAATCTAACAAGTATAAAATTATGGTTAAAACTCAAATTTTTTTGAATAAAGCCGAAATACTTGGATTATTGGCCAATAATCCAAGTATTTCGGCTTTATTCAAGAAAAAATTTGATTTGACCATAAATTTATACTTGTTAGACTCATCTTGCCGAGAGGAATCCAGAAACCACAAAATATTGAGGCGAAACTAACAAATGAAAAAAAAAAATTGAATAAAGACGAAACGAAAAAACGAAAAAAATCATAATCCACTTTTTAGCCAAAGTAGGTAATGATCTAACATCTCTTAAAAGTTAAAATAAAAGCCTAACTGATAAAATTAGGGACCACGTCTTACAGCTTAACCATAACTGTGGTGATTGTCAATTTTCCACTCAAAAAAAATTGGAAGATGGTGCCCATTGATTATTCCGTTTGAAAATGCATGTTTTGATATTAGTATTTCAATCCACAAAAAAAAGAAAATCACAGTCAAAGGTGATTAATAAAAGAAAAGAAAAAAAAAAAAAAAAAAACTTACCCGCCAAAAAATCCAATAAGATTTCATTACACAGGAAGTATAGGCTACAGGAGAAACATATGATTCTGTACGTATCTTTTGTGTGTATCTTGCTCCATACTCCCTCCGTCCCATTTTGATAGTCCAGTTCGAACTAGAATGCAATTTTTAAATTGTTAATAGCTTTCAATCTATAATAAATTTTATATGCAATATGGAACTCTTGTGATAGATCTCAATTAGTTCTATTATACACAATTTTTAAAATCTTTAAAAATATTGTAGATTGAAAGATATTACTCCGTAATAATTTAAAAATTGCATTAGAGACCGAACTGAACTATCAAAATAGGGCAGAGAGAATAGTTAACAAATATTTATGGAGTACTGTATCATAGGCCTCTCCAACACCGTCGACTGTCAAAAAATATCCTCGTTTTTAGGCCGCAAGAGAATATCGAAATTAAAGAAAAGGTTTCATATTTTGCTTCCTATTTATTTTTTCCACCACCCTTGCTTGTTTATTTATTCATTTAGTTTCAATCTTGGGTGATAAGATGGATCAATTTTAAGATCGTACAATATCGTAGGAATTGTTACGTCCTAGGACCCACTTATAATAGGGATCCAAGAAGGATACACCAATTACAAACCTAATACTCCTAGGATCTTCAATATCATGCATTATATGCACAAAGTGGACCGATCCCTCGGTTTTGAAGTCATAACTGGTCAATAGGTGCAATAATATTAACAACTTGCCCCAGCTGTAATAAACACACACAAAACATGTGCATATGTAAGCGTTCAAATTCCAAAACAACCGCAGTTCAAAAAAAAAAAAAAATTCCAAAACAACTATTTTAAATAGTCAATAATGTCCGGACCAACTTATGCACATTGACTGGTGTCCTCCCCGATACTGTCAAATGCAAGCTATCCACGCCGGGATTAGGTGATTCACAAGAAATTACTTTCTAACCCTAAATATCGAACCCGGGTCGTTTATGTGGAAAGTAGACCTACCAACCAACCAGATTAACCCTCGGGGGCTACCATCAGGGTTTCCACCTTCTGTATACTATTTGCAGATTGCTATAGGTTTTATTTTGGAGGATATCCGAGAAAGTGTGACCAATCCAGAGAGTAAAACAATGCGTGGTAGACAATAGCCACCACCTTCCATTCAAAAAAACTCCCTCCTCAACTACTAGCCAGCAACCAATCTTCCTCTGCATGCCTTCCCATTTATTTAAATGGATGGACTTTTCTAAACCTCAAAATATACTTTAACATATAATGTCAGTCTTATAAGCAGGAAAGTTCCTTTCAGCACATGAGTTTCATAAGAGAATATGGCAATAGAACTCATCCACAAAAAAGAAAACTCGTCGAAACCGAATCGGATTGCTTCTTTCTTCAGCACTACATTAGAACAGATCAGTGGTTATAAGGAACATTTACAGGGTGTTTAGGAGGAAGAAGAAAGGGATAATTCCCAGCAGCTTAAGAGCAAGAGAGATAGAGATGGGGTATGTTAATACCATCGGAAAGTACCAACTCGGTCGGACAATCGGAGAAGGCACCTTCGCCAAGGTTAAATTGGCTGTGAACACCGAAAATGGGCTTTACGTTGCGATCAAGATCATCGATAAGCATATGGTTGTTGAAAACAATCTCACGAGCCAGGTGAATTTCAAGTACCCATTTCTTAGAACTGTTTTCTTTTATGTTTGATGCGGTTGTTGGGGTTTCAATTGGCGTCTTTCTGATACATGAAGCTTTGTTTTCCAGGTCAAGAGTGAAATACGAACAATGAAGCTTCTACGTCACCCAAACATTGTAAGGATACATGAGGTACGTTTCGCCGTCCTGAAGATTTGGTTTGACCCATTCTTTAGAATTTTCTTAGACTGGGAAACTCGTTTCGAATCACAGGTGATCGGCACAAAGACGAAAATTTACATAGTAATGGAGTACGTATCAGGAGGACAGCTATCAGACAGGATGGTGAGTTCGGAACAGCTGACGAAGGAATCCAAATCTAGATTTTGACTCATTTTCTTAAGAACAAAATGAAATGTCTAATTCTTTTTTGAGTTTTTCGTTTCCAGTCCTATGTCGGCAGATTAAGTGAAAGACAAGCAAGGAAACACTTTCAGCAGTTAATCGATGCTGTAGATTACTGCCATTGCAGAGGGGTTTACCACAGAGATCTAAAGGTACAAACGATACGATACGAGATTATCTTGTTTCATAATTCCCCCAAGGAAGTTAAGGAAATTGAATTCGATCTTGGGTTTCCTATACAGCCACAAAACTTGCTTCTGGACGGCAAAGATTGTCTCAAAGTATCGGATTTCGGGCTCAGCACATTGCGAAAGGTAGCAACTTGATCAATGTTTACAGGCTCTTTTTTTTGCATGTTTTCCCTCTGTGTTCTAGTGGTTTTGTTCTCAAAATTAGTGCCTTCAAAACCAACCCAAACCCAAACCCATTGCCATCTTATTGGCCATGGTCCGGTCGTCTGAATGAGTAATGAAGTGGGTTGAAGGACTTCGAATTTCGAAGGTCTTGTTTGAAACTCTGAATCTTGGACTTGTGGAGGGAAAGAGAAGGAAGGGGAAATGGTGGGCAAAGTATTATAAGGATTAACAGAAATTTGTTCATGCCCTCAGTTTGGAAACTGCATAGGATATCCTTTGTGTACCCTTTTTATTTTTTAATCTTCATAGAATCGAGTACTACAGTAGTAGAAGTTGCTTCTTGTTTCTTTTGAGAAAGGGTAATTTGGTCTAGTTTTTTTTTTTTTTTAATCATAAATTTGGTCTAGTTTACTAACAAATTATCGGTGCCTCCACAGCCTGGAGACCTGCTATCTACTGCATGTGGATCACCAAGCTACGTAGCACCGGAGGTAAGAAACAGTTTCCTGATTGGAATATTATCCCTAGGTTATTTTAGCTATCAGATTTTTGTTTGAAAGAACAAAAAACAAGCCAGGAAAGTATAAAGTAAAACTAGGCCTTTTACTATAAAAAACACATACCCATAATCCCTTCCATCCCATGTGCTGATGCTTCATTATTTGGTGAACAGCTTCTTGCAAATAAGGGGTACGAGGGAGCGGCTGCAGATGTTTGGTCATGCGGAGTAATCCTCTTTGAAATGCTTGCCGGACAACTTCCATTTGACGATCGAAGCCTGATGAATTTGTATAGGAAGGTAGGCTTCCACTCTGATATATATTACCAAACTTCAAAAGATAGAAAGTTGAGATATCTGATAAAATTGTCATTGCAAAGATATTGAGAGCAGAATACACATTCCCAGAGTGGTTCACAGAAAGCCAAAAGACACTCATCTCCAGGATACTTGACCCGAATCCCCAAACGGTAGTGCTCCAAACCATGGTGTATAAATGAAGATTGAATTTTTGCATTATAATGAAAAGTGAGAAATTATGCCATTTGTATTTATCCCTGCAGCGAATAACAACATCGGAGATCATTGAAAATCAGTGGTTTCAAACAAATTATGAGCCTGCTGTTCGAATTGAATGTGATGAAGATATCAACTTTGATGATGTTCATGCAGCTTTCAATTCAGTTCAGGTAATAACCAAACAAAGTAGCAACATAGAGAGTTTTGTAATTCCGGCTAATTGTAACGCGGTCCTGTGCAGGAAAATGAGACAGAAAAAAAGATACCTCGTCCTCCAAGTTTCATAAACGCTTTCCAGCTAATAGCCATGTCCCACGACCTTGATTTATCGGGACTATTTGAAGAAGAGGCAAGTTGTAAAAATCTTAAATCATGTTTCATCAATCATAAGTGTTTCTCTTCTTTCATTATAAAATCTGGTAAATCTTTGTTGCTACTTAGGATAATGAAAAACATAAGACAACACTTGGATCAAAGCATACAATCAATGAAACCTTAGAGAAAATTGAGGCTGCTGCAAAGGATGCGAGTCTCTGTGTCGAACGGATGAACAACTCCAAGGTAGTATCTTGGTGTAAATCAGTACTATTTCTCACTCGCCCAAGTGAAGGATTCGACAATTCTGCTTAAATATTTTAACTCTTTGTCATAGGTGAAAATTCATCCCCAACAGACGATGACTAGATGTTCAAGGTCATGCTTTGACCTATCAGCCAAGGTAAATAATTTTGAAACGCTAATGGTATCCCCTCCAAAAGCAGGATATCAGATTCTCACTCCTTGCGTGTGGTGTAATTCAGGTAATTGAGGTGGCACCGACGCATTGTGTCGTAGAAATATCAAAATCTTTGGGGGAACTGGAACCATACACAGAGGTAATAAGATATACATTTTGCATGCTATACCTTATGTTTTTTTTGTATAAGCCAATCATATCAGAGGGTGAAAGTTTACTATTTGTGCTTATCCAACTGTTGGTGACCAGTTCTGCAAAAGCTTATCAACTATGCTGACAGAAGAATCAGGTGAGTCGTCCGAAACAGAAGTACCCAAGGAAGTAATTGCCAACAGCAAAAATATCTATCAAAGTGAAAGGTAATAATAAAACTACTCTGAAAAGGTGAAGAATCCGTTACTTTCTAGTCGACTCACCAGCATTTTCAATTATGCAGCTTGGGGCAGAAAGATGACAAGGATTCCAAAGATCCGCGGGGCTACTCTTCCTCTTGATAGCTAACCTATGGTTTCAGCATTAAGAGGCTCTCGACAAGCCCTAAAGGACAGTTGTAAAGCATACGATGAAGTAATGCACAAAACTGAATGTACGAACATGAGAGAAGCCAACAGAAACAGTTCTCGTCTTAAGATTTTATGCTCACATGCTGTATAGTTGAAGATCCTCATGCTTATAATGCTTATAAAGTTTTTGTTTGACTCATTGATGTCAATAGACATATTCATGGTTATGAAAGAAAATAAGAAAAAGGAACAAATCGTTCTTAAGTCGGAGTTTCCCTGTATTTTCTTTATCTATCTGTTTGACTGGAATCCCTGTATTTTCTTAAGTCGGAGTTTCTCTGATGCCTTTTGGCTTTGATTTGAGAGCATGATTCCACAGCAAACGCGACGGTATAGGGGGATCACTGTTTCAGTGGTATTCTGTGAGCAGCCACTTTGTGCATTTATTGCCAAAGGTTAGGTCTGTCTCCAATCCATCTGTTTCAGTGGTATTCTGGGAGCAGCCACTTTGTGCAATTTATTGCCAAAGGTTAGGTCTGTCTCCTATCCTTTCCCCGCCCATACCTCCAATTATTGGGGACTAAATGGGTTATGTTATTGTTGTTGTTGTTGATCTGTTTGACTGGAACTACTCAATCTTTTTCTCTATCTGTTTGACTGGAACTACTGAATCTTATATTAAGCAAGACAAACCAAAATCTAAAACAAAAAAAACTAAGTACGTTATTTTTACAGGACCTGCTAGCCTCCCAAATTAAAAACAGTGTATTGTTTCATAAGGGAGTAAGTACCTCAACAGGTGATAATGCCACAGTAGGCAATCAGCAGTTCTACAACACTCGAGTAATTCCACATCACATTCATCGTTCGCCAAAAAGAAAAGCCACATTCAGGTATCAACAAGACAACAACCCAAGAACACACAAGCTGCTCATTCTGCTAACAGCCCATGTGATCATGGGAATAAGCGATAAATATTACTAAGTAGCAAGGAGATAGACAAGCAAAAAGACACAACAGGCCATCAACAAGCCAGTACGGTGATTTTCAAACTATAAAGGATAAAATCTATAAAGGATATGAAACACAAGGGACACTTCTGATATGTATGCTTTATACAATTATTTAAAAGGACTATTCATCTAACGTTATCCAAGATAACGGGAAAAAAGCCACATGACACAAACTATAATACCAATATAGTTTACTATATTCTTCGTTCAAACGCTGGTTGTACGCCGAGGCCTTCCATTTTTTCATTGGTCCTGCGCCCAGCGATGTTGAAAAAGAAAAAAGGGCAAAAAGTCCAAACCTATGACAAACCTGAAAAGCAGTAAATATGGTGATATTGGATTCCATGGCTCATCATGTTGAGTGCTGATCAATCTTTCTGTCTCTCTTACTTATGGAAGGCCAATGTTACTAGTTTTTTGAAGAATTTGGTATGTACCACATATAAATAGGGCAAGCGGATTGGAATAACCTGTTTGTCCATGCTAATATCCAACCAACAAATCTAACGTGTTATCAAGTCAACATTTCTGAGCGTAGTTGAACAGGAAACATAGCTTATGCAATTCCAGAAGCACTAATACCTCGGGATGTTGGCCCATGTAACAATCATAACATGAAGCTAGGAAACATGGTAATGTTACTACCAGATAATATGAAAAGCCAGCAGCACTAATAACTTGGAGGGATGTTGGCCCATGCAACAATTATAACATTATGCTAGCTTACCTTGGAAACACCATAATGTTACTACCTGATAATATGAAACGCAACCTCATGTACAAACACTAATGATCTCCTATGAGATATATGATTATCACAAGTTTTAAAACCAAAAAGAAAAATGATCATGGAGAAGGCCTGCTTTGCATAAGAAAGAAAAAGTTTTGGAAACAAAACATGTTCAACTAAGAAACATATTTAAGTTATTTATCTCGTTATAATACAATGGAAGACCTTTGCTTCCAACAACAAACATGACATACAAGGGACAAGTTCTCTAACCCATCACCAAATGATCAACTGCTAGGTACCAATGTGTTGATGGCTAGAGCAGGAAGTTATCAATCATGTGGAGAACCACATCAGCACCATCAGAATTGAACCAATAGCTCTTCACCTGAATTTATAGGGAAGCGGGGGGGGGGGGGGGGGATATGCAAGGAAGAGATCAGATGACATCAAAAGAGAAAAGGTGTGTGTGTGTTTGAGAGAGAGAGAGAGAGACTACTACACATACTACATACACCGATACACGGATTAATTAGTATTTGCAGAGTTTTAGTCTATTAGCATGCAGATTAAATTTCCGACAAACTGAAAGATCGAAAAACATGCAAGATCGATTATAAAATAACCTGCATAATAATTTTTAAAACAAGCTGAGAAGCAACAAATTGGCTTAAATCAATATATCAGGTTGTAGATGAACAAAAAGTGGGAAGGGATGCTATGGACTCAGCTGTTCTGCAACATTGAAAAGCACTGTGGCCATGAAAGTTGCTTGGAATTAATGGGTTCAAGGATGAGACAAAACATATAAAGTGCAGTTCAATTAACACGACTTACAGCTTGTGATTAAACAATCCACTTTAAAGCTTACCTGAATTGTGTTGTGTGCTATATATCGTTGTTTACTCTCATGAAAGCTAACATCCACACGCTCCCATGCTACTTGAGTGAGACCTCTAATCATTTCCTCTTCAAAAACCAAAAAGAGAATGCTCATGAGAAATAGGAGGAAAAATTGCACATCAAAGCGCACAGAATGGAAAAAAAAATGTTGACAAGCATGAAAGGAAACAATATGATTAGGTACTGAATGATCTCATATATATGCAAAGACAATATGAATTGTACAAGAAAAAATAAACCATTGGGCACACTATCCTTGCAGCATTTGCACGGCACAATGAATCACGTGAAGAGAACAGCTTTCCAAAAAATAAACTTTACAAGAGAGACATATTGACATTTTCCCTGAAATATGGATCATTCTAATACAAGAAATGCAAATTCTAACGCAGCATATGTTGGAAGATATTGTACATTAGTGGCATACTTTTTTGAAAAACACTACTAGGAATTTAAGGTCCTAAATGTTGAAGCAATTTAACAATGGGATATCCAGCAAAATAGCTTATTATTGACTATAGTGTCGATAGGATCTTCATAGAATCGCAATGGCCTTCTTCATGATGGACTGGGATTTCCAAAAAAACCTGCCATTCATTATGTTTAGCTGCTGAGGCATAGACGAAACATGGCGAACTGAAGACAGAAGGTGTGACACTTAATTAGCCAATAGCCAGTGTTGACTGATTAAATGGAGGATCTAAGATTGAGCGAAACAGATGACACTGCAAGCATAGCACCGGCCTTTGTATGAGCTTAAGAGCCATTTTATAAACTTAACAGTTTTCTTTTGGCCACTTTCAATAGTTGACTCTTAAGGAAGATCATGCCTACTCCAGATCAAAATTATGAACACTCTCATCAAATTGAACTAAACATGAATATAGTTCGAACTGCAAAAAAAGTGGATAGAATCATAAACCTTCCAGGTCAGCTGCTTGCTTTCCAACCGCAGAAGATGTTCCATTGAGAATGTTTTTTGTAGCTTCACGTTCAACATACACAACATGTGGGTATTTTCCATCCACTACCAGAAGATTGGACTAGAAAAGGGAAAAAGAGCATAAGCAGTTTGGAAAGAGAGCGATAACATAAACTGTCACTTAACCAAAGAAGTGCATGAGGTAGAAACCAAAACGACCTTTGGAAGCTCATGTTGACGGCGGATTGATGATGTTCTCCAACCAACGACATCTTAAAAATCAATTAATGTAAAACATCCTCTTAAATTGTGTGTGTGTGTGTGTTGGGGGGGGGAAGAAATATTTTTACACAAAATCATAGTTGAAAGCAAACTTCAACTCAGAAAGGATACAATCATAATTTGCATTTGCATAGGCTACGCGACGCTTGAAGGAGCGTAAAGCTGATCTGTACATGTCACAAAGCATGCCATTAGCATATAGGTAGCAACAAAAACTCAGTCTTCTAAGCTAGTGAGTGAAGTAGGGGAACTAATCGATACCAACATGAATTTAAGGTCGTCGGAGTCATTAACCATCTGAAGCAGAAGGGGAGGTTTTCCCTCATCATTGTCAGTGAGGAAAAGATGCTTCCCAGACCTCCCAACAACCCAGTGTGCTGATTGTGAGACTCTTCTTTCCAAAAAAGGAAGACCACAGAGAATGGGGAGCTGTGAAAGCACATGCAACAGGACAAAATGTAAGAAAAAGGCTGACTAGAATTGTAAATCAAACAATTACTTAAAGTAGATTTAGGAAATAATGCTACTCCTCATGATGTGAGCACAAGTCGAAAATAAATCAAATAATCACAAGCCTGATGCAACAATGCATCCAAGGGGTGTAGTTACTCATAAGATTCATAAATAAATCTTTTCCCTGATGTTAGTAGTGGTAAGGAATCCAGAAGTCAGAAATAAGGTAACTTTTTTTTATTATCATTAATAAGCATAAAAAGCGATCACATTCACTATCTAACCATCAAACAAGGAGAAGAGAAATAAGAAGCTGTCACAGAAGAACACATACACATCCAAAGAGGCACAGGCAGGTAATGACACTTTGAGAAATTTTACAGATATAGAACTTGATATTTGCTGCTATGAAGAGCAAGATGAGAGAACAGATTATGTGAGCATAATCACCTGTCTATGTCCCCTTGAGCCAAGATGCGGTGTTGCAAATGTTATGAAGTTCATGGGTTCCAATCCAGCAACTCTAGCTTCAAAATGCTGTTCAAGGTTCTGTGTTGAATCTTTTAAATCCCCTCCACTTGAACCGTTCCCGGAAAGTCCTGCAGGTTCCATTTTAGGAAAAAGTTCATAGAGTCTCCCAATTGCATATCTGGCAACAAGGCCACCCAATGAGTGAGCCACAAAGGAGATCTTATGCACTTCAGGCCAACGTTTGACAACTTCCATCACCTGCATCAGAAAGTATTTACTGTTCACATTTATATCTTTGCCTTTTCCATAATTTATCAAATAAGCAATTCCCACAAAAAACCCTTAAGCATGTTCAAGCAGTGAATTTAAATAGCCAGCGCAAGCCCAGAACCACGAGGACAAAAATGCAAATACAAAAGTACCTCTCCAGCTAGCCTTTCACCCATCTGATCTACCCCATCGAAAGTCAATTTCGAAGAATTACACTCACTACCTGCTCAAAAAAGATTAAGTCAAAGAAAAAAAACTTTGTTGGCCATGAGAGGATAAAATGTCAAGCCATTGTATCTGTAAAATTCCAGCATAGTTAAAAGTGTATGCAAACCATAGGAGGCAAGGTGACAACTAACAACAAATACATGACCAAGAAATTCTCAAAATGAAAAGAGCATGAAAAAACAAATTAACTAAAGAAAAGCATGGAAGTCCAAACAAGAGCATCCTGCCAAAACAGAAAATAAATACCCCCCAAAAAACAACCTGGACATTAAGTTTAATCACCCAGGGTAAATTTGTCAAATTCATCTTTCTCTGCTATTATTGACAAGCTTTTAATTTAGATTTTAGGTCGTGTCTGATTGACCAAACCAATAGTGAGAGGGTGAGCAATACTATGTCTCTCAATGTATTGTACAATAGCAGAATAAAGCTAGCTTGCATTGTGGACATGCTGCACAACATGCACTGCCATCATCCAACAATCCCAAAAGATAAGCCCAAATTGGTAATTGAAAAGCAAAGAGACAATATGGTGTGAGATGTTCTCCCTAACTAACGTTTAAATCTTCAATAACAAAGCCTTGATGATGACGAGTCAGTGTCTCCAACATGCAAAGGGAAACAAATTCACAAAGTATGCAATGGATTTGATGGAAGTCGACCAGATTAGATTAGAACAGTTGCTTATTACATGAATTCAAGTGCCGTTAGTCAACCTAAGAAACAATACAGTGGGACAAACCCAACAGAAAAGTTTATGAGACTATGAGGGAAACAAGTCATAGTCGACTTGAGAAATGAAAAGTCATTCTTCGTAAATAACCATTGGCAAGATCGTCTAATCTAAGCTCTGTCTAAGCATGGCAAAACATTCATTTATAAACCCAAAACTTATCAGAACATTCACAAATTACACGCTAGGGGAATTTACTTGCGCGGATAAAGTTTCTAACCAAAAGTGCTTCTAAAAAGTACAGCAGGTAGCCGAAAAGATGTTGACACCATTTGATACAGAAAATTTATCTCCGAGTTAACAACACAAGACAGATACCTGACTAGCGCCCAATGTAATTATCCAGAATCATCAAACGGAAATGAAAATGGGGTACATGAAACAAAAACTCTTACGGTGTACGATAACTTTGTCAGGAAGCCTCTTCACAAACTGCTGAGCAGCATATCTCCAATCTGCAGCACTGAACACACAACAAAGGTAAATAGATAGCAGGCTTTGCAGAAGCATTTCATAACAACGGATCATACTCCATACTAGCATGAACATGGATTTCATATTTGTTCCGAGGAAGAACTAGGATCTTAAAACAAGTCTGGGAAAAAGCTAGCGTAAACCAAACCCCAATCAATAGTTGACACAGCGGAATTCACGAGAGACTAGTTAGCGTACTAGTCCAAACGAGATAGGTTCTCGAATACACGGGATGTTCTTGAATCCACAAGAAAAAGAGAGACAATTCTCAAAGTTTGTTTGTTAATTGAATAAAAGTTGAATATGCCATTAGGCTAACACTCCTACTTATAGGAATCCTAATAATAGGGAAATTGCTTAGAGTGGAGACCAAGCAGAACAATTACTTGGAAACCAAACCTATAAGAAAAAAAAGGAAATAACATCTCTAAGAAAATTAGGAGAGTAAGAAACATGCAAAATAGGTAGCACAAAATAAGATCTCTCAAACTATTCCTAAATAAAAAGTTGCCAAAACAAGTGGCATAAATTAATATTTTCTAAAATTAATTATTAAGAAAATAAAGTTTCCATATCTCAGAACTCCTAAAATCTTGTCCTACATCAATCTCCTTTTCTTCAAAAGAACTCGTCCTCGAGTTCTCGTTAGAAATCTGCCATCTTCCATTCCAAAGAAACAGATACTTGGATTGCTTCAACTTCTTGCTCCTCTTCAAAAGATTATATAATGAAAAGTGTACTTGCGATGACCTCTTCTCTACATGCTTCAATTGATTTAACATATTCTCAATTCGAGAATGTAACATAGGCTCAAACTGCTCTATCCCAACAAAATCAACCCTTTGCACCTTATGCTGAAATTGCATATGCTCTTGCCTTAGATCCATCATAGAATTGGTAGTGAATGATGTCTCATTAAGAGTTTTCATACTAACTTCAGCACTACGACAAGTCATACCTCCAACTGGTTCACAAAGCTCGACATTGGGGAATAAGTCATAGTGTTGAGAAACTATGGGCCCCAATTCAAGACTTTCCTCGCTCTTTGGCTCTTGTACTTGGTCTGTTCTTGCAATATTTTCATCTTCACCTCCAATTGCCTCATTGGTTGCTCCTCCATCTGAGTTAAATTGTTTTCCCAGTACAGGAACACTCGAAAATTCCTCTTCATTATCAACTTCTTCTTCGTCATCAAGTTCAACTCGATCTTTTTCCTCTTTTGCAATCTGATACCCATCATAATACATAGGACATGAGAGATTTGAAATTGAACGAACTTGATTGATTTCTTGATCTTCAAAAAGGCTTGATTGATTCGTGTTAAATAGCCTCGGTGATGTATCCCTTGAGTTTTCAATATCCGCAAATACATAATAATTATTACTTAGAACAGAACAAGGCAAGTCAAGAGTATCTCGGGACAATCGCTTGGACACGAGCTTTCTTTGGTACTCTTGATACAACATTTGCCCATGATTTGTCTGAAGAAATTTAATGCTCATCAATTGTCTCATCTTGTGCCATGTCCTGATAGGTTGTTTAAATTTTCGTCTTCGATTGGCTTGCAATTGCTCCCACCATCTGGAAGCATAACCATGTAATTTACGTGCTACATATTTGACCTCCTTCTCTTTCGGAATGCCCGTGTAGAATGCAAAGAATTTGTCAACTTTACGAAACCAATTAACAAAATTCTCAAGATGACAATACGCATTAAAACTAGGAATTATTGGTGATTCTTTTGCTTCGACTTCTGATTCTTCTTCATTATCCACATGATTAGTTGGGGCGTCTCCCATCTACAATCTGGTTACTGGGTTGGCGTTGGGCAAATCTCACCGCGCTTTCCCGAACCTGGTTAAGAGGACGGTGTTGGGCAACTCCTACCGCGCGATCTTCTTCAACCCTCCCTGGTCTTTGGTCTAGGTGAAGAGTCAGCAGCCGCAACGATTCACGAATTTTCGTCATGATACTTGTCTGTTGTTCTTTCACCATCTTTCTCGGATCAACAAACCTTTGAGCAACGTCAAAGGGTGTGTCTTCTACTTTGTTTCGTGCCATCGAGCCAGGAAAAAACCCGCTCTGATACTACTTGACGCAGCGGAATTCACGAGAGACTAGTTAGCGTACTAGTCCAAACGAGAAAGGTTCTCGAATACACGAGATGTTCTTGAATCCACAAGAAAGAGAAAGACAATTCTCAAAGTTTGTTTATTAATTGAATAAAAGTTGAATATGCCATTAGGCTAACACTCCTACTTATACTAATAGGAATCCTAATAATAGGGAAATCGCTTAGAGTGGAGATCAAGCAAAACAATTACTTGGAAACCAAACCTATAAGAAAAAAAAAAGAAATAACATCTCTAAAAGAAAATTAGGAAAGTAAGAAACGTGCAAAACGGGTAGCACAAAATACGATTTCTTAAACTATTCCTAAATAAAAAGTTGCCAAAACAAGTGGCATAAATTAATATTTTCTAAAATAAATTATTAAGAAAATAAAGTTTCCATATCTCAGAACTCCTAAAATCTTTCCTACATCAATAGTGCACTGAGGTCAATTGAGGAAAAGTGCGCACCACCTGACAAAGTGTGTAGACTTTCAACTAGAGCAATGAACCTGGAGGTGTAGAACTTCAACCAATATGATGAACTCCAACTGAGGACAAAGGTTGTGAAAATGGAACCTCAATTTTGGCAAGATGTTGGGGGTCCCTAAACCCCAAACCTTAGTTATTAGTTAACAGAATTCAGTGAAGACAGAGACGACATTTGGAATGGTAATGTTCAAGAAAAAATGAGGCTAAACGAACAAGTGGACAATTTAGTTCCAGATACCATGCAATGAGAAAGCATACGAAATAGTCGTATCCAACATAAAATAAGGATCAACGCTATGGCGACCATTATTTGGTGATCATACTATACCATTGCATTGGTACCCAGAATGTGATCAACAAATGTGGTCACCGGAGTATCAGTGTAAAACAGAACCAGTTAATCTATTCAAGATACCTCCCGCCGATGCCATTAACCATGATGACAAGGTGCTCCGGCGGCACCTTCGCATCAGCAGCCGCTGCATCGAACAAATCAACACCGCCATTCACTGATTCGACCTCCACCTTCTGCCCCTTTCTCCGGCGAGTATCACTGAAGCACCCCCTGCTCAACTTCCTAATCAGTTCCATCTTATAATTACCCTTATGACCCAACACCACCAACAACAATTTACTGGGTTTTGAGCCCTGTTTAAATCCAAACCCGAGGTTGAAACGCACCGGTGCACCAGAAAGGGGGCGATTGGATGAGGGTTTGGGGAAGAAATTCGTGGGTACGACAAGAGATTTAGCTTCGGCGATCATATGGGGCTGATCAAGTGTAGAAGGATCATGGAGATGGAGGTTTTTGCAGATTGAGTCAAGAGGGTTAAAAGAGGAAGTAAAAAGAGGAAGAATGAGAAGACATGCTCGAGCGAAACAGAAACTGTTGAGGAAGATGACAAACAGAAGACACGGGTGAAGGACTCGTCGTATTGATTGGCTCGATTGGGTTTATCAGTTTCGGCTAATTTGCGCTGTTTCGGTTTGTACCCGTTACGCTATGACTTCTTTTCCCGATGCTACATTAGGCAAGTCTCTTTTTCAGTTTTCTACTTGCACTCTCATTTTTTGTCGTAAAAATTATCTTTGCTCTTAATAAATAAATAAAGACAAAAAAGAGGGTGTCAATAGAGAAATTCAGATTGCCTATATCAATTTCTTAAATTTATTTGCTCCTACTTTTCTCAATTTCTTAAATGAAAGGATGGAAAAACTGAGAAAAGTCATGGGGAAATTTTTTAGTTAAAATGATTTAGTTCAGTTATTTTCTTCTCTTTTTCCTTTCAAACCAATCAAAGAACGAGAATTTTTTTTTTATTTTTCTTTCCTTGAGTTCCAAACAAAGCCTAAATAATTTAGTTACTGGGAAAGAAAATAAAACACGGAAATGTTTAAAGTTGTGGGAATCATATCCCTATTAAGCTACTACTTCCTAACTTTCTTCTCATTTCTTTTTATCAAATGAACCATAAAAGAAAATATTTATCATTTTCCTTTACTTCACTTTAATTTTCTCGAGAATAATTTTCCGCCATTGTTACTTGCCAAATTAATGAACGAGTAGTGCGAGATGAAGGGCGCGCAAGATTTGAACATAGCAGCCAAGGCCTATACTACGTGTATTTCTACAATGAAATCAAAATTATACTCCGAATTCATATATTTCACCTCGGTAGGTCTTAAGTTTGTGTGTATATACCCGTCACACGTATATAAATATCTTTGCACGTATATAAATATCTTCATAGTCTTTTTTCATCCAATGAACTTTCCAAGTTCCAATCTCATAAAACTTATGGTATAAATTAACCAGAAAAAATTAGTACAATTACATCGAATGATGGGAAATGATTTTCACACTCCCCATTTTACAATTCACACTTCCTTTTTTGTCTTTATCCACATGAATTTACAATATTACCATTGCATGTGTGAAAAATGTGTATTAAAGAAGGTCAATATTGTAAATTCATGTTGATAAAGACAAAAAAGGGAGTGTGAATTGTAAAATTGGGGGTGTGAAAATCATTTCTCCGAATGATTAGAGTCGTGCAAGGCCTAGTCAACCCGACACCCTTTCACCCGCCTCTAGTTGCACACCAAAATACTAGTACAATTAGCAAGAATGATTAGAATTGTGAAGGGCCTCGTCACCCCCTACACCCTCGAAACAGAAGTGCTGTAAGGCGGCTTTGTAGTACGGCACTTATGTATGCTACGGGAAACAAGATTGAAGAAGCTAGAGGATGTAGTGGGAGGAATGCATAGGAGGAGCTTGTGGCACAGAAGATTAACTACATTGTGGTTAGTCTTTCTCGTCTTCTTTAAGTGAGTTTTATCATATTACAAGTGCTGCGGCTACATGCAATTTAAAGTGGAGATTGCGAATATATATAGTTTCTGCGATTAATTAAAGTTCATAATCCAAAATCTATTATTACAACGGAGAGCGGTTTTTGTCTCAGTCATCGTATTACATCTTATCCCTCTCCCTCTCTCTCTCTCTCTATCCTTTTTCCTCTACCGGCCCACCACATCCAAAATTTCAAACCACATCCTCTCTCTCTCTCTCTCTCTCTCTCTCTCTCTCTCTCTCCCATTTTCAAAATTCAAATCACATTCTCTCTCACTACCTCCTCTCCTTCCCACTCTCTAAAATTCGAAAGACTATAAAAAATGGGCACAGGCACTTGTGTCGATTGATCAAGTCGTGTCTTCAGGCACGGGTATGGCATGCCCTAGTTTATTCAAACAACACAAATACGTACATGAAACAAGGAAGGCATATCTCCAGATTACAAGAGACAAATATCGAAAGACTAATTGCTATAGGCTCCACGCAAGTTGGCGGTAGGATTGGGCCCTAGGATAAATTGACATGAGCATAAATTGATCCGGAGACTCCTGAGTTATCAAAAAAGAAAGAAAAACTACACACTAGGCATCAACTTTAATAGGGATTTGCCAAAAATGACAAATAGCGAGGTTGAGGGGAGAGGCTTTACCAGAAGAAAACGGAGAACCCGTAATGCTAGCATCAAACTTAATTTTTTCGATCGGCAGCATTGAAATAGGGCCTTCGGATACCCTGAAAATTTCTAGAATACCTTTGTTGCCTAATGATGAACCATGCTGCCAAAGCAAGTTTCCTGAGGGTATTGTATTGAAATTTCAGCCACATTAATCTAGGGCCTTTGGCATTGCATTCTTTTGATAATGAACATTTTGTCCATAATGGTTTTAGGAGTTGATAATTGAAGAACAAGACCCAAAGAAAACACCACTTGTAATTCGGCAGCCGAGCTATTGATCTTAGAAATCAATGGCTTGGATTTCATCTTGGCAATGAACGACTTGAATTATGCAAGTGCCGAGATAAAATCAGGATCATTGATTGCACGATCAACGATTCAGATGCCGTACTACAACCCTGAGCCTCACTACAGGATGCTGTTGTAGGACTGAACATCAAAACGTTTAGAAATTCTCTCTTAACATTTTGAGATTTTTAGTTGCTCTATCTTTATATTTACTGGTTGAAAATAGCGAGAGATTTCGTCCGATTGTGAAAATTCTTGTTCACATTGAGACTGTATTTGGATCACGAATTTGTGGAGGGATCATTCGAAAATGCTTTACAATTATTAAAAAACTTGGAAACAAATCAATTCTTCCTAGGAAAGACGTTATTCTGTTCAACTAGGAAACATATCATAAGACTTCAGCTGGTCTCCCATTTGATCAGGCAATCAATAAGGCCTCTGTCCAATGTAATTCCCAGGGGGGTCATAGTTACAAGTCATGAAAATCCCCTTCCCATCGACACAAGTAACCCTAGCACACCCAATTCTCGTCGTTGTGCTCCATACAATCTGTGTATAATGCCCACATTGCTGCCCAACAGCACAAGAGTTTGACCCGTAATCGTAATACGGCTTCTCGCCAACCCACGCGTTGGCAGCCTGAACAGGGGTCCACGCATCGCCTGCGCCCCAAAAAATGTTCTCCCCATAAGGCCCACGCGAATGCTTCAAAAGACAGTCCGGCCTTCTTTGGTTGGCGTACCATTCTGCATACTGGACTAATCTCCCATCCCATTCCAAAGGTTGCAATCCGATGGCAGCCCGTGCTGCATTTTGGGGAGCCATAAATTCGTCCACGAAGTCATTTTCCCAAGCAATGACATCGACGCTTGAGATTATAAGGAGGACCGCGGTTATAGCACTACAGAGCAGATTCATAATTGGGATTGAGAAAAGAAAGAGAGAGTGGTTTTTTTGGTTGGAGAATTTTTGGGAGATTATAGTACTAGGAAGATTATATATGAAAGAGAAGAATAGGAATTGAGGGTGGTTTGATTTTTATGGTATGGCACCCATGTTCATTAATGATTGCCATATTTGATTATCAATTTTGGTGGTGATTTTTATATTCTATAGAGATCTTGTTTAAAATATGTTATGATTTTTGGTGAAAAAGCTATGAATTTTATTATTAAACAGTTACGAGAAGTAAATGTTATGATTCCTAGTGGAAATGTTATAAAATATTGTTATAGAAACTGTTTAGTTATATTGTAACGTTAGACTTGATTATAATAACTTGGCTGTTGAACAAAATTAAGGGTATTGATTATAATAACTTGGCTGTTGAACAAAATTAAGGGTATTCATGGTAGTTTCTCAACGGACGAGTTAAGGCAGCAATATGTTAGATGGAAGTTATATTAGGTCAAAGTTATTAATGCTACAGACATCCAACTGCTCGAGTAGAATTGAAGGCATTTTGAGTGTTCAAAGTTTTGGACTGAATGATCCGTGAGTTCGTGTACTTACATGTTCCACATGCTCTATGCAATTACTATAATATCAACATTCCTAGAGATCATTGCGTTAGACACCTTGCGGACACGTGACACGCTGAGGGCATGTGATCGAGTGGGTACGTATGACATGCAGCAAGGAAAGGATTTACCTCCAAGACTCAAGGTCACTGATAGCTTGTTTGGTAATAAATTTGTAAGGTCTTTAAAATTAAGATTACTAGTCGTGCATGTAAGCCAGTCTGACTTGGGGTTATAAAATAAACAAAACTTGATGGCTGATGCCAAAGATTCCAATTTGTTGTTTGGGATACGGTAAATCTTCCCAAAGTCAAATGAGAAATGTTTGGTTTGATAGTTTCAAATTCTAGAACCGAAATCTACGGAGTCCTTTCGGGTGCTGCCTCAATTACCGGCAAAATCAACTACCACTCTCTTTGGATTACACTATTTTTTTTTTTTTTAATTAGCAGATGTAAAATGATTTCAAACATTATAAGCACATGCCCATATTGACCGAAATCTATCCTTTTTTTTTTCCTCTTCATGGCGGACAAGGGATACATATAGTGCGTTCACACACGGGGTGTAGTGCACCTCGATACACTCCACCAAGATTTTAGCATTATAATCCAAACCGTTCAGCTCGTGAAGTTCGCTAAATAACTCATTCATCAATAAAAATAAATTGATCAAATATCGTTAATCCCTTGATCGGCTTATAAACATCAAATATCGTTGAATCACAAGGAGTTCAGTGACTATTTTGCTCTAAAGGGGTGTAGTGCGCCTTGCTGCGCTCCACCAAGATTTTAACATAATAATCCAAACTGTTCCGCTTGTAAAGTTTGCTAAATATAAAACTCATTCATGGAAATTAACTTGATCGAATATCATTAACCCCTTGATCGGCTTATAAACGGCAAATATCCTTGAATCACAAGGAGTTGAGTGACTATTTTGCTAAAACAGAGGTGGAACTGTGGAAGTGCGGAAGGCCCAAATGGTAATTAAAGTGGATTTTATTTTTACTCTTGTTTCTTAGTTTCAATAGGTATCAATAGCCAGTACACATCTGATGGGCTTTTTCATCTCTTCTAGAGTTCGTTAATTCGTTCATAAGTCAAATTAGTTTTGACAATTGGGTTGATGGAACAAGGTGACGAATTACTTGCTTTCCCAGTGAGGGTGGAAAGCGGTAGAAGGGATGCTAACAAGGGTTGTATAATTGCACAAAGAAAGTCAGCATAAAGGCTAGAACGGCCATCAATAGTCTATTTATTAATCCCGCCATTAGGTAGCTTCTGTGTTGTGTGCCTACAGAATATCAAATTAATTAGTCCCGCATTAACTAATCTTGATTAATTGAGTGAAGCATAGACACAGGCATGGGCCTCTGGAAAAGGCTATGTTTGTCGGCCTGATGTTTTGAGACATGGGCCCATATTAGTTCGGTTTCTACATGGTAATTAATTAGTTTGGGCCCGCATTAGTTGTTTCTAAAATCTAAGGCCTGATATAAAAAGGCTATCTATCATGAATCAAGAATCATAGTTATCCAGGCTCTGTTCGGTTAGGGGGTTTAGTTTTATTTTAATTTTATTAATATCATCATTTCTCTCTCTATCTCTTTTCACTCATTACACCTGCTTAGATTATCAAAACTAAACTAAACTAAAGTACAAATCAAACACAACCCCAGCCCCAGTGTTCTTGTAGGCCGGGCAGACCAGTCAATATCGAGCATGTTATTCAGTGGAGTTGAAAAGGCCTGGCTGGCGCCGATTTTTTATGTATCAATAGGCCAAGGGACTTTGCTAATTAATGAAGTTGTTTATGGGGCCCTTGGACTACATTAAACATGAAATGTTAAAAGTACCTGATTAGTGGGGAACACTCGCTTGAACTTTTTGCAACTTTTTCCTAACTTTTTATATTGAAAAGATATATATAGACTGGACGTTTCGCGCACTTTATATATATAAAAAAATAAATAAAATAGGAAAGTGTGTTTTAATTTTTTAGTCTCACTGGGTGAATCTTGTTAAACTAGTGATGGGGAAGATTCTGTCTACCAAATCATAATTAAGGAGGAAAATGACAGCTAGTTCCCAACAAAGAATATATTCCAAGCTAGCTGTTTCTTGTTCCCAACAAAGAATATATTCCAAGCTAGCAACTCCAACACTGCTAGGCAGAGTAGAGAGCCAAAAATATTAAAAAAGTAAAAGTTCTATTTTGCCTATTCACTTTTTCACACCACATTTCAACACTACTCTCTACTCGGCTAATAAGAGAGGCGAGGGGAGCCGGCTAGCTACATGTAGCTAGTGGAAATGAAAAAATGTAAAATAGCTAGTGGAATAGAGAGCCTGTTAGAGTGAAGAAAGTGCTCTGGACTAGCTATTAAAGCTAACAGGCTCCATTTGTTGAGCCTCTTGGAGATGCTCTTATTCTAATGCATGTGCTGTGCGCACCAACGACCGTAAAACCAAATATCCACACAAATCAAGCCCGAGAGAAATTTTTCGATTAAATTCAAACAATACAAATCGTACAAAAAACTCTCCCTGGAAGGGAGGAGCTCCAATCCGAGCTCAAACTCAGCACACACACACACACACACACACAGTCTCTCTCTCTCTCTCTCTCTCTCTCTCTCTCTCTCTATGGGATAGGATAAAAAGTGATCAGTTTTGAAGTTTGAGTACACAGTTGTGTGGGGTTTTTCGAGACAATCGCGGTGGTACCAAGAACGTCGCCGGACGGAGCCTCACATGCCGGAGAAAGAAAGCGCGTGCATCGCGCATTAGATCTACTTAGGGGTGTACACGGTCCGGATCGGATTGGATTGGTATGAATCCAATCCTAATCCGCAAGTCACGGTTTTTAGAAAATACAATCCGTGTCCGGACCAAAAGTCTCACGGTTCAGTTCCAATCCGATCCGCAAGTCACGGATCGGTTCCGGTTTTATCCACGGATTACATGTTATATATAAACAAGTAACAAAGTTACAAAATGGTTTAATAAGATATTCTTGTTTACAGTAGTCGTAATTTGGCATAAAAATAAAATCAAGAAGTATCTCAAAGCACATTATTCAAATTCTATAAATACTAAGGACACCACAAGTCCACAAACACAGAAGTTCATACCACACAAGCATGGAGATATACTATAACAGTTTGGTCTCTGATTATAGTAGAACTTATTGTAATAGTTTAACCCCTAAGTTTTGAAAGAGATCATAGTTTACCTCCTAGATTGTGTAGTAGAAGTTTGTGTAAAATTATGTGTGTGTGTGTGTGTGTGTGTGTATATAATTATATATAATAAAAATCTCACGGTCCGGATCGGTTAATCCACGGTTTCGAAATCAAAATCCGTGTCCGGACCGCGAGTCATGGTTTACTATTTTTCAATCCGTGTCCGGACCATTAATCCACGGTTAAAATCCAAAACGCACGGATCGGTTCGATCCGGACCGAATTCACGGTTCAGCAGTTTTTTTGTGCAGCCCTAGATCTACTCGGCGATTGTGGTCCACGAGCGGTCAGAGGTTGAAGATGAGTAGGGCTGACGTCAGCAAGGGTTCAAAAGGTTTAGCCGGAAGTTTAAAAGGTTCAACAAAAAGGTCAAAGGAGTCAAAGAGATCACGGGTCAGGTCAAAAGGGGGTCAAAGAGATCACATGACAGGTCAAAAGGGTCAACCAGCCGGGTTAAAAAGGTTCAAACTGGTTCAGACCGGGATTGGCAGACTGGATAACAGTCCGGAGGTGCCCATAAAGTGTTTTTTTTGGATCGGTTCAAGTGAATTTTGACTGGTTTATGGCCGGTTCAAACCGATTTCAGACTTGGTTTGACGTTCTGGAACCAACCATGCGCTCTGTTTTTCATGTAGAGGCTCGGAAGCAAGTTTTATTGCTGGATTGAGCAGTATTTGGGTGTTTGGAGGAGTTTTGGGTTGTGAGGAGGCTTGTTCCTAGGTTAGTTGGATGGTTCCGGATTCAGTGGTGGACTTGGTTTTGTGTGATTCAGGCCGGATTTTGCAATCCTAGACACAGCCAGAGAGATTGAGGAGGATCCGACACAGTCGGGTCAATCAGATGGATTGTTGAGTCGGAGGCAAGCCATGGGAGATCCGATGAAAGTCCAGGGGGTGCTAGGAAGGTCGGGAATGGAACATAGATGAACCAAAGTGGCGGATAGGTGACATAGAGGTGAGCAGATTTGGAAGAGCTACACACAAGAAGTATTGGGCAGACTTTGCAGAGATCGGAGGTTGACCGGAACAATCGGGTGATTGCGGATTCGCGGCGGTTGAGCCGTGGTGATTAGTCGAAGGAGCTAGTGAGCAAGGATACATTCTTTCGAGTGTTGCATCTCTGTTTGGTGGGTGCGGATACACTTGATTGGTTAACGGCACAGACGCTTACCAGAGTAACAGGTTGGAGTTGGTCAATGGTGATCGGAGATAGTTTAGTTCAATCAGATTTGAAGACCTATTATCAGGATTTGCAGTTGTGATTCGAGCTGCATTGGATTGGATGATGGGCCACCATACAGGCTTGTGGGAGTGCAGTGACAGATGGAGCTGATGTCAGGCATGGTCAGGCAGTATGTGTGTTTTGTGACATGAGCAGTAGATGCGACAGTTGCGGATGCACACAGGATAAGCGTGGGATTGTATCGAGGTGTCGCGACTGGGATGGTACTGGATGCGCTGGGAGTCGAATCAAGAGTGTGCAGGATGCTGGCCAACAACGATGATGCAACTGGTTGTTTAAGATATGTTCACGGGAGCTCCGGACAGAGGGATTGAGATGGAGATCAGATGATGCATCATGGTATTCTATTTCTTCTTTGATTTTGTGACTGGATCCTCTCAAGGGTATGCGGCTGCATGGTGTGCAGAGATGGAATCACAGATTATGTTCTGTGATTAGGCATGAGCATCCGGTTTTGGGTGTGAGCACCCTAGTTGTGGGGATGTGGGCGCTTCTGTTGGTGAGCGCATACATATCGGGTTTGAGGTGTGCTAGTGGAGGCATCCTAGTTGATGGGGTGCGGTACTCGAACGAGTGGAGGCATTCTTCTTTAGGGGGTGCGGTATTCGGATTTTTTGATTGGCTGTGGAGTCTGGTTTAGCAGGGATACACTCTTTCAGGTTTTGTGTACTCTGTTTGGCGGTGCATGGATGCTTGACTAGTTAGTGCCACAGGCGCTTGCCAGATATAGCTAATTGGAGAAGGCGACATGAGGGTGTTGTAGACGACTTTGTCCACTCGGGTTGGAGGGGGCGATTTGAGATTCCACCCCGTGTGGGCCAATTGGGCTTAGGCCCAGTGGGAGTGAATTTGGGTTTTTTTTTGTTGTATCTCTATAAATACTCAGAAGTGTCTAATTATTATGTGTGGTAGCACAATGTAAGGTAGAGAGAGACAGAGAGTGTGGGAGAGAGATACACGAGAGATATGTGAGGTTTTATTATTGTGAGATTGTGAGTGAGTGTGTAACTACAAAGCTCCGATTTTTTCCGGATCAGAGTGAAAACCCTCTCCCTGTGGAAGTAGGTCCGATTTGGCCGAACCACGTAAATTTTGTGTCTTGTTTTTGCTTGATTATACTGTTTCTGTGCGAGAGGTGTGTGCTCGGGCACAATAAATATTATTATCAATTGTCTATAGCGTGAAGAGAAATCACAAATATGTACTATTTAGCGAAAACTACACTCATTTTTAATTACACTAAAAATGACATCTAGGATCCCAAGAAAGAGTATCAATACCAAGCTAGCTGTTTCTGGTTTGTTTTTCCAGCGAGTTGTCCTCATTAGTTAATACTCCTATATATAGTAATACAAGTGGTGGAGTGTGAGTGTACTGGACAAAAAGGTGGACATTTTTGTTACGTAATTTGTATGCAACTGATCCAATGCATCACCCCTTTCTAGTTGCCTAATTGGACTTACGAGGAACTAGTGTCGTAATCCCATTCTACCCATTCTACGCGGGGCGGAAACCGGCGGGCTCATGCACACCTCTCAATAATCCCTCAATTATGTTCAAAATATTCAAATAAAAAAATGCAAGTTATCTATCTAATTTCGCACGGGTTATATTCTCTTTGAGTGCGATGACATTAAAGTCTTTCCTGTGAGTATTCATGTCAAACATTTTTCTAATTATTTTTTGTTAGCCAATTGAGAATTTTATTTCGTGAGAAACATTGTTACAAACTATCAGATATAAAGACAACAGAATAAAAAATAAAATACAGACGAGAAGAATATAGATAGAACCAAAACAAATGAATGATACATATTGAGCGAGAGATTGTTTCGGCTATCAGATGTCCATGATTAATGTATGAAGTTGAGATGCTGTTGTCATGACAGTTCCACGAATTACGCTCTCCCAACATGCAATTAGGGCAGATAACCGAGGTTGAATGAAAAAAAAAAAAGAAGGGTAAAGAAGAAAACACCAAAAGCACCAAAAGGCGCCAAAACCAAAATAGCGGCCACAAACCCCTGAAAAGCCACCCCCAAAACTGCCCTAAGGCGCCTAGGCATAGTTTTCCAAAAGATTTTAGCAACCCAGTTGCTCAAATCAACCATGATTTTAGCAAATGAGTTCAGCAGATGCTAAAATCAATTTTTTGAAATAAAAAAATGAAGTGGTTCCGTGTATCAATTTTCAATTTTTTTCGCACCAAATTAAAGTACTACTCGTTTGCTTTAATTCGGTGTAAAAAAATTCAAAAAATAATACACGAAAACACTTAATTTTATGATTTGAAATATCATAATTTTAGCACATTCTGAACTCATTTGCTAAAATCTTTTAGAAAACTATGCCTAAAGCACAACCCTAAGCCGCTACAGCCCAAACGAAAAACAAGGACCCCGGAAAAAACCAAAGCCGCCACCACCAAAATATATATTGATAGGATGGCACTGAAGTCTATCTTGTGACATGTCTCCAACATTCTGCTCTTTTTGAGAGAGAGAGAGAGAGAGAGAGAATGGAGAGAGATGAGCAAAAACAGCCACTGATTTCAAAAGGGGGAGTGACCAACAGAGAAGAAATTTTGAATGAAGTGAAGAAGCTGTTGTGTTTGGCTGGGCCTATAGTTTCAGTGAATCTGTTACTATGTTTTCTACAGATGATATCAGTCATGTTTGTGGGTCATCTTGGGGAGCTACCTCTTGCTGGTGCTTCCATGGCTACCTCCTTTGCTTCTGTTACCGGCTTCAGCCTCATGGTAATTAAGTTTTTGGCTTCTTTTTCTTTCTCCCTGTTTGCCTGCAAATAATTACCTTTATGTGTAAACAAAGAAAGATAGAAAAGCATTCATTTCGGATCCTTGGGCTGTGCCACCGAACCCACCTTCCCTGTTTTTTTCACACCGTTTCATTAAACTTCCTTGTTTCTGTATCTTTGAATTTCCATTTTCGAGCGTCTTGTTGTTCGATTTGTCGACAGATATGGTCTTTTTGAAATGTGGCCCTGAGCTCCAATTAGCCCTTTGATTCACTCCCACGTAGTGCTAGTAGCACAGTTTAGAATGCAGCAGTACTACATATCCAAAAAAATACACCCAAAATTTGTTAAGAATTTGAAATCAGTATTGACCCAGATTCGCTCACTGATTTTAAATTCGGGGCAATTTTCTGGATACTTAGACTTTCCCATATGCATTAGAAAGTGTATTGGTTTCCGAAATTTTAATACGTATATGTAACAGCCACTATATTGGTCTAATACGTATTAGAACAAACGCAATAGGTACAAGCATAAGTACATAACGGTTGATATATTCGTTAACCTTGTATCAAAACTTGTTTATTTTGGACTTAAAAGTTTCTTAAATATTGACAAGGATAATATGGATACAATCACTAAAAATAGTTAACATTAATTTTCTTTCCACAAGGACTTATCAATTATTACCATCAATTACAGGTTCTCTTGTTTGTCACTTTTGGTTTAACAGATAGGAATGGGAAGTGCACTGGACACATTCTGTGGGCAGTCCTATGGAGCAAAACAGTACCACATGCTTGGCATTCACATGCAAAGGGCCATGTTTGTTCTCTTATTATGCTGCATCCCTCTTTCCTGTATTTGGGCCAATACCGCTCAAATCCTTCTTTTCTTCGGCCAAGATCCAGAAATTGCAGCTGAGGCCGGGTCCTACGCCCGCTTCTTAATTCCGACGATTTTCGCTTATGCGATCCTTCAGTGTCACATTAGGTTCCTACAAGCCCAAAACAATGTTGTACCAATGATGTTCAGTGCCGGATTCACAACATTGTTTCATGTTTTTGTTTGTTGGGTTTTAGTATTTAAATCGGGACTTGGAAATAAAGGCGCTGCGTTGGCTAACGGCATATCGTATTGGACCAACGCGATATTGTTAGCCGTTTATGTCAGGGTATCTCCTTCTTGTAAGAAGACTTGGACAGGGTTTTCCACGGAGGCGTTGCATGATGTTATGAAATTCGTTCGGCTAGCTGTTCCTTCGGCCCTTATGATTTGGTAAAGCTTCCTAACTTTGTGACTTTGTTTGTGTGGTAAATGTGCTAGTTTCTGTGTAATTTCATTGTCGTTTTTTTCCCTTGGAAACAGCTTGGAAATTTGGTCATTTGAAATGATGGTTCTCTTAGCTGGTCTCCTTCCTAATCCGAAGCTAGAAACCTCTGTTCTTTCTATCTGGTTAGTAATATTCTTCTTTATTTATCATGGATTTTAAGTGGAGATAGTCCCCTTTTGAGTATGTTGTAAATTGAATGGACAGAAATGGAAACACTTTTCCTTTAATTGGTTCAATCGATCCTTCTATTGACAACCCAACCCACTAAGCTATCTATGAGACCATTCTTTGACCGGTAAGAGTGCAAATTATAGAATTCTCCTAATTGTTTTTCTCCGATCCGTAGTAAACTTTCTTATATACTCTTCCTGGCAACTGATTCTTACTTACCATTTGAATTCCCAGCCTCAATACATGCTCTGTTGTTTACATGATACCCCTCGGACTCAGTGGTGCCACAAGGTAATTATAAGCTTAATAGTTGATTATTTCAGATCCATTTTTCTCCTTTGTCGTTCGTGGTATTTACGCATAAATGGACCATGGCATGAGCGTACATGACCAAACTAAACAGTCTAGTCCATCAAGTAATCAAATTGTACATCATCCTAACTTTATTTTTGTTTTCTACATTTAATTTCCATGTCCTAATTCAGCATCAGAGTTTCCAATGAATTGGGTGCTGGGCGGCCACAAGCAGCGCGTTTAGCCGTATGCGTGGTGGTGTGCATGGTTGCCACAGAAGGTGTTATTGTAGCGACTGTCTTGATTCTAGGGCATCACGTTTGGGGATACTCTTACAGCAAGGAAGAAAAGGTAGTGAGATATGTGGGAGAGATGCTGATATTGCTGGCTCCATCCCACTTCCTGGATGGCCTTCAATCTGTTCTTTCAGGTCAGCACCCATATGATTCTAAATTACAAATCTAAAACTGCTTGTGTCAAAAGAAAGTAAATTATTCAGACTCGGGAATCGTGTCCAAGGTATTCAACGCCTGAGGGAACATCAAGATTGTAAAAAATTTAGTTTGGCATTGCCCTAAATGTAGACAACTTCGTTGGGACTTCATAGCTGACAAAAGAAAACTAATTAAAATTAGAAGAAACTTAACATTGAAAGCATAAAAGATAAATATTAAACTAGGTTTCCAATCAATTTCAGGAACTGCTAGAGGATGTGGTTGGCAGAAGATTGGTGCTTTTGCTAATTTGGGAGCTTATTATCTCATTGGTATTCCTGTTGGTATAACATTAGCTTTTGTCTACCACTTTGGAGGAAAGGTAATTTATTTGCAAATTATCAACACCCTACCCCCCCTCCCCGGATCGTATTACTGTAACATTTTGTGATTCGATATTGTTTTTATATCAAGAACCTGCAGTGATGTTGTCTTATGTTTCCATTGTGTGACACAGGGACTTTGGACTGGAATTATTGTGGCACTATTCGCGCAAGCATCATTTCTTGCTATCATAACTCTACGGACTGATTGGGAGAAAGAAGTAAGTACTACCCTGATAAAATATAAGCATTGCCTTAGCGACTTGATTCCATATGTGTTGGTTAACATGGGTACATTGTGTAGTCTCGTAGCTGAACAGAATTTAGTGAATATAGAACACTGCAACTTTTTCATAATACATCTTTGTGGTCTTGTCATTTTGCAGGCAAAGAAGGCTAGTAATAGGGTTTATGGCTCAATGATTCCTGTAGAAGCTTGTTCTTAAAGTTCCATAATGAGAAATCTTTACAATACAAGAAGTCTTCCATTTTAATTTCCCAAGTCACCCAATTGGTTCCATTGAAGCGGCAAATATTCCCTTTCCATTATTTACACAAAGTAACAAACCCCTGCCAACCGAGGGCTCTGATACCAAATATTGGGAAAAATATGGCACAAAATTCCCACAAGTATAAATCACAAAGGAAATAAAAATTGCAACGAATAAGAACTGAAATGTGCAAACCACAAGTAAACGAGACACAACCGATTTTTACACGTGGTTCCCCCAAAAATTTGAGATACGTCCACGGAACCGAGATTAGATTCCACTATCACCGCAGTTACTTACGAGTGGGTTTACAAGAGATACCAAGATCTCATAAACACACTAAGGTGTATCCAACAAATTACAAGAAACAAGAAGAAAGATCTCACCAAATTTAGATGAACAAAACACTCCAAAGTTGCTGCAAATGGAGAGCCCAAAACAGAGACAAATCAGCTCCCAAAATAGACGTACAAGCTGTTGAGGAGTAAAGGGAACAAAGGAGCACTTAAGCTTTGTCTTTACACCGTAACACAAAACACACACACACACAGGAGCACCCAACGTTTTTCTCCTTTTAAAACTTCTCGAGTATTCTGATGATGCAGATTCTAGAGACAAATTGGCTTGTAAGGCTTCCAAGAGAAGCTAATCAAGCATGTGCTAGTCATGTGCCTTCGTAACAAAAGATGTACAATCTTAAACCCAAACACAAGCCCAAAAAATAATTCTGTTTGGGCCAAAATAAATTATTGGGCTAATACACAAATTATTGGGCCTCTGCAAAATTAATGAGTTGCTAGCGTTGGCAAACACTTGAAGCTCTTATAGACTTGGGGACCATTCACGACGGACTTGAGTACGGGTACAGAAATTTTGGGTACATAAAATGTACAAATGGCTTGTGGGGCCTATTTTTGGGTCCCACACAAAAAATCCGAACCGTTCTTTAATTTTAAAATAATATTTCAATTGACCTTGCAAAAAATCAACTCAATTGGATATGTGTAACTGGTTGATCCAAATTTCAAGTTTTTATTTAGTGCAGGATTCTGAATGAAAACTTGAAATTTAGATCAACGAGTTATGCATATCCAATTGAGTTGATTTTTTACAGAGTGATTTGAAATATTATTTTAAAATAAAGAAATGATTTGGATTATTTGTGTGGGGCCCAAAATAAACCCCACAAGCCATTTGTACATTTTATGTACACCAAACTTCTGTACCCTTAGGATTTTCCATTCACGACACTTATTGCCAGAAGGATTTCTTGAAAGGACAGTGGCCTTTGGGAAAGTGGTTTCATGGGCACCAAAATTGCAAGTTTTGGCACATTTGTCAGTTGGTGTTTTTATAACCCATTGTGGGTGGAACTCAATCTTGAAGAGTGTTACCAGTGGTGTCGCGATGATTTGCAGGCCATTTTTTGGGTATGGAAGGCTGAACAGTCGGATGGTACATACAGGATGTGTGGCAAATTGGGGTCAGGGTTGGGGCAGAGGAGGGTTCACAAAAGTGGAACGAGCGCTTTTGGAACTTGTTTTGTCGCGTGAAAAGGGAGGAAAATGAGAAAGAACATTAGAGGGCTCAAAGAAGTGGATGCCGTAGGACCGAATGGAAGCTTGTTGAAAGATCATCACCACCTCTCTTGAGTTTTCCGGAGTCTACCGGATGTTGCCGGAAACTTCCGGGCTATTCTGGAGATATCTAGACTTCTCTAGAATGCTCCGGAATCTTCTAGGCTAGAATCTTCCGGTAACTCCTAGACTTCGCTAGAGTCTTCCGGACATTTCCGGAATATTATAGACTACACTAAAACTTTCCGGATGGTGCAAGAATACTCTGGAATATGATGGAAGCTTATGGGTTTCTCTAGAAGCACCTAGAAGTAGTGAGTGATGTGTGCTTCTAGAAGTATCCATTGGTGCCTATAAATATGGGTGATGTCCTCATTTGTAGGCAATGCAAGTGAATGCAAGAGAGAGAGAGTTCTAGCAAGGAGCAAGTGAGAGATACTCCAAAGTGAGTGAGTGTCCAAGTATGAGGTGTCCTAGTACTAAAAAGCTTGTATCCAAAGTTAAAAGTGTCTTCCTAGATTGTGTGTGTACTAACTCTTGTGTAAGAGAGTCATCCTTTGTGAGTGATAGTGTGTGTTGTTGTACACAACTTAAGGCCTCGTTTGATTCAGGGATAAAACACCTGGGATAGGACTGCGCGCGTCTAATCCTACCTTTTCCCTTGTTTGGTTCCTAAAAAGGCGCTAGGATTACTAATATCAGGACTAACATTATCCTTATATGTGGGGTGTTATATTATCCCGCGGGGGGGGGGTGGGATTCACAATCCCAGATAGAACACACGCGAATGGAAATCTCCCATATTACAAAATTGCCACGGAAATGTCTGAGCTCAGCAGATTGAAGATCGAACAAAGTGCATGGTCGTTCTCCCTTTCCCTCCCAATTTCTCTTATGTTTTCATTCTCCAACTCTTTCTTCTGTTTTACATTATCAGTTTGATTTTTAAGCCCTAATCTATTTCATTTCCCCCTTCTCTCGTCTCCACACCAGGCTACCACAAGCAGACCCATTTTCTCGATACACTCCAAAAACAAAGCAGGTTAGTCCAATTGATTCGAGCCCTAAACTACGTTATCTTTTTTTATTTGCCCGATCTATGAAAGAGTCAAAAATGGTTTCTTATACCTGTTTTGGGTTTGCAAATAGTGTAACATATTTGCAATTTTTTTTCTATCTGCTTTGTAGATGTATTTTTTTCATATGGGTAGCTTGAAAATTGTGATTTTAATATGTTCTATTTTCGTATATCTAAATTTTGGGTTTGTAAATCGCGATCCTATATCTGTTTATCTGTTTTCTTATGGGTAAAATGGGTTCTTAAACTACTTTTTCATATGTCTATTTTGGATTTGCAAATTGGGATCCCAATTGTCAAAAGTATTATATTTCTGTTTTGGATTTGCAAATTGGGATCCCATTTGACAAAAATGAATTGAATTGGTTGGAATTGGTTTGAGAGATGGAGAGAGTGAGAGAAAGAAATAGTCCTGAAATTAATCCTACAATTTAGTTTAGGGAACCAAACATGGGATTGGCCGAAACATATATAAGAAATCCCGATGTTAATGCTGCTAGAATCAAACAAGGGATTGTGTGAGATTAATTCAGTACTAAATTAGTCTTAGGACTATTAATCCCGGACTATCAATCCCAGGACTATCAATCCCACCTATTTTAGTCCGCGAATCAAACGAGGCCTAAGTGTACAAGTACTTGCAATCAATAAAATTACCTTTGTTTGTTATCTTCAAACTCTACAAAGCTCAACTTCGAATTTTGGAACTTTGGTAATCAAAACTTGCAAGCATACACATGAATGAAGACGACTTGTAGATTTCTTGTGCTACATTTTGCGTAAGCAGCATGGACTCATTGAAAGAAGAATTTTCCCACTTTTTGCGGGTCATGATAATCCCTAAGCTCAGAGATTTCTACAAGTCCGTTACCGTTGTAGCTCATTGAGACATTTCCATCATTGTATTTATGTGTGATGCGATTTTAATTTTGTGCGTAAGGCACTGTTCGGTTCATGAATTTGCAGGATTTATATATGGACATGAAAAGAAAAAAAAATCAAGATGACCCTAAATTGATCAGTAGCTCCTAATTTGGTTTGTTCCGAGCTCCCTTATAAATCCTTTCCGTCTAAAAAAATTTAGGGTCCAAACATAAACCAAGGGACTTTACAAATTAATGACTTGTTTAGGGCCACTTGGACTACGTGAATACCTACCTTATCAGTGGCGAACTCTGATCAGAACTCTTTTAGTCTCATCCGGTCAATCTTGGTGAATCATAATTAGGTTGAGTTTTTACTATGGTCTAAAAGGTATTGTTGATATTATTATCAATTGTCTATAGCGGGACGATAAGTCATTCCCCTCACATACATCACACACGTACTATCTAGCGAAACTTATTTTGAATTACACTAAAAATGACATCTAGGATCCCAACAAAGAAAATCAATGCCAAGCTAGCTGTTTCTTGTTTGTTTTTTTCCAGCGAGTGGTCCTCATTAGTTGATACTGTTAGGAATCGGCACAGCGGAAACATACCTTACAGAGTAAGTGTCGAATCGATGATGGCGTTCTACCTCGTCTAATGCACGCCTGAAAAACACCCACGACTCCAGCTCGGTAGTGTGTAAAACTACCAGAGTTTTACACTCATTTCCACGGTCTAGAACCCACAAGACTGAAAGAGATTTTCTGATAATTTCCATGGCTCCAACAGGGTCAAATATATAGCAATGAACTTGATTAATTCACATTAATCAGGAAAAGCCAAGGGTTGTGAAACCCCTGCTATTAATTCATGGGTTATGAACCCTTTGGTTGCCCACTCAAACCCTTTGAGTTGCCCACTACTGGGCATTGAATTACATCTCCCACTTGCACATAGTGGGCACAACCTAGCCATGCATTCTCTCTATCATTTCTTGTTCACACTAGTAATAGACTGTGCGACCACCGAGAGCATCTGCACATAAGTTTTGGAGTACTATGCTAAATTTTTTAAACAAAAAACCAGCATAATAACATCCCATAAAAGTGTCTCGGTATGCCCTAAACTCATTTGACCACATCGGATTAAGCATCTTTAATCCCTCTTGAGTACTAATACTCAAAGCTATGCTTAACCCACAAAAGTTATAATGTACTTACGATCATGTCGCTATTCGGTGGCGCCACAACCTGTCAACAGTAAGCTACATTACCATTGATGTGTTATCAAATAGTCTTCCCTTTGCCCTCATGCCACTCAATATTGGTACAGCCGTTTACCCAGTAATGCCCCTTTAGACCGAATCAATCATGGACATAGGTAACATACTAAAGCAACAGTCGCTGCTCCCACTATCTTGTGACATAGTCAAAAGTCACAAAGGGCATAATATAGGTCATTTAAATGACCCAATAGACTCACACGGTGAAGAAGTAAGGATCGATTCTCTCACCTCTATCATTGGTCGAATTAGCACATGTAGTATGAAATACATGCTACGATGGAGTTCTCTTTAAAGAAAGAGTGTATGTCTGAACTCTCTACACCGTATAGATCTTGGTCTAGTCGTCAGTTTAAGCGCCTCACCCGAGTCTCCTATTCGCTCGCTACTCTGAGCGCCAAATTAAAAAAAAACTCGCATCTAGCTTACCACAGGCTACATGGAATGTGGGTTATCCATGTACGGTCTAAGTAACAGTATAGACCTCATCTTAGCTTCAACTAAGGCAACGTTAGTAAACATACGTCTCATCTCTGCTCACTATCACAGCGCCAGAGGCGATCACTCGTGTGAGTGAGTTGATCTCTGCCTGTCGACATACACATAATACAATATGTGTGTAAAAAAACATGCTATATGAGAAACGAAAATAACATCATATGCATTTAAAGACAAATATCCCAATGGTCAACTGAAAAACAAAATACAATCAAAGTCTACGAAGTCCTAAACTCCTAACATGAGCCCGAAAAGCATCTCTAGCTATAGGCTTTGTTAGAGGATCAACAATCATATGACTCGTAGAAACATGCTTCAGGACCACTTCATTTTGCGCAATCATCTCTCGAATGTAGTGGTAACGTATGTCGATGTGCTTGGTTTTTCCATGATACTTCGGATCCTTCGAATAGGCAAGGGCTGCCATACTATCACAGTGCACTGTTACAGGATCTGAAATATCTGTGACAACTCCAAGGTGCTGAAAAAACCTCCTCAACCAAACCGCTTCCTGTACTGCTGACGAGCAAGCTATGTACTCTGCCTCCATGGTCGACAAAGCTATGCATGATTGCTTCTTGCTGCTCCATGTTATTGCGCCATTGTTTAGTAAAAACGCATAACCTGAAGTTGATTTGCGTTCATCTAGGTCACTACCCCAATCAGCGTCACTATAACCGATTAAGCGCAAGTTCGAACCTTGATAGCAAAGTACATAATCTTCTGTTCCTTTGAGGTACCTGAGTATCCTCTTCACTGCTTTCCAATGAGCAAGTCCAGGATTTGACTGGAATCTACTGACAAAACCAACTGCATAACATATATCAGGCCGTGTACACATCGTAGCGTACATCAGGCTACCGACAGCACTGGCATAGGGAACACGAGACATCTTTTCTCTTTCATCTTGAGTCTTAGGACACATGTTTTGGCTTAGAGCTTCGCCTTTTCCAATTGGAGTGTCAATAGGCTTACAGTTATGCATGTGAAAACGTTCAAGAATTTTCTTGATATAAGCCTTTTGGGATAAACCAAGAAGTCTCTTTGAACGATCTCTTACAATTTTCACCCCGAGGATGTAATCTGCTTCACCCATGTCCTTCATTTCAAACGTAGAGGACAACCACCCTTTGGTGGCGACAATCATCTCTTTATTATTTCCAGCCAATAATATATCATCAACATATAATGACAATATGATGAAACTTTCCTTGGACCGTTTAACATAGACACAATGGTCTTCCTCGACCATCGTAAACCCATTCGATAGAATAGCTCGATGAAATCTAAGGTACCATTGCCTAGATGACTGCTTTAAGCCATAAATGGACCGATTAAGCTTGCAAACTTTGCGCTCATGTCCTTTGACCACAAATCCAGCAGGTTGATCCATATAGATCTCTTCATCTAGGTCCCCATTCAGAAATGCTGTTTTAACGTCCATTTGGTATAGTTCCAAATCCAAATTTGCTACAATGGCTAGAATAAGGCGAATTGAGGCAAACCTCACTACAGGCGAGAAAGTCTCCTCATAGTCTATTCCCTCCTGTTGGGTATAGCCCTTTGCCACAAGGCGAGCTTTGTACCTCTCAATTGAACCATCTGCCTTGCGCTTTACTTTGAACACCCATTTATGTCCAATGGCCTTGCGCCCTGGCGGAAGATTCACCAAGTCCCAAACTTGGTTAGTCCTCATAGACTCCATTTCATCATTCATTGCTTCTATCCACTCGTCTTTAGCAGAAGACAATAAAGCTTCTTGCACTGTTCGAGGCTCATCATCGTCACGTGAAGAAACCATAAAAGCTTCCCCTTCTATCTCAAATCGACGACGGGGAATGTTTCCACGATCGCTTCTACGCAACTGAGGTGGTTGTGATATGCTCCCACTTGGTGGCAACTTGCTCCCACTATCCCTAGGAGCTTGAGGAATTTCTTCCAAATTCTCTACTAGGCGATCTGGAGCAGCTTGTTCCACCATTTCAAAAAACTCCATGTTTTTCTCAACCTCACCTCTGCGTGGGAATTCATTCTCAATAAAATTCACATCACGTGACTCTATTTCAGTTACGCTTCCATCGGGTTGTTCACCAAGGAACACATAGCCTTTAGAGTGTTCTGAGTATCGAATAAAGATACATTTCTTCCCCCTGGGGCCTAACTTCCCATATTTATGAGAAGTATCGTGAACATATCCCGCCGATCCCTATGGCCGCAAATTTCCCAAATCGGGTTTATCGCCGGTCCACAATTCATAAGGTGTGGAAGGCACTGATTTAGAGGGCACTCGGTTTAGAATATAGGCAGCAGTCAAAAGTGCATCTCCCCAGTAAGAAATTGGGAGATTTGCTTGCGCCATCATAGTCCGCACCATGTCTAACAATGTCCGATTTCTTCTTTCCGCCACACCATTTTGTTGCGGTGTACCGGGCATTGTTAATTGCCTTTTGATCCCTTTTTCATCACACAAATTTTTGAACAACTCAGACAAATATTCGCGCCCACGGTCTGTTCTAAGAGCCTTAATGCTCATGTCTAACTGATTCTCAACCAAATTCATATATCGCATGAAGCAATCTAATGCTTCTGATTTATGAGAGATCAGATAAACAAAACCATATCGCGTAAAATCGTCAATAAATGTGATGAAATAAGAAGCCCCATGTCTCGCCCTTACATTCATTGGGCCACAGATGTCAGAGTGGATTAATTGCAAAGGAAAAGATGCCCTTTTGGCTTTTCCAAACGGTTTTCTTATTGACTTTCCTGCTAGACAATGTTCACATGTGGGCAGAGTTACTTTAGAGAGCTGGCCTATAAGGCCTTCTCTTGCCAACCTTGCCATCCTGTCTTTCCCAATATGGCCTAGTCTAGTATGCCATATAATAGATTCATCAGACACATTATCAGAAGTAGTCAATAAAGCAGCTGAATTATCAAAACGAGGATATTCAACATCCATTATTATAAAATCGTCTGACATAAAACCACAACCATAAAGACTCGTTCCCAAATAAATGGAAACACCATTATTCTCAAAGACAAACTTGAAACCAACTCTAAGCAAAGTAACTAAAGATAGAAGGTTCCGCCGAATATCTGGAGCATACAAAACATCATGGAGCAATAGAGTGCGACCACTCCGCAAATCCAGCTTGTAAGTACCAATTCCTAGTACCTCCACGCTAGCTCCGTTCCCCACTTGAATGTTTCGACTCCCCGTTGGTATCCGACGGTCCTCTACATACCCGACTCGATCTCGCGCTATATGCTCGGTTGCTGCTGAATCTACAGTCCACACAGGGAAAGAATGAGCAACCATAACATGACTAGTAACATAAACACTGCGAGAAACAAAGTCAAATTGTACCTTCCTCGGCTCAGTGCAATCACGAGCGAAGTGACCTTCTTTGTTGCAGTTATAGCAAACCAACTTAGCCTTGCTCTTTTTACCACCGCGCTTTCCTCTCTTGCGCCGGATGACCTTAGCCTTCTTAGGCACTGGCCCAGCAGCCAGTCCTTGTTTGTTGGAGATCTCAGAGAACTTGCGCTTAGGCCTGGATGCCTTGCGCGAACTTGACTCAACCATGTGCGCAGAACTATTTGGCTTTGCCGCCTCTCGGCGCTCAGCTTCAAGTTCCAAATGGCGCCCCACATCATCAAAAGTTTTGAGATTCTCATTGTGTGTCAAGTTCAAACTCATATCATCCCAAGTTTCAGGAAGGGAGCGAATCAAGGCTTGGATCTGCTGTTCATCAGTTAGGTTGTTTCCAGCTGCTTTGAGTTCACGGATCATGCTCGACATCATCCTTAGATGCTGCCTCATAGTATGTTCAGGGCGCATCTTATAGGAATCGAACCTTATGGTCAATCCGCGGAGTCTAGTGGCTGAAGTCCCACCATACTTTGCTTTGAGAGCTTTCCACATAGCTTCAGCTGTTGGGTATTCATCAAACTCATCAAGCAAATCATTGCTCATGCTGCTCAACATAATAGAGCGCGCACAGCGATCTCTTTTGCGCCACTTATCATAGGCAGCAAGATCAAGTGTGTGCTGAACCGTGTCCCCTTTCTCAGGCTCAGTCATAGAGTGAGTTAAGAGGTCCTCAACTTCCTGCTCATGCAAAACATACTGGATTTTCCGGTGCCAGATGTCAAAGTTGTCCCCGTTCAACTTCTCACCCTTGTTCAAATCAGCAACAATGTTTTTGGAAGCCATCTCACTACAAAATAATGCGCCAAAGGGATATTACACACATATAATTCATAAATTTTGCCACATCAATCTAAGTTAAACAAAGACAATATATCACACGTCGCAAAATCGAAAAATTGCTAAAGCTCATAATCATCTTTTGCGCCACTAGCGACTATTGTCAATATTTAATTTAATCTAGTGCAAAATTTTGGTTTTCGGGAGTAATATAACTCAACCAAACAACCTCCCACTATTTAAGCATTTTTTAAACATGAAACAAATATGAACAACATGGGTTAATACAAAATTAATCCAAATGCACCAAATTCAACGGTTAGTATTTCATGTTAAAAAAAACTTCGTTCCAGGTTAGTACATAAACTGGCAGAAGAAAAACTCACAATTTACAAGATAGTGATGAAAAAAAAAAAAATGTCTAGATCTGGAGGCCAAACTTACTTTACAATATACACAACCAACCAACTTTGGAGTACCACTGTAATAAGTGGGACCGAGCACAAAAAAACTTCCTTCTCTCCAACAGGTGTAAAGTGTAAAACCTCTTTCAGAAGGTAGGTAAGGGTAAACGTGGGTTTGGAAAAAAACTATTTTTATAAGAAGAAACACTGTTCATCTTCTTCCTCTTTACACTAGTCGGTCCGAAAGAAAATAGAAACTGGGTTTTGCATTACACAACTCCAAAAACCACATATCATATACCGTTGAACTCGTAGCGAAACAAGGATTCAGAAAATATATATGCCTTGTCACGAACCAAAACTATATGCGAGATTTTTACGGTCAAACTTACGGGTTCTTGAATTTTGACCTCAAATTTCAGCCAAACGGCTCCACTACCTCAGTCCAAACTATCCAGAATACATCACAACCTTATAAACTACAACATATACGATTTTGGTGCAATTCTTTATTAGATTCGAAAAACCACCATTTTTGTTCCGAAAAATAGTTTCATGCGAATATGCAATTACAGATCCGAAAAGTAATATAGATGGCATACATATAAATGGGAGAACGCCATAATCACGGCTCTGATACCACTGTTAGGAATCGGCACAGCGGAAACATACCTTACAGAGTAAGTGTCGAATCGATGATGGCGTTCTACCTCGTCTAATGCACGCCTGAAAAACACCCACGACTCCAGCTCGGTAGTGTGTAAAACTACCAGAGTTTTACACTCATTTCCACGGTCTAGAACCCACAAGACTGAAAGAGATTTTCTGATAATTTCCATGGCTCCAACAGGGTCAAATATATAGCAATGAACTTGATTAATTCACATTAATCAGGAAAAGCCAAGGGTTGTGAAACCCCTGCTATTAATTCATGGGTTATGAACCCTTTGGTTGCCCACTCAAACCCTTTGAGTTGCCCACTACTGGGCATTGAATTACAGATACTCCTATGTATAGTAATACAAGTAGTGGAGTGTGAGTGCACTGCACAAAAAGGTGGACATTATGAAACTGGTCCAATGCATCAGTACCCCCTTCAAGTTGCGTAATTGGACTTGCGAGTCACAAGTGTCGTAATCCATTTTGCGCATGCTAGAGACCGGCAGACCCAAGCTCAGGTCCATGCACACCTTTCAATTATCCCACTAACTATAGTATATTTTCTGATTAATTTGAGTGAAAAAAAAGGGTTAATAAAGTTTCTATTTGTGTGGAAAAAACCACTAAAATATCAAGTTATAAATTATTTTTCGATCGTAGTAATAAAATTAAATGCTATTGTATATACGTATACAATCTCATATTCTTCTTCAAACTATATTTTTTTTCAATTAATTTAAAAATAGATGTGATTCGGGCCAACATTGAGTACAAATTATTTGTCCTCCACCGACTAGCGACCTAGGAAATTAAGCTCTTTCGATTGTTGCAAAAAAAATTTAAAAACTAATCGTCGAAGTACACTTTGTATGTCCAAGGAATAGAAAATGAACCTTATCTTATGGTTTTTCCTGTCCAAGGAATAGAAAATGAACGTTATGTTATGATTTTTCCGGAACTTGTAGAACACATGTTTTTTTACTGAGCAAAAAAAAAAAAAAAAAAACACATGTTCTTGTGACATGTTCCTGTCGTTGTTGCTGCTGGACCATGCATGTTCAAAATATTCAAAGAAAATAATGCAATTTCACACGGGTTATATTCTCTTTGAGTGAGATGACATTAAAGTCTTTCTTGTGAGTTTTCATGTCTCAAACATTCTCCTGATTTATTTGGTATTAGTCTTATTCCACCATTCTTCGCACGAGTGGTTCGCACGATTCTCGTGCACTTTCTAATTTTGTCTTTTTATACTTGCGGGATTTTTTGAAGACATTTTCTCTGTTCCATATATCTTGATAGGATGGCACTGAAGTCTATCTTGTGACCTTCATCTCCAACATTCTGCTCTTTTAGAGAGAGAGAGAGAGAGAGAATGGAGAGAGGTGAGCAAAAACAGCCACTGATTTCAAAAGAGGGAGTGACCAACAGAGACGACATTTTGAATGAAGTGAAGAAGCTGTTGTGTTTGGCTGGGCCTCTAGTATTAGTGAATCTGTTACTATGTTTTGCACAGATGATATCAGTCATGTTTGTGGGTCATCTTGGGGAGCTACCTCTTGCTGGTGCTTCCATGGCTACGGCCTTTGCTTCTGTTACCGGCTTCAGCCTCATGGTAATTGGCTTCTTCTTCGTTCTTCCTGTTTCTTAATTAGTATCTTTTAGTTTCCGTTTTGCAGCGTCTTTTGTCGATAGATATCGGTCTTTTCGAAATGTGGCCCTAAGCTCCGATTAGCCCTTTGATTCACTCCGTTGTATTAAACGTAGTGCAAGTAGCACGGTTCAATATGCATTAATACATTAGTTGTGGAAACTTTATATTCGTCTCAAAATTAATTGACAATAAGTGAAGAGGTTCCAGCATATATTAAGTGATCACTCATTTCACTCCTAAGCAATGCGGGATTCCTTAAAATCCCCTCTCACGTGCAGCCGCATTTGCTGGTCTATTATCGTGGGGTGTGGATTGTAATTTTTTTTAAAATGTGGGGTGAAATGGGCCCCGCTCTGATACCATGTGGAAACTTTATATCCATCTCAAAACCAATTTGCAATGAGTGGAGAGATCCCAACAGTTATTAAGTGGTCACTCATTCCACTCCTAAGCAATGTGAGATTCCTTAACATTAGCCAGTATATTGGTTTCCGAAATTTCAATACATATATGTAGCAGCCAATATACGTATTGGAACAAAATTAACCTCATATTGTTAAATATTGACAAGGAAAAAATGGATATAATCACTCAAAATAGTTTAAAAAATGGCTACAATACACACTAAAGGTATTTACCATATGCACCTATTGTATGGTTCAGATTGTGCCACCTCATTGGCAATCATAGCATTTTTTTAGTTTTTTGTAACTTTTCAGCAATATGATTCGTAACATTTCCTATGATTCGTAACATTTTGGTTTGTCTTGTAACTTTTATTAAAAAAAAAATCATAACTTCTATAAAAAAAAATTCGTAACTTTTATAGGGGTATATGATACACACTCAAATAAGTAGTGTGTATTATAACCTTTTCCAAATAGTTAACACTAGTCATTATTACCACCAACTACAGGTTCTCTTGTTGTCACCTTTGGTTTAACTGTAACAGACAGGAATGGGAAGTGCACTGGACACATTCTGTGGGCAGTCCTATGGAGCAAAACAGTACCACATGCTTGGCATTCACATGCAAAGGGCCATGTTTGTTCTTTTAGTATGCTGCATCCCTCTTTCTTGTATTTGGGCCAATACCGCTCAAATCCTTCTTTTCTTCCGCCAAGATCCAGAAATTGCAGCAGAGGCCGGGTCCTATGCCCGCTTCTTAATTCCAACGGTTTTCGCCTATGCGATCCTTCAGTGTCACATTAGGTTCCTACAAGCCCAAAACAACGTTGTACCAATGATGTTCAGTGCTGGATTCACAACATTGTTTCATGTTTTTATTTGTTGGGTTTTAGTATTTAAATTGGGACTCGGAAATAAAGGCGCTGCGTTGGCTAATGGTATATCATATTGGACCAATGCGATATTGTTAGCCGTCTATGTCAGGGTATCTCCTTCTTGTAAGAAGACTTGGACAGGGTTTTCCGCCGAGGCGTTGCATGATGTTATGAAATACGTTCGGCTTGCTGTTCCTTCGGCCATTATGATTTGGTATGGCTTCCTAACTTTGTGACTTCCTTTGTGTGGTAAGTTTCTGTGCAATTTCACTGTTGATTTTTTCATGGAAACAGCTTGGAAACTTGGTCATTTGAAATGATGGTTCTCTTATCTGGTCTCCTTCCTAATCCGAAGCTAGAAACCTCTGTTCTTTCTATCTGGTTTGTAATATTCTTCTTTATTTCATCATGGATTTTAAGTGGGGATAGTTGACTTTTTCCTTTAATTGGTTTCTCTAGGGTAAACTTTCTTATATACTCTTCCTAGCAATTGATTCTTACTTACCATTTGAATTCCCAGCCTCAATACATATTCTATTGTTTACATGATACCCCTCGGACTCAGTGGTGCCACAAGGTAATTTTAAACTTAATAGTAGACTATTTCAGATCCTTTTTTTCTCCTTTGTCATATGTGGTATTTTTGTATAAATGGGCCACGCCATGAGCCCACGTGACCAAACTAAACGGTCTAGTCCATCAAGTAATCAAATTGTACATCATCCTAACTTCAATTTGTTTTCTATATTTAATTTCCATGTCCTAATTCAGCATCAGAGTTTCCAATGAATTGGGTGCTGGGCGACCACAAGCAGCCCGTTTAGCAGTCTGCGTGGTCTTGTGCGTGGTTGCTACAGAAGGTGTTATCGTAGCGATTGTCTTGATTTTGGGGCGTCACATATGGGGATACTGTTATAGCAAGGAGGAAAAGGTAGTGAGATATGTGGGAGAGATGATGATATTGCTGGCTGCATCCTACTTCCAGGATGGCCTTCAAGCTGTTCTTTCAGGTCAGTACCCATATAATTTTGAATCAACTCGATAATCATTCAAGGTATTAAATGCCTACGGCAACATCAAGATTCTAAAAAATGTTGTGGGAGGTGCTTCACCGTAGTCACTCCTTCGAGCTTCTGGTTTTATACGGAGAGGAGGTGAGATGGCTGAGCCGCACCTGAACCCTGAGTGTTTGCCTTGGAAGATGACCTGCACACTTAACATTCACGTTAATGCCAAGCCCGCACCTTTGGGAGTTTGGAAAGGCACTCTGATGGTCTCGTAAGTCGCCGAAAAAGGAGCAAAGTTAAAGTTTGAGAGAGAGAGAGAGAGAGAATTTTTGAGTGTATGAGAGAGAGTATGTAGAGATTGATGAAAGAGTTGGTGAATTCCCCTTTTATGGGTGATGGGTGACTTGTGTGCCAAGTCCATCGTGTGCCTCACGCACGCCGTCCATACCAGACATGCCACGTGGTCGGGTCAAAGCGTCTTGGGTAAGCTTGCCGCTTCGGCTAATGTCACACCTTACACACCTGATAAGCCAATGGATTTAGGAGGACTCCCTGGTCCATCACGTGGTCCTGCAGGCACTAACTATGACTCGCTGCCTGACACTACACTTGGTATGTCAGGCATGCTTGATGCCGAGTCAACGATACCCATCGGTTCGGTGGCTCGGCGAGGTGATAGAAGAGGCGGCAGATACGTACCGAACAGGGTGTCTCAAAACCCATCTGTTCGGATGACACCGCTCGGGGGACCTGGATGATAGCCTAGAGGTCGTTTTAGCGTTCTTCTGAGTCAGACATACATACGCGATGAACACCGAGCCCACCGGTTCAGAAATAAGGTAGCCTTACGTTTAAATGTTTCTCGTTCTAGGTGTCACACCAAAGCATACCGAGAGCACCCTCAGCTCGGCAATGCTGGCAGGGTTCGATACCCTAGCTGTGGTTGAACTTTAGGAATGGTGGACCCTTCGACTGCCTCCGTACGGCCAATGGGCTTGGCTGAGCCCATTGGACCCATGCTACTTCGGCCTACTACAAATTTAGTTTTGTATTGTCCTAAATGTAGACAACTTCGTTGGGACTTCATAGCTGACAAAAGAAAACTTATTAAAATTAGAAGAAACTTAACATTGAAAGCCTAAAAGATGAGAACTAAACTAGGTTTTCAATCAATTTTAGGAACTGCTAGAGGATGTGGCTGGCAGAAGATTGGTGCATTTGCTAATCTGGGAGCTTATTATCTCATTGGTATACCTGTTGGCATAGTATTAGCTTTTGTCTACCACATTGGAGGAAAGGTAATTTATTTGCAAATTATTAACCCCCATCCCCAGTCTTATCACTCCAACATTTTCTGATTCTCTGCTTTTGTATGTCAAGAAACCGTAGTGATGTTATCCCACGTTTCAATTGTGTGATGCAGGGACTTTGGACTGGAATTATCGTGGCACTATTCGCGCAAGCATCATTTCTTGCTATCATAACTATACGTACTGATTGGGAGAAAGAAGTAAGTACTACATGTGTTCTTCTTGTAGTGCATTGCCTTAGCGACTCGATCCCATATGTTTTGGTTAACATGGGTACACTGTATAGTCTCATAGCTAAACAGAATTTAGGTGCACCACTGCAACTTTTTCCTGATACAACTTCGTGGTCTTGTCATTTTGCAGGCAAAGAAGGCTAGTAACAGAGTTTATGGCTCAATGATTCCTGTAGAAGCCTCTTCTTAAAGTTCCAAAATGAGAAAAAATAGCTTCTTGAAAATTGGAATTAATCGCCAATGGCCTTGAAAATTGGAAGTGCTCCAACCTATTTGGCAAATTTCATGTAACAATTTATTTTCGCAAAAGCAGATAAAAATAGGGCGATCCCTATAGTCATATATTTATTGAGTCCAGCTTTTGTCAACTAGGCATTCTCATATATAATGGCTGCGACATATTTATTTTAAATCATAAATATGTAAAAAATAATGAGGGGATATATTTCAAAGTCGAAGGGATAAAGTAATGGCAATTTTCATTTGTCACTATTCCCTAAGGTTCACTATCTAAGCTTGAGCTCGGTAAGTTCATATTTTACATGAGAGAAGACGATTACATGTATCAACTAATCAAAGTGAAATTCACTTGTCAAAAACAACAACAATCGGGAGCAAGACATTGGGGAAGAGAAATGAAGACACTAAGAAAGCAGGGGGGGAGAGATGTTTAGAAGAAGAGATCGGCAATGGTTTCCAAGTTATTGGTTAGCGATGAGGTGATCATCGCTAGATGGTGATTTACCCTAATGGAAAAAATAGGAAATAATGAAAGAGGTAAGGATTAGGTAAGACGGAGGAGGGAAGATACACATATAAGGATAAAAAAAAAAAAGAAAAAGTGTCATTATACATCAAACTCATGTTCACTCGTTAAATGCACGTTTGGGATTGATTTGTTACGTAAACAAATCGAATTTAAACATTTTTTTTAAAGCTTATTAAGCTTTAAACTAATTTCAAACAACTAACGACTCGGTTTGCTCGACTTATGATGCTTATTAAACTCAAGTTACTGGAGATTGACTCATGGTGAACTCGATCAAAGCTCAAACTGGCGCTCCTCATAAACAAACCAAACCTGAAAATATTTTTAAAACTCGTAAGTTATGAAACTTGAGAGCAATCCAACTATCGGCTCGTTTACGGTTTATCAACCTCACGAACCACTAACCACTAAACAACAACACTCTTAAAAGGAGTTGTGGAGTATTTTATCATAATGTTGAGGAGAATTTGTAGTAAAAGGAAATCTCAAGGGGTGTTGGTGAAATTTCTCCGAGAAGTTAATCGATTCGGTACTGCATGCAGCAAACATTTTCTTTAGCGATTCGCTCGCTCCTCTAAAACCCTACATTTCCTCTCTCCTCTAAAGGTGCGATTGTCGTTTGCTTTCTTATGTCTAAATGGAGTATATTAGTGTATGTAAATGTGCATGTGCCGGGAATATCATTTCCGTTTTGATGTGCTTAATTTCGTTCAATGTAGTAAAACTGACGAATCTTTCAGCTTTTCTCTAAATCCAGTATTTTTTATTTATTTATTTTGATGATTTAAGTATTTGGGCTAACTTTGGGCACTTTTACTAATCTTGGGCCCAATCCTTATGGTCTCCTGGGGAGCTCAATTAAAAGAAATTGATAGCACCTAAGAGCTTTCTAACTTGAGACCTTAGAAAAGGGAGCAGACCCAAGAACCTGGCTTGACCAGCAGGCTAACCACTTAGGGTTTCTAAATCCAAAGATTTGTGAGTGTAAGGTTGTGTTTCTGGTAGTTTTTTTTTGTAAGTTGTTTTGTAAAGTAAGGTTGTTATCTTATTGTGGCTTTTTGAGCTTTTGAACTTTTCAAAAAAGTCGATAAGAGGAACGGGGCCTAAGATTTTCATTCAATTAATTTACATGCAGATCTCTATCCATGGGAGATTATGCAGCACTATCGCGTGCACTAAAGTTATTAATGTTGGTGCTTTGTTTGGATCATCGTGCTTTTTGTCTTGTAAGTAGTTCTAAATTAATCATGAAAATAGGACACAAACTATTTTCTTAGTGCCAAGAGGACAAATCACCTACACATTCCAAAAATGTCATCGCTAGCCCATGAAAGTGCCTAAACCCCCTAAAAGTTATGAAAGTGCATACACCTAAACATTAAGGTACCTTTATGAAAGTGCCTAAACCACTAAAACTATATAATTTGAAAGTGCACCCTAAACCTTAACCATAGGGTATCCTATGAAAGTGTCTAAAATCCTAGGTACCCTATGAAAGTGCATAAACCACTAAAACCATATAATTGGAAAGTGCACCCTATCCCCCACCCCAAAGAGCCTAACCCCCTAAAATTGAACCCCAAAATTGAACACAATCCCAAAATTAAAGAGAAAATTAATTATCCCACAGAAAATTGTCCTAAAGAAAATTGGCCTAAAAACCCATTCTACAAAAAAATTGGCCTAATATTGACCCATTCTACAGAAAATAGGCCTAAAATTGACCCACCAGGGTCATGCATGAGAGAGAGAGAGAAGAAGAAAAAAGTGACGGGCACTCCTAGCTAGGCTGGATTGACGCAGTGACTGATGAGTCGGTCAAGTGAGGCTGTACAACCGGCTTTATTATTAAAGGTATTTTTGTCTAGTATTGTCCTTGAATCTTCAAATATTTTACATCAATGTATTGGAGGCTGTAAAATAAGTTTAGCTGGACTAAACACTCTTTAAAGCCACAAACTTGGCCTTTAGGCCAATTTTTTGTTCTAAATGGATTTAGGGTGTACGATAAACAAGATGGTTACATTTTTGTTTGTTTTTTTCTAATGTAATTGACAAGTCACTAATTGGGCTTATAGTATTCATTGAGGGACCCACATTTAGTTGATCTTTCCTGGGTTATTGGGTATATCCTCTTTCTGATTACTATTTGTGTCTATTTTATAATTCCCTAACAAAACAAATACAAAGGGTGTGAGTCCATCACCCAACTTAGTCCCCTAATCTTCAGCATTTGTGTACCAGATGATTGAGGTCATTTTCATTGTCTAGACAGGCCGTTTTAACACCAAAGGCCCTGTTTTGTCCATCATCTATTTCTGATAATTTTCCTAACACTATTGATCTTCCTTGGATTTTGTTCATCTTGATGAAACAGATTATGATAATACAAGATTGAAAGGCTGATGTGGCTGTTAATTTGGTCTCAGATGTTAACTGTTGATGTGTTTCCTTGAGACAACACGTACATGTCTACTGTCAGGTTTGAGATCCCCCATTGCGCCAATTGGCGCCATCAATTTGAAAAATTATTAATAACCATAATTGTAATCACTGTATCCGCTGAAATTAGAAGCATTGTGATTGTTTCTAACTTGCTGTTGAAATGCTCTTGAAACTTGTTAAAATTATATTGCCTATATATGCTTATTCTTATGCCCTGTTGATGATAACAATCATTTTATTACATCATTTGTGGTTAACAAATCACTTGTATGTAGGTTATGATTCGGACCCAAATTTATCATCGGTCCATGGGCAAACTAATAACATTTCCTCTCTGATGTTCGTTACTAGTTTCTTTGTGTGAGTTCATATATTTGATGGAGCGTCCACGGTTCTAAAACTTGCTAGGCGCTAGCCGGCGGCCGGGCACCTTCTACCTTCTAGGCCGATTACTCAGCGCCCAACAATTACTTGGGTTTTTTTTTTAGTCGCGACTAACCGCCTTGATGACTAGTCAATGACTAATTCTGACTAGTCCTGACTTATCCTTCCAGTGACTACATCAACCAACTCAGAAATGATACATACACACAAACAATTTACCCACAAATGACCCAAACACACGCACAAGTGTGTGGCCCCCACACACACTGCATGTGTGTGGGGGCCACACACTTGTGCGTGTGTTTGGGTCATTTGTGGGTAAATTTTGTGTGTATGTAGTGTTGCTCCAACCAACTAGGCCTTAGTCGCCTCGTTTATGCAACAACCAGCAACTAGTCGCTGACTAGTCCGAGTTTTCGAACACTGGGAGCGTGTCCTCAGGTAATTATATCCTGCTGCAGTAACTACTTACAAGTTAAAACTTATAAAGACAATGGTAGATCTTCATGAGCAATCTAATTGTTTCGATTGTTGAAAAGGGAAAAGAAACTTTGATTGTTGAAAGGGAAAAGAAACTTTGATTGTTGAAAAGGGAAAAGAAACTTTGTACCTAGTTCGAGGAAGAACATTTTTTTTTTTTTTTTACATTTATAATGTTTTGGCCTTGTCTTCGTTCTTCACATGCCACTATACATCAGTGCACTTTCGGCTGCCGTTGTTGTGTCTGGCGTTAATTCCAAGGAATGCAATCTTGATGAAGGAGAACTAATTCCAACGGAATTGTTTAATGCCAAGGTAGCTGGGCATGCTAACTTAGACTCTGGGCCTGTTGCTTTTGGGCCTAAGGAGATGGATTAGGCTATGGCAGAAGGTAGTAGGTTGGAGACTGGGCTACAGCTTCCTCTTTCTGAAGATGATGGACCTTGCAATGTCGGCCTTCAGTCAGGCCACGTTGGCTTGACTAGTGTTGAGGATTTCGAGCCCGGGCCTATTAATTTTGTGGAGTTAGTTGGTGATCCTACTCCGTCAACCTCCCTGCCTGGGCCGGATGTAGTTACTACGGTTGATGAGGGAAGTTCCTTGCATAATGGGGAGATTCCTGGTTGTAAGAAGAAGTCATGGAAGCATATTTTAGGAAGTTCCGAAGAACAGTGTCCGATGCAAACTCATGGCAGAAGGAAAAAGAAGACGAAGCAGGTGGTGTATAGATTAACGATTGTGGCAGCTTCGCTATCCATTTCATCCGAGGGTATTCGTAATAGGAATAAGCTCCTTCTTAACAGTTCTCAAGCCATCTGGGTGATGGGGAAAATTGTGGGGGGAGTTGCTGATGGGCCCGAAGAAGAAATTATCAGCAAGTTGGTTCAAATTGAAGATGTTGGTCTTTCGTGATTCCCCCGGTTGCTTTCAGGGTGTTGTCGGTCGTGATGTCAGGTGCTTGTGAGGTGTTCCAGGTGTGCTCTTATGAGGTGTTTTTGCGTTTTCGGGGATAGGTGCAGTGGGTGATCGGGTGGTATAGGCATGGGTGTTGGATAGTCATTTCTTGATGGTGGTTTGGGGGTTTATGTCAGGCGTGGGGCTTGTTCCGGGGGTTCATCCCACCGTTTTTGTTTAGTTGAAGTCTTTTCAACTTCTTGTTTTTCTGTTTAGCTTATTAAAAAAATCGAGAGGCGAGAGGGTAGGATTAGTTTTTGCGAGCAGCAGCAGTAGGAGGGATTGGTCTCTTCGGTGCTCTCTCAATGCTTTTCTTTTCCTATTGTAATGATTTTATCTTTGGATAATAAAATTTTCTTTTGCCGATAAAAAAAAAAAAGATTCAATCAGCTGGAAGAAGTTATGAAAGATGCTAGAAATGTCCTGTCTAATTAAGAACTTCTGATTATATAGCATGCCAAAAGGTGAAGATACATGTTATTTGTACAGTTGACTTTAGTCAATTAGGCGTTTTCTTTTGTGATTTAGTTGCACTTGTAAAGTTGAATTCCTTTTTTATTGCATCAGTCTTCTTAGCTCTTTTGGTCATACACAGGCTTTCATTTTTTTTATTCATTGTTAGTAAAAATGTTGAAATTCATAGGAAATTTAGTCCACGTTTCCTTGTTTTTTTCACTTTTGTCCATGGTAGGAGTATTTTGCTGGCTAGGGAAGTGGATACGACTCTTGAATTCTTATTGATGCACAAATAAATTGTCCTCTCTCTTGTCTTCTGCTTGTTTTACCATCTCTTTTGAGTCTTCTACATGCTATCTACCTGTCTTCTATTGAAAAAGCCATATTGACAAATTCCATTTCTGGCAATGTGCTTGGTTCTGGACAGTGAATTTCCAATGGGAAGGGGGTCACGGGAGGTCACTCCCTCCCACTCTTTGGGAAAAACAGCTATTTCTGGGAGTGGCGCATCGATAGGAAGGCCGGTGGAGCAACAAGGCTTATACAAGAAGATTGCTAGGGCCAGGTATGAGGATAAGCAGACTGGCTGTTATGAACGGTATACCACAAAGGAAAAGGTCTCAAGCGGTGAGCGACATGTGGAGAGAGGAACGAGACAAGTTGGTGTCAGGGATGAGTTCAAGAAGAGCTCAACCGTCAAGATTGGTGACAAAAGCGGCTACACTGAGTACCAAGTCAAGGAGAGGATTCGAAACGTCAACTTTGGTCGGGGTGGTACTATAAATGGCCCAAATAACCATGCCAATAACAACATTGGCGATAGTTTTGATGATGCTGATGACAATGATGATTATGAGTCTGGCCATCATGATGATGACTTTGCCCCTAATGGTGACTATGGTTGTCACGCCCCGCCCCGCAAACGGCACCCGATGTGGGCCCGTGTCGGTACGGCCACGTGGCATTCCAACACAAAACTCAACATCAACTTAATAAACTCTTATAACAATAACACAGCGGAAGACTTCATCATTTAAATAAAAGTGTCAACGTTAAATCACTAACTCAACACCAATAACCGACTACTCGAAGATTAGCTTAAACAACACATGTGCTCAAAACACTCTCTTAATACAAATCATTAAAAGTACTAGATGACAACATGTCCAAAATTCACTCGACATCAACTACACAACCCAACGCTGACTGGTAGTGGACCCCCTCTACAGCTCCTGCTATCTGGAAAACCATAAAGGAAATCCAGAGGGTGTGAGATATAGAAAAGCTCAATAAGATACAACCAAACAACATAAAAATACACAACAATATTATACAACAACTGAATCAACATCCAAAACTCAACAGTATTATTCAACAACTGAATCAGCACCCAAAACACAACAGCATTATACAACAACTTTCAACATGTATATAACCAATCACATGCAAGTGGCACGTCTGCCACATCCTATGTATCCTAAGTCACTGTGGGAGCACACCCCGCTCGTTGTCACCGGTAGCTAGCCGACACAACGTACTCGCGGTGCAACCCAAACCACAGCCCCTTCGCAGATACCATCTTTCACACACAACATACAATGTATCCTAGGTCACTGTGTAACTCAATCCACAGCCCCTTCGCAGATACCAACTTTCACTCACATCATACATGCGTATCCACAGCTAAAACATCTAGCAGCATAATAACTTCCATCTTCACAACAACACGTCATCATCACATAATATACATCCATCTCCACGACATTACGTCATCATCACAGTTATATATTATTGAACATAAACATGTCAAACACACTCACACCACAGCCATATCTCATTGAAGTTAGCCATATCAAACACACTCACCTCTGATTCGACTGGAGTATGCCAAACTCACGGTTTCGGCACCTCCCGATGACCCGACTTGCCACCTAGGCACAAGCTAAACCATATTAGTATATAATCATCTTTAAATATTAACACAAATGCTTAAATAGAAGTTACACAACAAAACACGAGATTATAAATTCTGCGGAACTGTCCGCCTTCGACAATTCACTAAAAATCGCCTACTCAACTTTTACCAACGATTCCAATTCCAAAACATCACCAACTTATCAATACATAAGACCCATGAGGACCCATATCCATTAATCATGCTTAGCTACAACAAACTTCATGAAAAACTCAGCTCAAAAGACTGCCCAGATTTTCCAGAATTCCTCAACTATCAACTTCAAATCAAAAACTGCTATTCTCTGGAAAGAGTTAAGGCACAACCCATACATCATTTCGAAGGTAAACAAGTCTGGTTTCATAATCAAAAGACGGTGTACCAATCGGATACCCGAGCTAAAAGTTATAACCGTTTTCCCCAAAGAGTGTCAGTACTGTCTGCACAGACACGAACCCGACAGCAGCTCGGTAAAACATTTTTCATATTTTCTGTATTTCGAATTAAACTCTGAAAATTTAACACAACATAAAAGACATCCATGGGTAGCTACTGTAAAAATTCCAGAAAATTACGAACATAGGAACCAAGTCTATAAATTCGCTCAAAATCGTGGCAGATTCAAGTTATTCAAAACACAGTTTGCACAATCATATGATCCACGAATTTTCTGTAAAAGAAACCCCCAAATCTTCCTCCCAACTGTAGAACACCAGATTCTACTACTCAAAAGCTACAAAGATTAACAAATTAAGATCAAAAATCAAAGATCTTACCTTGAATTAGGTTTTCCCCAATTTTCTTTTTCTTCTTCTTCTTCTTCTTCTTCTTCTTCTTCTTCTTCTTTTTCTTCTTCTTCTTCTTCTTCTTCTTCTTCTGCTGTCGTCCACCTCTCTCTCTCACTTCTCTGATTGCTCTCCCTCTCTCCCTCAATTATCAGACTAAAGAAAAGAAAGGCACTAAATATCCCACTTGTCAGGAAAATTATTGGGTGTAGCCACACCACCTCTCTAAATATACTCCCACCCAATGATATTAAAGCATGCTCAAACACACTCAAATCCTCGTACTTCTAACGTATAACCATTTAACCCCAAACTCCTCCAATTCATTTAAAAAAATATGAACTAAACATTAACTACTCGGGACAGGTATTACAATGGTGATGACGATGCAGACCAGTTTGATGATTGTTATGGTGGCTGCAGCGATGACTGTGATGATGATGTTGCAGACCCCAGCAATGACTGTGGTGATGATGTTGGTGATGGCAACACAGCCCCTACCTATGACTCTAACGGCAACTGCAGCAATGACACTGTGGATGACGTTAAAGACCCTAGCGATGACTTTGGTGATGATGATGCAGCCCCAAGCGATGACTTTGATGATGGCTGCAGCGATGACTATGGCAATGACGACGCAGCCCCTAGTGATGATTGTGATGGTGGCTACAACACTGATGATCATTAGTGTTTAGTCCAATCATCATCTCGCTGTTACTGTCAGCATCAATATGCCCTTTTTTTTTTTTTTAAGTCTTTTCAGGGTTGTTTATGTTTGCTTTCACCTTTCAGTGTGGTAGTTCCTAGCCGTAAATACGTTGCACGTTTAGTTTTAGAAGTTAAACAACTTCTTTTGTTTGATGAGCGGAAGTTATCAGTTTTGAACACTTAACTAAAGTTTGGTGGCACTTTCTGATGACCCAAAACATTTGCCCCATATGGTAATGTCTATAGAAGTTTAGGAATGGACGGGTGGATCTCTGTCTATAGAAGTTCAGTTTTATGCAAATTGGGAATAAGGGCTAAAGACGGAAAGGTGGATCTCTGTGTGACCCCCGGTGGCCTGGAGCTGAAAAGATGATTAACAAGAGAAACAAGTAAATCTATTTCTATAGAAATTTTTGTTGGCAATTATTTACTCAACTGCTGGCTAAGACCTAATAATATCACAAAGACAATAATATTAGTACTAATTTTTAGCAGGTATTTAAAACAAACATAATTTTTAAACGTTTTGAACATAACTGAAGTTGTGAAGATCTGTGAGATGACGAAAATAGATTAATTACAATAAATTGAGCTCACTCACTAGATTACTTTTTTATTTAATTTCTTTGCACTTTTATTTACCACTCTGAATTTCCTTACCAATTCTTTTTTAACTAACTTGGTAAACATACAAGTTCTCATGATCGAAATACAACTTCTATTTTGACTAGTTAAACAAAAGCATCTTGAACATAGTCACTAATGATGGCGTTTCAGGCATATGCTCGTTTGAGTTCAATTTGTTACATAAACAAATCAAACTTAATAACTTTTTCAAAAAAAGTTGTTAAGATTTTTCACCAATTTCAAACAACGTACTACTCGGTTTGTTTGACTTATGATGCTTACAAAATTCAAACTACTTGTTATCCACTCGATCAAAACTTGCTTGAGTTGTTAGCACGTCTCATAGGCAAAACCGAGCTCGAAAATATTTTACAACGTCAAGTTTAAGGAGAGTGTTTTCCACACCCTCAAATTGTTATTCACACCCCTTTTTTTGTCTTCTAGTGAAATTTTTCATGTGCTAAAATTTCACTAAAAGACGAAACTACTAAATACAATTAAACAACAAACTCTTGAAGGGAGTTGTATAGTTATTTTTCAAACGTTGCAGGGAATATGTACTAAAACCAAAAACTCAAGGGGTGTTAACCGGAATTTTACCTAAAAGTTAAACGCTGGTGATCATCTTGTACTACATGCAGCGAACATTTCCCTCACCGCCTGTACAAATCCCGAGCAGTACTTCACTCGTTTCTCAAAACCCTACATTTCCCCTCTCTCTCTCTCTCTCTCGCGGCCAAATCTAAGGTGCGGTAGTCGTTTGCTTTGGTATGCGTTAATGGAGTATATTAGTGTTATAGACTTACAGTGTATGTATATCATGTGCATGTGCAAGGAAGATCTGTTTCGTTCTGTTTTGATGTGCTTAATTTTGTTAGATTAAAACTAATTAACGAATCTTTCAGCTCAATCCAGTGATTTGTGAGTGTATATCTTTTCGTTCAATTAATTAACATGTAGATCGGAGAGAACCAAAAAGCTTTGGAGATACAGCCATGGGATTTCAAGTTGCCAAGAGCGCTTAAACTATGGAAGCATTACCGGCCCTTCCCCAACCAATACAAGACAAGGAGAGTGGAAGATAACGAAAGGGAGACAAAATCCCAAGCCATAAGACAAGAACCTCCTTCTATATTGAGCATCTTCTCTTCTGCTCTCTCCTGGTACGTTCTTGTATTACCTGTTTCACTTTTCGATTTGGGGGTGATTGTGGAGAAGCTAAATGGGGAGACACATTATTGATGGGTTAAAGTAGAGGTCTTCAGTTGTAATACGCCATTGACGAGGAGTATTAGACAGAGAGCGTAACCCCATCTTGGTTCCGCTCAAATCCAGATCTACGACAAACGGAGCATCGTCAAGCTTAACCATCTACCTTTTCGAGTTCCCTGGGCCGAGGGCTTTTCAGGCCAATTATTTTCCGGCGAAAATCTCCGGCAGATTTTCCGGCGATACTCTCCGGCAGATTTTCCGGCGACCTCGCCGGAGCTCCGACTTGCTTCCGGTACGTCTTTCCCTCTCTTTCTTTCTCTCTTTCGCATATTGAGGGAAAGTGAGAGAGTTGCTAAGTCGTTCATGGGTAAACGGAAATTAGCTACGAAACTAACCCTACGTGACTTTCATGATCAAATAGACAACGCGTTTGGTTACTCTGATGTTGAAATTGTTTCCATTGAGGATGAAGATGATATTTCTGTGGTGGCAAAAAATGTAGATGCGGTAGAATTACAATTGCCTTTGGTCATTGTTGATTCTTGGCCGAAGCTTGGCACCCCGGTCAAGACAATTGCGAGTGGTGGAGCTACCACGACACCACTCCAAGGTCAGACTTGGTGTGTGGCTGCTACTGCCAGAACTCTTGAGAGCGACAACTTGGACAGAGAAGCCAACTTGAATGCTTGGACAAATGGGCAGATTTTACTCAATAATGAGGTAAAGAAGGCTAAGCTAAGTAAACACCTCAAGAGGTTTCCGATAGAGTATGAGAATAATCAAGTCATGATTCCACTTAAGATTTCTGAAGATGGGGCATTGAAATGGAAACATGCAATTGTGGGATATTTTGTTGATAAAAGCCTGTCCTATTTTCAAGTTAGATCTTGGGCTCAACGGGTATGGAAAATTAATGTTGAAGATGTGGTCACCTTAGATAATGGATTTGTTGTGTTCAACTTTAGGGATGAAGGCACGTTGGACTCCATTCTTGAGAATGGTCCATACTTTTGCAGAGGCAAACATATTGTGATTAAAAAATGGCATCCTGGGAAGCATCTTACTAAGAGTGTCTTCTCTAGTGTACCAGTCTGGGTTAAATTCTTCAATGTTCCCCTTGAATTATGGACAGTGGATGGATTGAGTAGTATTGCTAGTGTCATTGGCAACCCTCTTTATCTTGATGATTTCACGCAGAATCACAGCAGGTTGACATTCGCTAGAGTTTGTATTGAAGTGGATGCGGCGAAGGAGATTCCCAAGTCCTTTGTAGTGAATTTGGGTTATGGAGAGCCATACGAAATTAGAGTGGAGGTTCCTTGGAAACCTCAAACTTGCAGTGTCTGCAAGATCTTTGGCCATTCTACTAACACCTGCACTAATAAGCCCAAAGTTTCTCCTCCTCCAGTGTGGAAAGTCAAGGAGGGAGTAGGACAAGTTGTCCCAATTGTTCAAGAGCAAAAGGCCAAGGAGAGAGTAGGACAAGATGTCCTGGTTGCTCATGAGCGAAATGCAGAAGGGAGTGTAATTAGTGAAAGTAAGGATGATTGGGTAGAGGTGGTGAAGAGGAAAATTCAAACTCCGGGCATGCCTGTGGCCATCTCTTCGTGTAGCCGTGTCTCTCCTACAACAAACGCGTTTGATGTCCTTGCGAAATGTGAGGATTTGGGTGCCTCCGCTGCTGTGGAGGAGTCAAAGTTAGATGTTACCGAGGATGTTTCTTGTGAAGCTACCCCGATTCTCCATGGTCAGGGTAGTTCTCACAATGAGCCTCATCCCGTGGCTCTCCGTCGATCTACACGGTTTCGAGAGCCTCCAAGAATCCCCTTGGATGGCGATTTCATTGGACCTCGACATACCTTGACACAGGGGGTGGGTGATTTTACTTCATCCACTAGAGATCATAACAAAAGAAAGCTTAAGGAGAAAATCAAGGAGTTAAAGGCTTCAAGAACTTAGTTCTTGAGGCTCGCATGTCTTTCTTTTGTTTTGGTGTTTTTGTGTTGCTTCTTTGAAGTGTGCTTTGAGCTTAGTTGGATATCTGTTTTGTTGCGTTTAGGTCTTAGATTTTCCTCTCTTTATTTTCTTTCTTTTCCTCCTGGGGTATGCCCCTTGTAGGCTGTATATTCGGTTATCCTTTTTTCTATTTCAAGCTAATTTACCCAAAAAAAAAAAAAAACATGTAGATCTCTGTCAATAGGAGATTATGCACCATTATCGCGTGCACTACAGTTATTGCTGTCGGTGCTTTGTTTGGATCATCCTGCCTTTTATCTTCTAAAATTAGTTGTAAATAGGGTTTATGATAAACAAGTAGATGGTTACATTTTTGCTTGGTTTTTTCTAATGTATTTAAACAAGTCAATAGTTGATCTTCTCTGGAAACCCAACTAACAGAAGTACAAAACAAATACAAAAGGGTTTTAGTCCATCACCCAACTTAGTCCCCTAATGAGGACTGGGAGGGGAATATTGGGTGCACCTAAAGTTTGGCATTTTTGTGTCAGTTGCTTGAGGTCGTTTTCAAAGCCGCAAACAGTGCTGTTGTTAACTCCAGAGGTCCCCTGTTTTATACATTGTTCATTTTTGACAATGTTCCTAAGAATATGAGTCTAAGCACATTTTTGGCACCATCAATCCAACTTCCTGCCCTTCCCTAGTAAGCTAAATGTTTTAATGCCTAGTCTCTAGAGAGTACCCCTTTCCACACACACACAAAAAAAAAATCTAGCTTTAATAGAGTAGAAAAGAGGAAACACACCCCGGGTTTTATGTGGTGCTCTGGGAGTTATTCGTAAGGTTACAAGTTTTGGAATTGGATTTTGTTCATCTTGATGAAACATATGATATTATTAGATTGAAAGGTTGATGTGGGTGTAATTTAGTCTCAGATGGTAACTCTTAATGGGTTTCCATGAGATAACACTTACATGACTATGTTACTTGATTTGAGATCCATCATGGCATCAATTGGCCCCATCAATTTCAAATATTGTAAATATCGAGATATGTATTACTTACATCCTGTGAAATTAGAAGCATAGTGATAGTTGCTAACTTGCTGCTGAAATGCAAGATGCTTTTGAAACTTATCAGGATAATTTTTTGAACAGCTGAAACTTATCAAGATTGTTTCGCATGGGCTGTTAATGATAGACTGATTGTAGCATCTAACAATCCTTACTGTTTCATCAATTGTGGTTAAGAAATCACTTGTATGTAGTTTATGCCTCAGATCAAAATTTATCATCTGTTCATGGGCAACTAATTTGTGTAGGAAATCTTCTTTTTTAATCAAATCTCAGTTTCACCAGAATATGAAATCCTCCTAATGTTTTGAGCTTCATCTTTGGCTCCTTTTGGATCTTGCTATTCTGATGATAGTAAACAAAAAGCTATGGTAGAGAGTTTTTAGAATTTGGAAAAATAACATTTCCTCTCAGATGTTTGCGATTAGGTTATTTGCACGAGTTCATATACACTCCTATGTCTGTATGTGATGAAGCCTCGTATAATGCGCTGCTCCTGTAACTACTTGGGCCTCATTCCACTAAGCCAACTTATTTTTAAGTTGACTTATTTCGAATTCCAAAATAGGTCATTCTCTCACAATACATCAACCAAAAAAGCCAATAAGCCAACTTACTTTTCTTAGCCGAACAGGGCCTTAGAACATGGAACAAAATGGCAAGTCTTCATGAACAATCTGATTGTGTTGGTTGTTTGAAATGGGAAACGGAACCTTGTTCTGAGCTCCTGGAAGAACAAAAAAATTCTTATATTTTTAATGTTTTGGCTTCATCTCCTTTCTTCACGTGCAACTATACATCAATGCTTTCCACATAATTCTGTGAAGCGAAGTCTCACATTGCCTGGGTACCAAAGTAATATGAAGTATATAAGTGTGAGGGCACCCTCACTTCAGAAGCTAGCTTTTGGGGTTGAGTTCTACCCAAGACCATGTAACAGATTCATCAAGTATTAACACATGGAGAAAGCTATGAAGCATGCTAGAAAATGTCCTGTCTAATTTAGAAGTTCGGATTGTAGTATGTCAAAAGGTGAAGATACATGTTTGTACAGTTCACTTTTGGTTAATTGGGTGTTGCACACATAAAATTGAATTTCTGGTAAATTGCATCAGCCTTATTAGGTCTTTTGGTCGCACAAAAGCTTCCATTGTTAGTGAAATTGTTGAAATTCCTGGGAAAGTTAGTCCGCATTTCCTTGTTTGCTCACTTTTATGCTAAGAGTATTTTGCTGGCTAGGGAAGTGGATATGACTACTGAAATTCTTGTTCATGCACAAATAAATGATTCTACTCGTCTTCCACTTGCTTTTGCAATCTCTTTCGAGTCTCCTTGATGATTTCTGTATGCTTCCGTGAGATAAATCTATTAACAAATTCCTTCTCTGGCAATGCACTTGGTTCTGGACAGTGAATTTCAAAATGAACAGCGGATCGAGCAAAAGGTCACGGGAGGTCATTCCCTCCTACTCTTCTGGAAAACCAGTTGTAGCAAGGACTGGCGCTCTGATAGGAAGACCAGTGGAGCAACCACGCTCATACGAGCGGATTACTAAGGCCAAGTATGAGGACAAGCAGACAGGCAGTTATGAACGCTATACCACAAAGGAGAAGGCCTCAAGCGGCGAGCGACATGTGGAGAGAGGAAGCAGACAAGTTGGTGTCAGGGATGAGTACAAGAAGAGCTCAAGTGTCAAGGTTGGTGACAAAAGTGGGTACACTGAGTACCAGGTCGAGGAGAGGGTTCGACGTGTTGACTTTGGTCGGGGCAGTATTACAAATGGCCCAAACAACTATGCCAGTTACAAGGGTGATAGTGTTGGTTACAGTGACGATGATGGTGATTATGAGACTGGCTATGCTGAAGTCAACGCTGCCCCTAGCCATGACTGTGATGGCGGTTACAGTGATGACAATTATTATTAGGATTTAGTCCCCATCATCATTTTGCCGTTATTGTCCTCAGTACTATATGCAGTTTATGGGGCTGTCAGTATGGTAGTTCCTAGTTGAAAATACTAAAGCTCCTTCAGTTTTAGAAGTCTTTTTTTTTTTGGGTAATGTAATTAGTTTTAGATGTTTAACGGCTTATATTATCTAGTTCCTAGCTGAAAAATACTAAAGCCCCGTTAGTTTTAGAAGTTGAATGGCTTATATTATCTGACGAGCCGAAGTTGACTCTTGTTTAGAACTGTGATTCAGAAATTGCAGCAGCTGAATTTGCTTTCTGATTTCTCTGTTTTAAGTTCTTAGCGAAGACTTTCTGCATTTGCATGTATGCAGTGTGAATTAGAGTTGGCTGGGGAAAAAGTGTTTGTCCTCTCACATTGCTTCGTGTCTAAAGTTGACATAAAGCTAACTCACTATGAATTATCGTTCTAACTTGTACAGGTTACGGCTTTTGATTGGCTCAACGCAATTGGTGCATATAATAATATAGTGCTCCTCCCCACCAAATTCTTGGCTCCGCCACTGGTCCCACAATGCGTGGATGACACAGGAATGCCATCTTCTATAGGGTAAACGTTTGCAGGTAGAAATGGTGTATTTGATTTTAGATTATACCAGTATGAAGTTGCAAAATAGTACTAGGATAAATTAGCTGCCAAAATACCTATGAATTTGTCCAATTTCTTTTGTTAACTACTCCTCACTTTGTTACCCGAAATCAGCCAAATGGGAAACAAAGTTCACATTCAGAATCCCATGTGAAGCAATAATACATTTGTACGACATTTTCTCCTTTTCACATAGACCACCCATAGTGAAAGTGAAAGTGAAAGTGCCAACAAATAACCTTATCTTTTTCAAAAGCAATTTCAAGTCACTAACCATTTAAACAATCGCTTCTAGCGAAATCTTTACTACCTTTTCTCTCTCCCTCTCTCAAACTGCAAATCTTCAAAGGTACGTAAAGATTTCTAGCTAGGCTACTGCATTTTCTTACCACCATTTGCTAGGATCATGCAATATCTGTTTATATAATATACTGACAGTTTCATGTGGATGTGATATTGTTATCACTGCATATAAAGTTTGACTATGCAACCAAATGTTCGAGTTCATATGTTTTGATCTTGTAAAGTTCTTTGGAATTGATAGAACCAACCCCTGTAGCTTTCCAGCCTTTTTAATGATTTGTAGAAGGTCGTATCTTTTTTCTTTTCTTCTTTTGATTGCAGAAAAAGATGAGCAATTCCACTAGAAGTGCAGCAGTTGTGCCTGCAACTGAAGAGAGGGTTGGAATGCTGGGAGAAATTAGGCTGGTAAAAGGCTCAGTGAGCGACAGTGTGGTTGAGAGGCCAGGGGAACGATCGCAGGCCTACGAGTGGACTTCAAAGATCAACCGCGAGAACAAGCAGAGTGGCAGTTACGAACGCTACACGATGAAGGAAAAGGCTTCCAGAGGAGAAACGCATGTGGAGAAAGCAACGGGACGAGTAGGTGTCAAGGATGAGTTCCAAAAGAGCACGACCGTCAAGTTTGGCAATAAAGATGGCTACAGGGAGCACCACATAGAAGAAAGGTTTCGAGATATCAACTTTGGTAAGAGCAAGAACGAGGAGCAGGGTCCTAACAAGTACATAACGCGTGATGACAGTGATGATGACTATTATTACGAAGATAGCGATGACGGGGACTATTACGATAGCGATGATTACTAGATTTAGGAATCATCTGATGTGGCACTTAATAATCCCGCGTAACATGGAAAGTGACACATCTTATGGTATCTGAAGTGTGGTAACTAAGTGTGGATCGTCGTAGCTGTATTCGTTGTTCTTGTTTTCAGTTGGAATGTTGAGATTCCTATGTTGATTTCGAGTTTCTTTATGTGTGTTTTCATTGTGGTAGTTCCTGGTAATAAAATTGCTTGTCCTGATGAGCGAAGTTACCGGATCTATAAGCACTAGGCTCTTACAAGGGTTTGGTGCCAGTTTCTGATGTACCTGAAATGAAACTTTGAAGGTTTTAATGTGGTTTTATTGTAATGCCTTGACTGCTCAATGTATTTCATGATTTTTAGAGTAACTGTCTAATTTGACGTGCATTTGGTTTATTGATTTCTTTTTTATTTTTTTTTATAACCGGATGCATGTCCGGGCTAGCTTGTACACATCTCGACTAATTCCAGGGCCCTGGAGGTAATGATAGTGCATAACCCCCAGTGTCCCCAAGAATTTGTTGGCAAGGCGAATCGAACCTAAGACCGTAAGCGGGAGCAAACCCCTAAGTCCCATGACAATACCACTTTCTATTTCAAAATGAGACTATTGATTTAGGATTTTTTTTGGCTAAAATAGAGATCACTCTGAGAAATATTTAGTAATAGATTAACTAGAACAGCTAGCTTTTTCTAGACATACCATGTTCAAATGTGCCATTGTACATAATTTATGGGACCCCTAGCTAGAGCTAGTCGATGGTGAGATTAGTTCCCGAATTAGTCGAAGTGCACGTAAACTGACCCGGACACCTCATTATAAAAAAAATAAAAATAAAAATAAAAATTTGAGAGATTGCCCCAAACTAGGACATCTCATGCTTTAAGTTGCACAATAGGATGCTTCAGCACATGACACATCACTCTGCATTTATACACCTCAAGCTTTTGTTGCAAGCTTCATACTTCTTCTTCTGCTTCTATATATTGCTTCCCTTCGAGAGGAGTCAGAGAGAGCACTCCTATATTTCAAGAGGATAATTTGGAGGCAAGCAGCAGCAGCAGCAGCCTATATTAAGGTATGATTCTCCTTTTGTGTTGAACTCCTGCGCTGCGTTTCAATTCCATTGGATTCAATGATTTTTCCTATCCAAGATTTCGGACTAGAAACTCGTGAACATGAGACTTCACAAGATTAGGCTTCCATGTTTCCACATGAATCGACATCTGCATGATATTTTTATCGACATCTGCAGATGTCGATTGCGTGATAACTCTTGGCCCTTTATTTAACGAATTTCCCAATATTGACAGTAACACAGTGATGGATAACCGAAAAGGCAAAGGGTCGCGACAGGTTATTCCCAGCATATCTTCCAAGAAAACAACAGTTGTAGTAGCTGCATCTCAAGATTTAAAGATTGGCACAAAAAGGCCAGCCGAGGATTACGAATGGACTTCAAGAATCAAACGGGAGGATAAGGAGAGCGGCAATTACCAGCGCTACACCACCAAGGAGAAGGCCTCAAGTGGCTAGCCGCACGTGGAGAGGGGAACTGGAAAAGTGGGTACGAAGAACGAGTTCAAAACGAACTCGACGGTCAAGATTGGGAACAAAAATACCAGGTACACTGAACACACAATCGAAGAGAGGTTTCGAGATGTCAAATTTGGAAAAACGAGCAAACAAGATCCACCTATCAAACGCTTAACCGGCGGCAGTAGCTACAACAATGACTATTGCAGTGGCTATGACTGCTGGAATAGCTGGGGCAATGGTTATGACGACTGTTATTAGGTTCATGTTTATGGTCCTATGACTTCGGTACGAGTAATGTTAAGTTTGCAAGAAGTTCTTTTCTGGCTTTGTAATTTTTCTTTCTTTTTTTTAATTGTAGTTCCCTGTAAAAACTCTTGCCTTTTGGTTTGGTTTTAATGTCAACTCATTTTTCACACCAGGTGTTTTTTTTCCCCCTCCATTTCCTTGCGAGTTTATTGGTTTTTCCTTTAATGGTACTTATAAATTATAATTTAAAATGAAAAAGCTTTCTGTAGTGTTGCTTGTCAAAACACAGTAATGTTTCTTTAGTTTTTTTTTTTATTTTTTTTATTTGGATTGGCAACGTTTCTGTTTTCTTTTTTGACAAGGCAGTTATCTACACCATCTATCTTAACGGAACGGAAAGGAGAGGGGTTGGTTGGGGTTGAATTCCCAACCTTATAGATGAAGCTCCTCTACAAGAAAGCAACTGTTTTAGTATCTGCATCGCAAGATTTAAAGATTGCAAGATTTAAAGATTGGCATAAAAAGGCCAGCAGAGAGGTCACCGGATTATGAATGGACTTCAAGAATCAAACGGGAGGATAAGTAGAGCAGCAATTACCAGCGCAACACCACGACGGAGAAGACCCTCAAGCCGCGAGCAGCACGTGGAGAGGGGAACTGGGAAAGTGGATACAAAGAACGAGTTCAAAACGAGCTCGACGGTCAAGATTGGGAACAAAAATACTGGGTACACTGAGCGTGCGATCGAAGAGAGGTCTCGAGATGTCTGAGTTTCGAAAAACCAGCAAACAAGGTCCACCTATCAAATGCTTAACCGATAACAGTGGAAATAGTTACAACTATGACAACTGCAGTGGCTAAGACTACAGGTCTAGCTGCGGCAATGGCTATGACGATTGTTATTTGGTTCGTGTTTATGGTCCTATGACTTTGGTACGTGTAATGTTAAGTTTGCTAGTTGTTCTTTTCTAAGTTTGCTAGAAGTTCTTTTCTGGGTTTTTAATTTTGTTTTGGTTTTAATGTGAGCTCAGTTTTCACACAAGTTTTCATTTTGGTTTGGTTAAATGGTCTTTCAACTGCTGATCACTCTATTCAGCTACTTGTTGAAATAGTTGATCCCTGCTGATGCCGTCTACTCTGTTACCTGCTTCAAAAGAGTTGAGCAAGTCTGTCCAGTGTTGATCAAGTCTGTCCTGTCTCTATTTTGAGCAAGCAAAGATGAGAATGTCTTTCAAAAGAGGAGGAATACATAAGAGGTTCAAGATACTACAAAGGAAGAAGCTAAGCAACAGAAAAGCATCAACCAAAGACCATTACAGAAAGGAAATACCCAGCTAAAACAACGGTTAGCCTTGAGAAGCCAAACATGCCTATTCAAACACACACTGAAAACAAACGTCAAATACCACCAGTTCACAAAACGAACAGCTATGAAAACTAATCTACTCTTTTTGGTGTGATCCTGCAGCATGACTTGACCTCTGTCTCAGTCTCGTGTACTCCACTAAACACGATAGCTTGGAATGTCTCAGGGGGTTGATATCCTTGCTTGGCAGCAGCATATATAACAAAACTCATAGTCCGCCTTGACAATCTTCACAAACTCGAGGGCTTTCTCATTGTCCTTGTAACAGCTAATTGCAAAAGTTGGACAGTATTTGAGAACCTGCAAATCCCAATCAAGAAGGTTTCTCTTTAAATAGCCCAGATGTAGTAGGCAGATTAGTACATGATCAGGCAGATCAGGCTGGCATGATCAGGCTGGGCCGGTGTTTTGTGGCACGTGGCACGGTATCACACGACGGCTCTAACGACATGTGTGGCGCTAAACAAACTCCTTTGCTAAACTGCCAATCTCAACCCACAAGTGTCTGCAATACAAGCAAAAACGAGATCAAGTAAGTAATTGAGTTATCAAACGGTGACCTGAGTAAAGCAACTAGTAAATGCACTAGAAATGGAAAAAACAACTCATTCTCATTAATCAACTCAAGTGTTACAATCACTAGAAAACTAGTTACAAAGTAGACGACGGCTACAAAGGGACTAGAGCTTAAGGAAACAAGATCATACTTCACTGTCTTGTTATACATACAAAATGAGCTTTTTAACTAGTGGCTGGAAGAAACATCATTTTGAGAGGACAAAAAATTTAATAAAATACTATTTACAACACACTTACAAGACTCAAAAGAAGAAAATTACATTGAAGGCTCTTAAAAAAAAAATTACACAAGTGACCCTCCTACATGATCCTTGAAGTTGCTTGTTGGCATGAACTTGAACGATGGCAAGTCCGTTACTCGATAACTACTCGTTAGAGAGGGGCATTATGCATGAATAACGAGTGAATCAAGGTTAACCCGTGTCACAAGGGCACGAGCAAACATCAGAGAATAATTTTTTTAATAGTAGTAAACTAAAATCAAGAATACTTAATTACTATCAAAAAGACCAAAAAAAGATTTTGTGAAATTATGATATGTAATAATTAATTAATTTACAGTAGTAAAATAAAATCACATGACCACTTAAGTGCTTCTCTCATCCATACTGAATTTTGTGCTTATAATGTTTAAGAGATGCAAGTGATTGATGGTTGAGTAGGTGCCAACCTAGCTAGTTGGGATGTACATAAATTGTAGTGATGCAACTCTTACCTATTTACATCAAGTGTATTACAAAATTGCAATTATGAATGAGATTTTATATTTTTAATTAATTTTGGAGTTTTATAGTGTTATAACTATTTGCAAATTTTTTGTCTAAAAGATTTTTTATCTTCTTTACAATGCCAGATTAAAAAAAAAAGCTCAATTCAGTACGGGCACAGCATGACACGAGAATGACCCGGGCACGAACATGACACGGAGTTAGGCATGCCCGCGGGCTAGCAGGACATGGCGCGAGTACCAAATGAGCTGAGCTAGGCACAGCACGAAACACATTTGACACGAAACTAAACAGGCTGAGCCAGCACGGCACGACGTATTTAGTGTCATTTCGTCAATCAAAAGTCTCTTTTGAGTTCATTTCAATTTCCTAAGTGTCTTTTAAGTTCTCAAGAGTCTTTCTAGTTTTTAGTAGTCAAAGTATTTACGTAGCTAATTAAGCTTAGAGTCTTAGAAGTTAGAATTTGTATTTCCTATACTTGAAGGGATGTTCCAAGTTATTTATTTAAACCTTTCTAGTGAATGAAATATGAGAGAGAGAGAGAGAGATGTGTGTTTGAGTTATAGCCTTTGACTTGTGAAGACTGTTGACACCCAAATTTGGCCCGACCACTCGGGATTTCAAAAATGAACGGCGCTGGTTTCACCATATTTATCTCTGTGTCGCAACAAGAATTTTAGCTGTGTTTAGGTCCTGATTCGACACTGGCAAAGAGCTCAAACGAAAGCATTATGGAGTATTGTGTGTCGCGTGAGCGCATGGCATTGGATCATTTTCCAGGCCGACCCTCCTGACCGAATTTCTCCATTTCCAAATAAACAATTCAATTGTTCATGTGAGTGGAAGGCAATAAAAAATAAAAAGAGAAAGCAAGTGGTAGACGTGGGAATTGGAAAATGGAGATTTAATTGCGGAGTCCGGATGATATCTTGTTTCGCCCCACGAAACACATGCCAAGCACATAAATTACAAGAGATATACCGTTTTATTCCCGGTATTAAAATAAGAAGTTTGACTGTTCCTGCGCCCCGATCGGACTCCGTTTTGAACATCAGTCGAGAGCATCGCAGACCGGATGGAGCTGATTGTACAAACAATCCCAGTGGGGGATTTTGTTTGTTTATTCAAGTGGGAATCCGTGGGAATTAAAAAGGGGGAGATTTCACTTTTGGCAAGTGAGTGTAATGTCATGTGTCAACCTTCAGTGTATCCGATTATCTCCTGCTTCAATCTCAGCCGTTGATCTCCATCACAAGCTCCCATGCGAGTGTCATACCGGATCATTTTCCATGCTACACCTAATTAGCCGGTCACCCATTGCCGACACATTTGCCTATAAAAAGGCCGCAGCTTTGCTGCATTGAAAAAAAAAAAGAAGGAAAAGGAGAGAAGGGAGAGGACGCCAAGAAAAAGAAAAACCAAAGAAAGAAAAGAAGGGAAGAAAAGAAAAGAAAAACTCTCATCTCTCATCCCTCTGTCAGTTCTCTCTCTCTCCCAATCACTCCAGAAAACCCAAACCCAGAACCTTTACTCTGTCCAATTCCAAAACCAGTCCAGAAAAATCAGAGCTTCAAGCTCAACAAAAATAAGCCTCTGCTTCTCCACATAAAAAACCACAAAGCCTTTGCCTTAGTTCAAAGCCCACAAAAATCCAGCCATCTCTTTTCAATTACAGTCCGACCGAGGTCTTGTAATTTGTATTTTTATACGCGACAACGTCAATATAGCTCGAAAATAGTGAAACCGAATTCGGCACTTTTTCAAGTTATATTTTCGTCTAGCCTATACAATTCCAGCCAATTGCCACCCAAGGTGAGCACCATGTAATCCGGCACTGGGGGCGTTCCCCCTTTTCAATTTCAATATTAAAAAAACAGTCACTCAATATCTTTTTTTTGTATATATGTAAATATTGTTTACGGAACCTCAAAGTAGCCTGTGACCGATTGATGGTGATTTTCAAAGTAGCCTATAATTAATCGAGTCCCGGCGATAAAGGATTCCGTTCCATAAAAAAATACAAAGTCAATGCATTGATAATTCATATGTTGAAATCTGAAAACGCGAGACGCGGAAGGTGGGAACCCACCCGAAACATGCTCGGACCTTTAGATTTCGACATATGAATTTCAGAATAATTTAATTTCTTGTGTTCTTTTATTCTATTATTTGCCAAGGATATTTAATTGAAAAAGGCTAAAATTGAGAAAAGCGCCGAACAGATGACGTGGGGTGCCTAACACCTTCCCCACTCGCAGAAAATCCCCGAGCCCATCTCTGATTCCGCAAACCAAAAAAGAGAGTCAATTTTCAAGCCCGTTTGAAAGAAGAATTTGCTCAAACGGAAGAAAATAAAAAATAAAAGTTAAAATGTTTTTCTTAAAGTTCATCTATGAAAAACAGTTTTAATGGGTGACCTGACACACCCGAATTCAATGTTAGGTGGCGACTCTGAAATTTTAATAAAAGCGCGAGTCACAGCTGCAAACCTCATAATTCACAATCGTCGCATTTAAAAGTCATGATTTTGAAAGCGTCGCCAAAATGCCCACCAAAGTGGAGCAGGCGAGCGGCCAGTAAAAATCGGGGCGCGACAAAGACTAGTTCTTCTTTTGTGTTTCTGTATCTCTTTGGTGGATTCCATTAAGTGGTGAGCATTCCCTAGTCCTGTATTCTTTGTTAGACCCCTTGGGTGGTGATATTCTATATTCCGGTGGTGTTTGTACTTAGGTGGTAAGCTTATTCCCTTTATCCGTGTCATTTTTATTTTTCTTCCTTCCATTTCCCGAATCCGGTTTCAAATTTGTATTAGAGCTTTGGCTCAACACTTGATTGATCATGGCTATGGATGATTATGATCTTGGGTGGTCATTCACAAAAAATGATATTTCAGATCCAAGTGTAGTTTGGAAAAAGCAACCAACTTTTGATGAAGAAATCAGGAAGAAATTTTCGTTGAAGGCGACGTAGGAGATAAAGTGATCTAGAGCTTGATTGGGATTCACCTCCTAAAATTGATGAGTACTGATGCAGGGATGCGTGTAGAAATAAGAACGCGCAACAAGGATGCGTGTAGAAATAAGAACGCGCAACAAGGACAATCACGAATTTTGTCTGAACTAGAGGTTCTCCCTCCTTGAACAAACGATTAGAGAAAAACTCTCAATTTTCATTAATCAATAAACAACTCCTTAGGCCCAAGGCTTACATCAATTATTTATACTAGCAGCAACCCTAAAACTAAAAAGGAAATAAAATACTAGCTAGCAACCCTAAGTCTTGTAAAACAAGAAAACATAAAATAGGAAACTGAATCAACCTAAAATTAAGAAACTAAATAACTCAATATTAGTAATCTTCCAACAAAATACTAAAATTGAAATAAGGAAAACTTCAAAAAGCTATTTTCAATAATATTAATTTTTCATTCTGCATCATTCTCTCCAGCTTGAAGAAACTCGTCCTCGAGTTTATACAGTAGAAGTCGTCGAGTCTTGTCCGGATTGATCTTGTACTTCAAGTTGATTTTTCCAAACCCAAATTTCACAAAGGAATCTTGAAATTCTGAAGGAATAATTTTCATTAAAAAAACAAATTCACCTTCCTTCTCGATCGAAACAATTGGACTTTTAGTGTCTTCAACAAATTCCCAAAATGGATCAACATATTCGTTAGTACTCTTGTCAACTTCACCGTCTTCAAGCTTTTCATAAGAATCAAATTTAATTGATTCTTCTACATCTGTTTCCAACAATACCAACATAGAAACCACCTTTTTTTGCAACTTTTTTTTGATTTTCTGTAATTTTCTCCACCGGTTCTTCGTCAAAAACTGGTGGCTTACTCCAATCCACTACTGGATCTGAAATAATATTTGAAGTGAAAGGCCACTCAATGGTAGCCTCCCTTGTCCTCCCCATTGGCTGATAGTTACCCGCCAAAGGTTTGGTGATAGAAACGTCATCCAACACCTCCTCCTCTTTCGGAAACCGAGGTATAACGAGACGACGGCAAGGTGGATTCCCCCCAACAGTTAGGGCAGCAATCTGGTCGGCTAGGGCGTCAATCGCGTCCGACACATGGTGTTCTAATTGTTGGAATCGCGCCTCTTTCGTGCTTCTCGTGCAACTTTACTTCATTCATACACATCTTCAGCAACAGCATAACGAACTCCTTGTTGCGCCATGATCTGGAATCAAGCGCAGGCTCTGATACCAACTGATGCAGGGAGGCGTGTTGAAATAAGAACGCGCAACAAGGACAATCACGAATTTTGTCTGAACTAGAGGTACTCCCTTCTTGAACAAACGATTAGAGAAAAACTCTCAATTTTCATTAATCAATAAACAACTCCTTAGACCTAAGGCTTACATCAATTATTTATACTAGCGGCAACCCTAAAACTAAAAAGAAAATAAAATACTAGCTAGCAACCCTAATTCTTGTAAAACAAGAAAACATAAAATAGGAAACTGAATCAACCTAAAATTAAGAAACTAAATAACTCAATATTAGTAATCTTCCAACAAAATACTAAAATTGAAATAAGGAAAACTTCAAAAAGCTATTTTAAATAATATTAATTTTTCATTCTGCATCAAGTACCTGGATGAAGCCGATGATTTTGTACACTTTGGGGAACTAGAGCTAACAATGATGTTCAGTTTCTTGAAGAGATGAAAGTGGAATTTCAAGAAGAACTTGTCGAAGCCGCGGAAAATGAATTCCTGGACAATCACTATTATGAATATAATTTCTATCTTATAGGCTTCATTTATTCATCTTATTCGTGGGTCATTTCATTTTGGATTGATTGGATGGATGTATGTGTGAAAATTGGCAAGTTCGTAGTCCGTCTTCAACATTCAGCGTATTATTCAAGCTTCAAGATCATAATATGCGGAGCAACAAGTATTAGAGATATTGTATGTCTTACTTTTAAAACTCGAGGATGAATTTTTTTCAAGCAAGGGAGAATGATACAGGAGCACAATGAAGATGCTAGAAACAATGGAGTATCTTTTGATTCACAATTTTTAGTCTCATTTGGTCAATCAAAGAACCTCCTTTAAGTTCATTTCAATTTCCTAAGTGTCTTTTAAGTTCTCAATAGTCTTTCTAGTTTATAGTAGTCAAACTTGTTGTGCGGAAGCGAGTAACAAATACCAAACGTATTGTAATCTATGAGTTGCAAACAAAAAATCAAACCAAACCACAAAATAGAAAAGAGAGAGAAACGCAAATAAACAACAAACACAAGGATTTACGTGGTTCAATTTACTGGAGATGTAAACCTAATCCATGGGTAGTCACACGATGAAAGGGTTTCACTAATCATGAAGAAATAAAGCTCAAAGAGCTACAAAGAGTGTCTCACAAAGTTCTTTCTAATCTCCTAAAGTTGCCTCTCAAAGTGTGTAACTCTCGCAAAGCAACAAAACCCTAAAAAATGCTTTTGTAAGGTTGTTTCCCGTCGCCATGGCCCGGACCAAGCCCCCGCTGGTTCGGACCAGAGATGCTAAGACCTTTCTTGACAACATTGACTCTCTGGTCCGGAACACCGGCCATGACCTTCATCCAGATCACGGGACCTTGGTTCGGACCACCGTCACCTTGGTCCGAACCAAAAATGCAAACTGCTTAGAATTGCTCAGTCCAAACCAAAGAAGCCTTGGTCCAGACTAGAGATGCCGTAAACGCCCGAAAAACATGGAACCGAGCCAATCTTCAACAAAAATATTTAGTTAATTAAGTTTACAGTCTTGGAAGTCGGAATTTGTATTTCATATGCTTGAAGGGATGTTCTAAGTTATCTATTTAAACCTTTTTAGTGAATGAAATAAAATCAAAGAGTCGTGTGTTTGAGTTATAGCCTTTGGCTTGTGAAGACTAGTTCTTCTTTTATGTTTTTGTATCTCTTGGTAGATTCCATTAAATGGTGAGCATTCTCTAGCCCTGTATCCTTTGTTAGACCCCTTGAGTGATGATGTTTTGTATCTAGCCCATTGGTGTTTCTACTTAGGTGGTGAGCTTATTCCCTTTATTCGTGTCATTTTTATTTTTCCTCCTTCCCATTTTCCAAATCTGGCATCAAAGGCAATCTAAAGCTTTTTGATGTTATAGTATTCTTGTTGTCTCTATTTACTGAAATCAATAAGACAAGAAATATGAAGGGAAAAAGTTAAGCAATTGGGTTGCTAAAATTTGGAAAACTTAGCCTAATTCTGTTGACAGATTGGCTTAGACTTCATTTATCTTGTCGACTTAGACTTCATTGGATTTTTTTATTAACTTTTTCTACACCGGATTATTTGAATTGATGAGATCAAATATTGTGATGTGCAAAAGCATTTATTAATTTTTTGTCATCCAATGAAGCATTTCATGAATGGCCAACTTCTTTTTTCATCACAAATTTTAGCTCAACATCAACCGTACGTGATTTGCTGTGCCATAAAGCGATATATGCCAATCCGCCAATGTGGCCAGCTAAATATCAACTCCAAGTTAATTATAATCAAAATGGTATTTAATTATGCCTCAAACGAGAACTGATCAGGAGTACAAGGTTTATTATTCACATAGTTTGCTCAATCGTTACTTCAGAGCTCTGACATTAGTCAAGATACGCGTAAATCGACCCACACCAGACACTAGGTTACCAAACAAAATTCTTTTGGAAAAACAAACAAGGACATAACAGGTTTATTATTCACCCGATTTACAACACTTCCAATTTTGGTCTTCTTCATGTTGCCCACCTTCAAATAATCACAGAGCCACACTTGACTTCTTTAGCACTCTAAACTGTAACCTTGTACATAGTCATCATAAATCACCTTTGATTGAAGAAGAGAAGTAGAATCCCAAGAATTTGAGGAAACTGATTTTGAGTCTAACTGATCATTAGACCACCATATCAAATTTCCCTTTGATCCATCAATTTCCTTGAAACAATCAAATTCAGCTATTGAATCCTCCTGCACTGGTTGAAACCCAACATCAATCTCTCCTGGGAAAGTCTGAATTCCTTCATTTGATTGTTCCATGCCGTCTAATCTCGGTACAATGTTTGAGTCTAGCAGATTTCTTCCATTATTCAAGTTGCCCAGCACCGAACTTTCCAAGAAATTGTCCAAATTTAAATTGCTTATTTGTTCATAGATTCCAACTTTTTGTCCTTGACCTAGTTGAGTGCTAGGAGGGGAGATTTGCATCAAAGGGTTAGTGCTACTAACCATCTTTTCTTGGAGGGGAAGCAACTTAGGCCACATTGAGATGTTGTTGTAGAAACACAGATTAGGGTTTTGAAGCTGCATGTGGAGCTGAAGTCTTTCAAGGGCAGAGTCGCTTAGGATCGGGGAACACGATTTTTCTTCTATCCCATTTGCATCTTTCGGATCATGGCTCGTTGATAGACGGTTGATGTTTGAATTTTTGCGCCTTCCAAGCAATTTCTTCTTCAGCCTGGTGTTCCAATAGTTCTTGATGTCATTGTCCGTTCGTCCAGGCAATTGTGCAGCAATTATGGACCACCTAAATTAATTAATCGCGTATATAGCATCCAATTAATAAGAATTTTATTGATTAAGAACTATTTATTCAAACACAATATCCTAGAGGTTTGGATCAGGGAACATTAATTTCATTAATAAAAGAATGATGGACAAAGACAAAAGACAAGCAAGCTAGGTTAAAATTCATGTCAAGGGGAAAGGAAATGAGACCTGCTCCCTATGCTTATGTAGAGACTGCATATGATGTTGTCTTCTTCCTCGGAGAATCCACCGTGCTTGATGTTGGGCCTTAAATAATTCAGCCATCTCAGCCTACAGCTCTTTCCACATCTCTTGAGCCCTATTATGAATCCAAAATCATGCATAATTCGATGAGTTTCCCAAGAACTAAATGCATATTTCCTATCATAAGTGATTAATATTTGATGTGACTCTGATATTTTTCACATAAATGAAAAACCCAAATGGAATTTTTTTTTCTTTTTATCGGCAATCTCAAATCATTCTGGATAGGATTTTTGCATAAAAGTTCTATTGGTTAGTAAAACCCTAATCGAAAATAGCTCATAAATATTGGGGGAGAGAGAGAGAGAGATTTACCAATCTTCTGGGGAAGAGCAATCCAGTTATTACCAGTACCGTACTTGTCAATATAAGCCTTAAGCTTTTCATCTTCTTCAGGAGACCATGGACCCTTCTTCACGTTGGCCTTGTCGCAGCATGGAGCTCTACCCATATTACTATCTTTGTTTGCTACTCTCTCTCTCTCTCTCTAAGTTGAAAAATGATGTAAGAAGCTGTGTATGTGATTGGTGTGGAAAAATGTTGGAGGGGAAATACCAAGCTTTATAGGTAAGAAAAGTTGGCGATTTAATGCTCAAAAGGACCAAAAAAGTCCCACACCAATCACCATCAACATCTCCTCTAAGTACACTCAGACACACACACTCTCTCTCTCTCTCTCTCTCCTCAAATTTGGATTGGTTCAATCATTCATTAATATATTGTTATTTGCGAGTACACGTACTTAAAACTAGACAAACTACTAAACAAGTTTGAAACTGTACACATTGTACAGTTACAAGACGACGTCTCTAAAATAATTGTGGCTTCTTACAAATTGACCCGAGACGGATTTGCCGATCCTTCTGTACCGTTCCTAGTGTTTAATTGTCACAACCATGAATTCTCAAGCCTTTCATACTACTTCGGTAATCCACCCCAAGTTCAACTCAAGTAAGTTGAGAACAAATTTGTAGAGACCTATTCAAGATAGATTGAAATCTCAATGATCCATGAATTGCATAAATATGCCACGATTCAAATTAAGCAAACAACCTTTTAAATATTTCTTTACCGTGAACAACGTACTTGGGGAAGCACCGCTATGCTTCGTGCCTTTCAAACCCTAACAGATCGTTATACATAATGCTGCTAATTATCTATCGCAGAAGTTATGTATCTGACAAATATTTGAGCACTTTCTGCTACTTCTTCCCTTTAAATGTGCGAATACCCAAAACTTGATTCAAACCTATCGTACTACCGCTCGATACATGACATAATGATTTCATTCACATTCCTAAATAGACACTCTATAAACGAATAAGGAAGAAGAAAATACAACTCATAAACTGGGGTACATAAAGATGTATGATTTGTCAATGGAATTGCAATCAAAAGGGAACGCAGATTTTCGGAACTTACACTTCGTGTAATACATAGCAGCATTTTTTACTCCACTAGTATTTTTTTAATGAAAAAGCAAGGGTAAAGAAAAACCTCTACCCTCTTTGCTTGTCGTGAATACACCTTCAAATATTCGATTACTGAGCTATGCTTTTAGGTCTGATTAAGAAATAAATACAAGAATGCTGAGTAAAAAAAAAGAGAGAGAGAGAAATACAGAAAATCCATCGAAAAACTAAAACATAAAATAACAGAATTGCTGAAAATTTGTGAAAATTGGGCTAATTTCTCAACATCTTCAATGAAATAATCTTGTGAAAATTCAGCTAATTATATGTGGCACAGAACATATGAAAGTTGCAAGTTCTTGCCAAGAAACAACATGTAAAAAAAATTCTCACCAACATATTTTAATTTCAGTGGAAGACTTTTGGGTTTCGCAAGTCCTTTTCAAGCTTTGCCGAGCTTACCCTTGTTTTTTCTCACCTACAGTTTCATCTGTTTAGAATTTGATAAAAAATAAAAATAAAATTAAAGTGTTGCGCATTCCATTTTTAGGTCAGATTTTCTTTACTGTCCTATTTTGTTCCGAATACCAATTTAAGCAAAGTGTTTAATATCATCTATCAATTTCAACCCAGCCTACACGTTACGGTCCCCCTTAGTACGTGGAACAAATTTGCCTCAACATATCAAGTCATTGATCAAGTCGAAACTCAATAATTGTAGTTGAATCAATTATCGAGTTATATCTCTCAAAAAAGAATCGACCAAAAGTAAAACACTTCACATCTCAAGATTTAAGCTAGACAAGATGGAATATAAATTAGAATCCGGAGCTCCGGATACTTGTCATCAAGAAGAAAAAAGTCAGAACATAATAATTGTTATCAACCCTAGATTACGCAAGTTGGCTAGGGTTTTTGTGTTAAAGTACAATAGAAGCAAGTCAATAATCAAGCTAACAAAAAGTAGAAAAAACCCAAAAAAAGAGGGGCCTTGAGAATTCTAGGCTTTAGAGAGAAGCCCCGATTTCTAATCCTTATTAATAATATTCTAATCCATTCTATAATCAAGAAAGGAGAAGAGATGGGTCCAGAACCTCACTACCAGAGAAATAACAAGAAGAAACTATCCAAATTTTCAAAAAGCACTCACTCCCACATAATAATATTAATATATACTTCAATCAACATATATAAGATGGACTTATAGATTTTAGGGGAAAGAAACCATGCTTCTGTTTGTCTCTGTCTCATTACTAGAATCTCTCTCTCTCTCTCTCTCTCTCTGCATCATCAAGAAGACCATTGGGCAAGACTTTTGAAAGGTGAGCTGTTGGAGGGTTTTCTTGATAAGAAGTAGATAAGCATGGGGTACTTAGGGTTAGTATTAGGTACTTGTGAATGAATAAAATGCGGAATGATTGGTGCTAACTTGACTGACTTTGCTCAAATGAATATGGTAAAACTAATTTACTCTCTCTCTCTCTCTCTCTCTCTCTCTCTCTCTCTCTCTCTCTCTCTATGTATATATATATATATATATATATATATATATATATATATTCACCATATACATTTTTGGGCCTTGGGGTGCTCTTTTAGGGTATTACCAAGTGTCGCTCATTATTTGTTATTAATTTTGGTGGTTAAATGAGGTTATCACTTTTATCTCGAAAATTTTCTCTCTTTTTTTCGTAAATTAATTGAAGCGTGCCGCTAAGGGAGGGGAATTTGTTGCGTATATATAAGACTCGAGCCCTTGATCTCAGTGAAAAAAACAAAAAATTTGGCATACTAAGCCAGACCCATGTGATAGAAAGACAAGTTCATACTCTCTTTAAAGGACTTAAACTTAGGGTTTTGTTGTCTCTTAAGGTATTAGATTCAAAACCTCCCAGGTGTTACTAATTCTTTGGGCCACTAGAGATTTACCCGGTCTTCAACTAAGGGATCCGGGATTAGTCAGGAATGTGGGACAAGTCCTGCCTCGTGAGCTTCTTCTACATAAACACAGATTTTCCTTTCGCATGTGACAATAAAAATTCGCACGTAAATATTAATTCTAAGTCTCCAAAGTTAACCTGATTTGACTTCCATCTTAATTCGACAGAGATTAATTTGTTACTTTCTACCTAATTCACCACCTTCCACAATGAATAAAATGCCCACATTGACCAAACAACCAAAAAGCAAAGGGAAAAGAGAATATTTACTACTTGAAATGAAAAATAAAATGAATAATGGAAACAAAAGTCTTAGCACCTCTTGAAATCACTTCTTTAATTGACTTTTTGTAATTTGTGGACAGTCTTCTCTTTTGTTGTAAGCTTTCTTCTTGTACCTAATGTTACCGACAAGTTGATTTTAGCTTTCGAATTGATATCCATATTTTTCCATATGTACGTGCAGGCCTGCTGACATAAACTAATGAAGTCCCATTTCACTTCATCTCAAGCCATTTAATTTCTTATAGAATTCAAGGTTTCATACAAATCAAAAATCCAACTTTTGCGACCGATCATAACTTCAAAAAATGCAAGGCATATTAAGCGCGTATATAGTTAGACTCTCAAATAAATTTCTGTAGAGTGGAAGTCGCAGTAAAGATGAACTCTGAGTTACGCGTAAATTGACCCGAATATTCTAAGTTATCAAAGAAAAAAAGATTTCAGAGACAAAAAAAAAAAAACTGTGAATTGGTAGTTTAAGGTAGGGTGTAGACCTAGAGCAGAAACAAGTTCACTCTGATCCGAAAGGTTGACAAAACATGCCGACGACCCATCTATACACACACACGTGTATGTGTGTGTGCATGTTCTTTTATATAAGTATGTACAGTTTACATACAAATTACCAATAGACACACACAAATAAAAACCTACTAGTTACATGTACATTTGAGATATATCTTTTGCGGCCATGTAATTTAGGCCGAAAGATGTTCATGGCCAGCCGAGTCGAGTCGTTAGATAGTCCGTAGCTTTTTTGACAAAGATATGAACCAATCTAATGGGACCATATATAATTCCGGTCGGTATTTTAATTTAACAATTGGTGGTGTGATTACCCATTTGTTGACCCCAAAAAATATAAAATAGATGAGAGGATACGGCTAATTCTCTCACCATTAGCCAGGTGAGCTTACTCATCATGTGAGATTTATGATTTATTAGTCGACCAATAAAAAATGTCCTGGGTGTTTATACAGAGAATTATTATCTGAAAGTGACACTAATGACTTTTTCTTCACACCATATAAATTTAAAGGTATTTTTTTTGGATGCACTTTTCGTAATTTAATTAGCACAGACAATACAAACAGATCCAGTTTGTGAATCAGTAGTTGTGGAGTCCTAATCCCCTAAGGCTCAGGTTTTTCTTTAGTGTTTTCCTTACAATTGTCAACCCCATGGTTTAACTTTAACAAACCCATCAGTTTTGGCATCCAAGAAATTGACTTGCCATCTTATCACTTGTGTCAAGTTGTCATCAGTACATTGGATTGAATTCCCTATATTTTATATTCGTACAGATTTGGGATTCATGTGCCGGCACACATATCCGTACTGGACCCATTTTGGGTCCTACAAAAATGATCAAAATCGCTCATTTTGTTTTTGCTTTTTTGCAATTGGTGGTGCCGATGAGCACCCAACTTGCACCAAAATGTTGACTTCACAATAGAGTCAAGTTCCATGTAGTAGGTATCAAATGTTAGCACTGTTTCTAGAGAGTGATATCGTGAGCGAATTAGTGATGTTGTCATGGAATTTGACCCCCTGGAGGGATATTGTAATAAACTAAATCAACTGTTCCAATAATGAGCACAACAAGAGAAGATTGATGGTGACATCAATGGCATTTCATGGGGGGCACCGAGAATAAAGTCAACAAGGTGTTTGAAAAAATGACTCACACTTCCTTGTAAACAACGCTTGGGTGGGTAGAAATATGGACCCACGAATGTCACAAGCGCCACAATGAAGCTTCCTTTTGGGTTGCTAAGGGATTGGTCAAGTAGAATGGTGCCGTACAAGGGCAACTTGTCATAAAAGAGAGAAATAGAAAGAGAAACAAAGATCACCTGCTCACATTATAAACCATCAAACATAGAGTTCCAAGTTTGATCCTACCACTACCACTACCACCACGACGCCGCCACCATCAGGGCTACCCCCACCACGGCCCGACCTATAGCCACACACCCCACCACCACGACGGCTACCGCCACTAACCCGTCATGACTTTTGCGGCTCTGCCAGAGCCGCCTCTATCCACAAGCACAACCCAGGACCATACGATCACCTAGTCGCCGCCACAATGGAAATATGTAAGAGTAGAATTTAAACACACTTAATCGCAGCATGCCCTATTCCAAAATTTGACAGCCAAATTAGTAGACAGCAGGAAAAATAATGCAATGCAAAAGCATCAGCAAGCATTCCCTGTTGCAGAAATCGCAACAAGTGGTGAACAGGATGAACATTGCAAGATTATTTCACATAAACCAAAAGGAACATTCTTAACTGGATCATCCAGAATTGGGTGAACATTCATCCATAGCCTCTGGAACATGGATACCTGCGGCCATAGGAAGGACACTAATTTGCTAATAATACATAACAAGATAGAATTCAACGTCTGCGAAATAGTACATGAAACGATATCTTAAACTATTACACATTAAACACCTAAAAGTTCAAAAGCCAACAAACTACCTAACCGTACAGACAGACGTCCTCTTCTTGCATAACTGAGACTCCTTTCTCTGCATACTCAAGTATTTCTGCTTCAAAGTCAGTAAGAATTTCATTTCTCATCTTTTTCTCTTTTTTGTTTTGTGCTTTTCTTTTCTTTATAGGGGTCAAGTAGATACAGTAAGATGGGAAAACATCACAAGTTGTAGAAATAATCCCATGGATGTCCCTGTACATTCTACCTTGCTTCCGACAATATCCCAAGTCGCGACAGAGCAACAAAAATACGATGCCCAAACAAAAGCTTCTACACACGAAATTACTTTCATGGCTCCTCGAGGTACAAGACATTTATTCAGAGAATATCAGAATAAAAAGGCTCTGATCATACCTTTGTCGGGTACCCCGGACAGATAAGGGAAAAAAGAAATAAAAGGAAATTAGAAGTAGCCATTGATATCACCAGCTGACAGATGCGTACCCAGATGTTCCATGGGTCAAGTCGATGCCATAAATATGGCTTCTTTTAATCATGAAGCCGATCATCCCTACTTCCTCAACTAACCCTTCACTGATTCAGGAGTTACTCGATCACTGCTCCCTCCAAGAGCATTAAATCCAGACACAGGCAGTGACTGATCAGCAAAATCTATTAACAGCTTCCTCTGGTGCTCATCGGTGTGTGGAAGACTAGCACGTAAAAGTTCAACGGGCATTTCCTTGCTTATAGACTTTGCAGCTTCAGAACTAACAATCTCAGTGCTTGGCTGATTCTGTGCATACAATGATTGTACTATACTATCGTATTTACTAACGCAGTACTTCGTCAGGAGATCAAAGAAGGCATCAAACGATGCCTGCCAAAGGGTAGGATTTGGTACGGTACAACTGGTAGCAGCACGAGGATCGGTTAAGAGTTGAGTCGCTCTCTCCAGGACGGATTTTAAAATAACTGAAGCTCCATCTCCAGCATTGCTTCCAAGGGGACGAAGTGGTGGTTGCTCCGATGAACAAACAACCGCAGCAAGACAAGCACTGAGGGCATTAAGGTCCATCCCATTAACACATGCGGAAACTGTCTTTGCAAGATAAGTAATTGTCTCGGTTGCACCAGAATCAGAGGGAAGACCACCAAACAGAAACCTCAAATGACGGAATATTGTCATGCAAACTATTCGTGCAAGGTCTCCACCAGGGAAGAGAAGTTTCAGGTACCTAGAAAGGAGCTTTCGGCCCTTTGGTAGAGAAACTAATCGTAAGAACACAATGTCGTCTTTGGGGCCCAGCCCAACAGGGTTCCCACTTTTCCCAAGTGGGTCAACAAGTTGAAGTGAGGTAGCCAGGCCTTCTAAAAGGATATGTCGCTTACGCCTGAGATTGGCCCCACCATCTTGGGGTTGACTAAATTGTAGGAGGCGGTCAATGTCATCCACATCAAGGAGAAGACAAAGACCATCTTCGATAGTGATTCTAGCCGCAAGCATTGGTTCCTCTTCAAGTGGCTTCTCAGACACTTGTTCAGTCCCATTGCCAAAAGCAGAGGAAGGAGGGTCCACTTCAAGGAGAGGACGTGGCCTTCTTATGCAAGAGAAGGAGATACCAAGTGCATCAACATGGAGATGAGGATGTGATGATTCTGAACTATTACGTGATCGAGACGGAAGCTCCTTTGGGTTGACAGGGCAGAAACGGTGTTTTGATCCCGATTCAGCAGCTTTTTTTGCAAGGCGAGCTTGGTGATAATAATCATCTACATACGGATCGTTCCCATGTGTTGCAGCGTGTTGCATTCTGAGAATATTCTCTATTTCTTCAGCAGTCATGTACTTGGATCTGAACTGTGGGCCACTGTTATCAGTCTTAGGGGTACTAGTATTATCAGAACCATGTTGAGACGAACGCATGTTGTGTCTACCTCTTTGTGATGATTTAAGTCTTTGGTCCCTCGTTTCCACACCGTATTTTCCCAAATGCGAGGGCAAAGAAGGAAGTCCACTAAAATAATGGGATTGCATTGCTGAGAGATGAGCTAAAGATGGTTGGACATGTATTCTCTGCTGTTGCAGGAGCTGCTGCTGTGTTGGTATTAACTGAGGGGGCAATAACCCTTTCTGGTGAGGGATTTGCTGCCGCAAAATATTGTTTATGAGGTTAGATTGGTCCCCGTGAAATAGGCCAGCATGATTGGCCCATTGGTTTTGTGTTTGGCTATTAATAGCAAGACCAGAAGGGTTTATCTGAGCCATATTTCCACCGTAATGCAACCCATGATGTAATCCACTTAAATGAAGATTTGAGGTCGATAAAGGAGAAAGGTTTGGGGCAGAAAGGGGTAACTGATGACCAGCAATAAGAGACGAGATATTAAGGTGATTGGAGTGGTTTCGTGGTGAAGCCTGCTGAGATCTGCCACCTGGCGGAGGGAAGGAAGTGAACGATGATTTGGGTACCAAAAGAGGTTCACTAGAGAAGTGTTGATGCTGTTGTTGCTGATGAGGATATGACGAGGTTCTGTACAAGGGATTATGAGGCTGTGACGACCATCTCTTTCCTTCCTGGGAGGAACTTTCACTTGAAAAGTGTTGTTGCTGATGTGGCTGCAGAGGATACGATGATGTCCTATACAAGGGTTTTGTTTCTGAGAGATGTAATGAGGAATTATGTGGTTGTGATGACCATCTCTTGCCTTCCTGGAAACTTTCTGTGTCAAACATATGCTGTTCTAGCCAGTCATGGAGATCTGGCTCCTGTGCCCATTCAGTGGCAGATGAACCTGCAGTTAAACAACAATAAAAAAAATGGATGCAAGGAACGGAAGATTAAAAAAAATCGGGGGATTGATTTTCTAGAACTGCCGAAAAGTAGGGAATAAAAACAAACATCAAAAAACCAACGCAGATACAGAGAAACTGCTATTGGCACTGGATGAATTATGAATGTTCAACAGGCTTTATAAATCAAATCTGATCCTGCTAAAACTTGCATTTTATAGCTCAAATTCTACGCACGCACGCCTCCCCGCGTGCGCGTACACACACACATACACATGTATTTATAAGCTTTTACATGTATCAAAAGCAAACTCCAGGAGAAAGAGTAAACAGTGTGCCCCAGTGGTTCAAGGGGCAAACCATAATTCATAACTAGACCAAAACAGGCAACATAGACGGGAAGGGATGGGATGGGGCGGGGAAGGGCGGGTGGTTTGAATTAACTTCACTTCGTCCTCCAACAAATAAAGTTCCATATAAGTCCTTTCTTGCCATTTGAAAATAAAGAAAATACCCCAGCATGTCAGACATACATATAAAAGGAGCACCACAAACGGCACCTGTCTCTGTAGTAAGACAAGGGAAAAAAAAAGACTGTAGATCGATAAAAAACGAGAATCAAAACCTCCCAACCAGCTCGAAAGTATTACCACGCAGAAATATGTAACATATAAACTTACTTTCCCTTGAAATTGATCCAGATCCTCGATCACCAATAACCCCAGGATGTCTTGGTCCAGTAACTACTCTGTTCAACTGCAAAACAGAACTATTTATCGCAAAACTGCAAGAAGATTAACCAGAATCTTAAAATAATGTGTAGCTCAGTAGCTCTGTTGGTGTAATACAAAGCTTTTGGAATTTCAAATACTACGGTACCCTTGTTATATTAGATTACGTAATCAATTGTCCCTCTTTGCAGGTCAAATGGTCCACCCTATTTTGTTATCATTTCTCAGTGCCAATTTTTCCGTCCTACCAGCTATGTCATCCTTTCATATCCACATACAGTGGAGTACTTAAAGCTTATAATAAACTGCACTTAACCCCTGAAGTAGTGAAGTATATCGTATTATCCCTTAGCCAAATTCTGAGCACAATCTGGTCCCTAACCTACTCGATTTTCTCAAATTGGTAAATACCAATTGTCATCAAAGTTACTGACTAGTGACTACCGTTAGCAGGTGGCATCAAATGGTGTCAACTGACAACACATGGAGGCACTTGGTCTTGGTGCCCCATTTCATATAAAACAAATACAACGTATTTCGGACCACAGTTGGGATTGGGCCTTAACTCCTCACTAGTCATTCCCCATCAGTCATGGAAGAGTTATGCTGAGCCTAGGGCTGCAAATGAGCCAAATCGAGCCGAGCTTTAGAGTATCCAAGTTCGTTCATTAAGTTTTTAAGCGAACTCGAGCCGAGCTTGAACTCCATGAAAATTTGACAACCCGAGCTTCCCTAGGTTTGAGTCGAACTCGAACTTGTTCACAAGCCTTAACAAGTCAAAAATATTAGATATTTATGCTCTTATACAAGTCTAGAACTACTAATAAAATTTTCATTTTGTAAATAGATAAGTTCATACATATACAAAATTATAAAAACATATCAAAATGTAAGTATATAGTACTTTTAAAGGTTTATACATTATAAATTTTTTACTATGTACATGTAAAAGTTAATACATATTGAAGGTTATATGTGAAATTTTATGAGATATAAACATATGCTCCTAGTTCGCGAGCCTAACCAAACCAAATATTGTCAAGTTCAGGTTCGGCTCATTTAATAATCGAGCCTAAAATTGAGTTAAGGTTCGGCTCGTTTAGTCCTCGAACCGAACTCGAACGAGCTTTTACCGAGACGAGCCTCGAACAGTCAACAAACGGCTCGGTTCATTTGCAGCCCTAGCTGAGCCTAATTCTGGGCAAATCTCCGCTTTTAAACATACAAAGAATCTTGAATCTTTAATTCTCAAACTTCCACCAGAATAAATTACAAGCTAGGACATATCTGAAGAAAAAACTTAATGATTATCCATAGCAAAATGACCAAAGCAGGTAAAAGCAATACCATTTAGCTGCCAAAAACCCTCGAGCATAAATAAGATAACGTCAATAAACTAGCATTTAAAATAAGTAAACAAAAAATAGGTGTTTACTACCTAAATTCCCTAATGACAAGAGAACTGACCTTTGAAAATGTACTTGTCAGATCATCTATATCAGATAAAGATCCAGCAACTGATCCCTAGAAGGAACAAGATAAAACAAAGTTAGACACAAACATCCAGGATTCAATCCCATGAAGCTTCAAAAGTACACATATGCACGATGTAACCTACATCAGACCCCATAAATACAACATATAAACCAGTAGTTTCAGAACAGAGAGAGAGAGAGAGAGAGAGATGTCAGTTGTCCGAACATCCAATAAGAGCACCGAAAGCTAGAAGGAAAAACTTGCTGCAAAAATCAGAATGTAAGCTTAGATCCAATCGCAAAAGTTTTTTATAGACCTTGAAAAGAAAACAGGATTTTTAAGAGGATCCTTTCATTTTTCAACAATGCAATGGGAGAGCTGTGTCATGCTTTTACCCTGGCCACCTTTTAGGGGGGTCCTTTTTTATAATTAGTGGTGGTTACATAATGAGAAATGCCCCTGCCCTGATAATTTTTCCCCCTTCTTTGACAAGTGATACAGATGCTAAGAAGTTGCCAAGGGGCATCACACCGTGTTTTCTTCAACCAGAGGAAGCTAAGGGAGGATGCGTGACAGTAATACCTAGCACTCAACATTTCTTCCCAAACCATGCCATATCCATGACAACAACAATGGTCCCCTTCTCACCTGCCTTCTTCCAGCACTACATCATGTGGAAACATCTGACACTCCCTGGTTCATCACTCATTATTCACAAACCCAGATACTCCTAAATCTACTTGCAATTTCTAATTGCTTGATTGCTGTGCCCTATCCAAGTCTGATAGCTGAGGCCTTATGCAACTATAGCCTCTATAGGAACTTCATGATACTAAAATCGATTAAGAAACACATAGCCAAAAACTCCAAAGCCCTAACCTCAACCACAAAGTAACATGGAAGTTCCTCACTCAAATTTCAACTTCCCTCTCGACGACTCTCTGAGAACCAATAACCTCTCTTCCTTTCTCAATCTCTGCAAAAACCTTTGAACAGCATCTACCATCTTCAAACTACGATTCCGGCTCAAATGACCTCTCCAAGATCCCATAAACGCAACACTCTATGAGGCAAAGAAGCCAAGACAAATTCCTCCCAAGTTATGGGACCTCAAAGCCCAATAGCGAAGTCAATGTTCGCTTAGCCCATCAACTTCCGACACAAAAACTTTTCTCGCTTCTCCTTCTTCATCTATGATAACGAACAAGTAAGGTCCCTGTTACATAGTTTCCCATGCAACATATCGTTGCTTCAACAGCTTCATTTTCTTTGGTCTTCAGCTGCATAATTTTTGCCAAAGGGGTTCCAAGTGTAGACATTCTAGACCCATATTCTTCGAAAAGTTCTCAGTAACATGTTATTTTACCCTTCATAATTATGTTATTCCCTGGAGGACAGTTTGTCCTCCTTTTGCACTTGTTTCTTTTCTTTATAATAAAATTCTCAACATTTGCCAAAAAAAAAAAACCAATACTAAGTCCCATAAACTTACAAACTATCAATAATCCCATATATCATACACCACCAAGAAAAAAACTTCCACTTCCCCACCCCCCCAAAACAAGTATGACAACCTCATGAATCAATACCTCCATTTTAGTTTCTTATGGACAGTATCAACCCACCTTCCCTTTAGATATATTATCGACAACAAAACGATTTTGCCAATATATTCAACCCAGCAACATTTGGTGAACTTGTTTTAAAGCTTCAAAGGGAAACAATCAATAACCTCATCACAGTACTAATTACAAAGCCTTGAAATAGTAATCTGAAATTAAGCTTGATTAATGCGTCATTCTACTTCCAAGTTCCAACATTTACTAGGAACGCAAAACCACAGAATGACATGATGCTTAACACGAAGAATGAGGACCAGTAAGACTAGCAAACTCAAAGAGAAGGGGAAAGAAAAAAAAAAGAAGAGAGGGACGGGGGGGGGGGGGGGGGGGGGGGGGGGGGGGGGGGGTGGGGGGGGAGGAGAATCAAATATGAAGATTAGTTACATAAGTTGAACAATTACTTCACATAAAAAGCTTGGATGATATATACAAGCAAACCTGTAAAGAAATAGCTTCATCTCTAAAGAGAACATGAACTCATAATTAAGTTGAATGCAAGGTTAAAATCATAATCAAGCCTTACCTCTTCCCTATCAAAGAGATGGTACTCATCATCACCATACCCAGTGGCAGGAACTTCATTTTCTTCATCTTCCATACCCCCCAACTCAACTTCCTCCATGGCATCTTGACCGAAAAATGAGTACTGTGACGCATCAAAGAGAGCGTTTTCTACAAGAAAAGTAAAACAAAGCTTATAGTTGCAAACCAGAAGATAGTACTCCTTCAACATTAACAATATTCTAGACATAGAGGATGTCAAAAGTAAAAGCACAAACACAATAACAAAAAACATGCTCCTAGACATCAAGACAAAGGGAAAAGAAAATAAATGGCGTATGTCTTGTTTAGGTTACTGATCCAGATTAAATACTAACAACAAAGAAACGTTGTGAAGGTGGGTCTAGAATGAAAACCACAATAGATAGTGGTCACTTCAAAATGGACATGTACACACTTAGATTTACAATGGTATGCACTCCCTTGTTTTAATCCATGCCATAGCAACACACAATACCATAAGACCATATTTCAGTTGCAAACACAGAGAAATCAGCGTGCTCCTAAATTCGAGTGGTCGATGTGAAATAACTGTTGCTGAAACGTATAACAGTAGTAGTACACCAAATCAATTCACCCAGTAATACAGTACAAAACAACAAGAATCAGATATCAAAAGGTAAAAACCAATTGACGATAACAACATAATTATACGCCACTCCATCAGATAATGCCATGAGCCAGAATTTTGACATATCACTGCATCAGTCACTCAATAAAAATAAAGATATCAATAGCCTTAATATCTTTACTAGCTCCAACATATTACTGCAAATGACGTTCAAAATATCGCTGATGACAATAATCATCAATTAACCATCAAGGTTGCAATATAACTCCATCTCATTAACTCAATAATTCTGGTAAATTCGTCTTTATAATCTGGATCACATCAATAAATCTCTCAAAGTTTGCTTATCAAGATCCACAACGTATTCAACTGGATCTTCCCAGATACCCAACCACATCCGTAGTCATGTAAAAGTGTATCATAAAGCAGTCAATAGAAAATCTATCAAGGCATCATAAGCAAGAAAGTAGAAAATTCCCATTTACTCACCCGTTCATGGTCAGACTCGGTCATTATATAGCAAAGAAAATTTTCTAGAAACGAGGATTATTACCAATTTTTTTCTTTTTCCAGTACATAAAGAAATGAATTAAGAATCGTCAAAAGGAGGATGCAACCCATGTACAAAGCTAGGCAGTAAAGAGCCAAAAAAAAAAAACAGAAACAGGGAAAGACAAAAAGCCCTATTACAGAATGAGCAAGAAACCCACAAAATCCACTTCTCAACCCCCCCACGTAGGAGTCAGTAATCCTGAATCCCAACTACACAAGATAGACTAGAGGGAAGGAACTCTCTCAACTCTTTGCACCAGCTCCTCCACCCCCAAACACGGAGAGAGAGAGAGAGAGAGAGAGAGCTTAATCCACCAAACACGAGATCACAGTACCAGATACAAAAGCTGATCTGCCAAGAATAGACACAAGAAGGCACTAAAGCTAGAAATCGAGCGAGCGAAAATGATTAATTCTTACATAAAGATAAATTTCAGTAAAAACCCCAAAAGAATACAGCTATATAAGATTTTCGGATACTGGAAGATAAGCTACAAAGGAACGATGAAACAGACAATTTAAGCTAGCACAGAGATTGTCAATGCATATCGTGCATATAAATCTGTATTGCATACAAGCTAGAGAGAGAGGAGGAGAGAGGAAACCTGGGGAGGGGAGCATGATCAACGAGCAATCGAACTGCGTTTGGAATCAGACGCGGTTGACTTCGAATTCAGTAACGTGAAGTGAAGCTTATAACCCTAGCACAGCGGCTTTTTACGTGAACGCAACCAGCAGACCGGTTCATGGTTAGGCCACTTTTGTTAAACCGAGTTCCGGTTCATAACTAATGGTAATCATTTCGTTAGATCTAAAACAATCCAAGTCTTAGAAAACAAAATAGATGAGCCAAGTGTTAGTCCGGTTGGTCAATAAGTTTACTCCCACGCAATAAATTCGGGTTTCTTTCTTGAGCTCGGGCTGCGTACAAGTAATGTTTTTTAATTCTTTAGTCCTTGTATTTCTAGCTTGCCTTTGACTGAATCAAAAAAAAAAAAGTAGTCGAGATTCGTGTAAGTTGGTTCAAACACTCCAACCCTCAGGAAATAAATAGATAGAGTAAAGGTGAAGGTTGCACCGCCTCTAGGTTTGGTAAAGTAGTATTTGACAATTTTCAATTGAAATTAATGGTGATTGGCCCATTTTGGGAAAAAATATTTGGGTTTGGGTTTGGGTCTGGGTATGACTTTTGTTGCGTTTGCTTGGAAAGGGGAGTGTAACAAAAAAAAAAAAAAAAGGGAGAATATTCGCAGACTTGTATGCTATGTCCTCTCTTATCTTTAAAGTCAAAAATATAGATGGCTTTAATTAACCCGTTTTAAGGGTTTTATTTGCTCGCCCCTAATTTATTTTATTGAAATGCGTAGCTGATTTACATTTTGTTCTCTTAGAATTTGGCCGTTTCAGGTGTGGCTCCAGAATTTTCGTCCAACGCTAACAAAATACATAGCATATATATGATAAAAAGTTTTATGCAAACAAAAAAAAAAACTAATTGTGCAAAGATTTTGGTTCGGATTTATTGGGCTAGGCTTAACTTATGGGGTTAGGCTTTTTTTTTTTTTTGGTTGGACTATAACATGTTGGTTCAAATTTAGTTTGAATTTCATTTATTTTAACATTGCATGAGTAACCCAGAGCTGACAGTACTAAAGAAAATTAATTTATATCTAAATTTTATGTTTTTTTTAGTGCATTTTTTAAATCTAGTGACCTCACTAGTATCATAGTAGTGTCGCTCCTACCGCTTTCAGATTTAATTCCCTTATCTCATTCAATTTTTCTCTTTTTTATTTTTTGTTGATATCCCCAAAGACAATCATCTTTTCTTTCTTTTTTTAAAGTTCAATCTTAACTCTAACTTCTATCGTTCTATTTCTCATTATGGCTTTGTTGATCTGAAATGACTACCATCCCTCTCCCTCGGATCATTAGTAACAACCAAATTTGGTAACTTAATCGGGATTCCATTTTGCAGACAAGTCAATGATATATGAAATTTCAAAAGAGGTTTTCTTTATGCTGATTACATCAATCCCGAACTTATCGGTCTCTTTAATCTCCCTTTTCCATCACAACAAAAGAGTCATCTCCAATCCATCGTCTCAATGATAGAGGTGCATATGTCCCAATTGCATTATACTCCAAATCATCTCTTCCCACAAAAAGAGTCATCTCCATCGTCTCAACGATAGAGGTGCATATACCCCAATTGCATTATACTCCAAATCATCTCTTCCCAATGCCATGCTATTTCATACTCTACATTGCTAATTCCGATCTGAAGTTTTATATAGTCACATTTGTACATGGACGGACGTACAAAGAAAGATGGTATAAGCAATTGGATGCCTTGATGAAAGCTAGTGAGAGTACAAAGAGTTGTATCATCAAAAAATGTCAACTAAGACGATTGTCCGTCGTCACGCCATCATTAATACTCTCGTGAAAAGTGTCACATCCATAGGACATAACAAGAGACGAAATCATAGATGGAATTTTTGTTTTTCTAGGATGTTTACTTTCTTGGTATGTTGTTTGTTAGTAATAAGTCCTTATTGCTTTTTGGGGAAAAAAATTAAAAATCCTCCATTCATCCCAATTTGTTTCCCATTTTATAAATGTAAACTTTTACATGAGAAACAATTAATATGGCTTCTTAAATTTTCCTTCAACTGTTTAGGCATTTTCACTCTCATTTATTTAAACGAAAAAGGGAAAAAGTGAATCGTAAAGAATTCGCAATAGACCAATTCTTATGGGTCAACAAACTATCGAAAGAAAAGTGAACAAATTAACTTGAGAAGGTAGGGAGTTGAAGAGCTCATATCAATAAAACTATGGGTATAAATCAAGAAAAAAAAAATTATGAGTATAGCATTTGGTGCACACTAAATATAAATTGCGTTGTGCAGAGCCCATATCGAGGCTCTACTCAAATTGAAATCGCTCAATTTGTTTAAATTGTTTTCTTTTAAGGATCTCAGGAAAAAAAATCAACTTGATTAGATGTTGGTAGAGACTTGATTAGTTTTTTGCTCAATTTTCAAACAGAAAATTGAGTAAAAAATCAATTAAAGTCTTACTGTAAGGACTTGTAATTTTATATAATTTTTCTAAAATTAATGTTGGGGAAGTGTGACGAAATGAAAATAGAGTAATATAGGGTCAATGTGAAGTTAGTATTGCATTTGGGTCTTTGTGAGATGCATTATGAACGTGAGGGGTGTTAGTGTGATTTGTGGGAGTATATATATATATGTATGGCTGAATTTTTAGCAAGAAAAACACTCTTCTCCTTCCCAAAACCAACGCCACTTTCTCCCTCTACTCTTCTCCCAAATTTCCTCCATCTCTCTACAAGATTCACACCTCCAAACCTCATTTATTCAAGATTTACCTTCATATTCGTCATCTACACACGATTTGGAGTCCGGGTTTTTTTGGAGTTGCTTGGTGAGGTCTCACTTTGTTTGGAGTTGCAAGAACTAGCTAGGGCTTCCACTCTCTCATCCTTGGAGCTAAACCATTGAGGTAGGGAACCCATTTCTACCTCCTCTAAGTGTATATGGTTTGAATTAATGCATAATGTTCATATCTCTCCTTGATTTTCTACATAACTTTCATACCTCCATGGAAATTGGGTTTGAGCTTGTGTAATCTTGATTCTCCATAATTTGTTGGATTGGTCTTTGATTGGGTGTTGAGACATGCTATAATGATGCTTTGTTGTGCTTTGGAACCTCCATTTTTGCCTTGGATTGAAGCTCCATTCATTTTGAACAAGCTGTCAAAATTTCACTCGAAACCCGTTTGGATCGATCCAAACATAAGTTGGATCGATCCAAAACAGTCTGATGGTGTTTTGAACCATTTTGGATCGATCCAAAATTGTTCGGATCGATCCAAAACCTTCTGTTGGCTCCCGGATCATTTTGGATCGATCCAAACACCTTCGGATCGATCCAAACTCCTCTTGTTCAGGCAGATTATTGAACCAACTTCGCGGGCACGTCCCGGCTTTGTCCGAACTCCGATTGAGGTGATTCTTGAACCGTTGGAAAGCTCTATGAGTCTACTTTCAAACCCAATTGATCTCATATTCATAGCCTTTGTATTTTGAGAGATATGTGCTTTTTACTATCAGCGTGTCGTATTTTCTTGAGATTTATAACTCCATTTTCATGTTCCATTGCTCCGGGCCCTCATTGGTCCTTTCAAAGCTTCTCAAATTGACCTCTAAGCGTCGGTAACCTATCATGGTGCATTTCATGTTTTGTTTTGATTATCTTGGTTTCTCACGCACTTGGACACGTGCTAACTTGACCATCACCGGCACGTTTTGAGTTTTTGAACAAAGATGATTGTGTGAATATTTTGGGCACTAAGTTGAACTTATGAGTTGATAAATGGAAATGTAAATGTGAATTATGTGACACGGGGCCCGAAAGGGTATGCCCGGAGTGACACGGGGCCTAAAAGGGTATACCCGGAGTGACACGGGGCCTTTATGATATGTCCGGAGTGACACGGGGCCTATATGGCATGCCCGGAGAATAAACTAATGATTAAAAAGGAAAATGATGTATATGATAAATGTGAAGGATACTTGGATTATTTTAGTAATTTTGGGAATTTGTGAAGTATTGTGCAATGAAATGCTTGTGTAAATGATTGTGTTTTGAAGGGAATAAACCCACGACACGAAATGTAACGTTTATGAGGAAACATATGGGCACTTGGGTTTGGTTAGGTCTTTGGAGTATCTCCTAGACACTTCATCATCAAGTTGATCTATCGTGGTCCATTTTAGCTTACTCATTCTTATGTACTACATCATCACGTGCATCTTTCATTCTCTATACCCTTAGTGTTGGTAGAAAAGTTTCCTACGAGCTAGTGAGCTCACCCTATCTTCCCCAGGTATTCGGCAAGGCACATGATTGGGATGCTTGACGTGTGGATGCATTGCATGAAGCTTACATTGCATGGAGTTATTTCATCCTCTCCATAGCTTACTGTATTTTTGGGAGATGATTTTGTAACTTCTATTTCTTTAAATCTTTTGACAACCCAATATATGTAATAACTTTATTTATTGTTGGAACTAAAGTTCTGGGGTCCAGATACCTTTGATGAGAGACACGTAGACCCGTAAATTTGAAAACTGTACTTTGACTTTGACTATTCTATGGAGATATGTTTGACTGTGATCCATCCTACGTGGATATTCTTTATAGTATGATTGTTAAAGTTGAGGGCGTGACACTTACAGTTTAAGTTGATTTTTTTACAAGTATTTTTAAAATCACATTTTAAATAAGCTGAGCGGCTCCGATCATTTGTATGGGATCCCAAAATGGATCCCAGACAATGTGATGCGCATTTGATGTACACCAAAAGGGTAAGAGCATCTCCACTCCTTATTCAAATTTTTACCCAAATTTGAGTAAAAACTTGATTTGGTATGGAGCACTCCAACGGAAAAAAGAAAATCTAGACATAAATTTGAGTAAAACCCTTATTAATGGCATTTTTGTAGATTTGAGGGGGAGAAAATGACCTTCAAAATTTGATATTGGATTTGGTTATCACCAAATTTGGTTAAGAATTTGAGTAATATCAAATTTGGTGAAGGATTTGGTGAAGGAGTGGAGTAAGATTTTTGGTAATTTTTACTCAAATTTGAGTTTGATGTAGGATTTGAGTAAGAAGTGGAGATGCTCTAACCATAGTGTTTGCTTAGGCCGAACTCAAAATTCTTACCTAATCCCGAAATAGTAAGGAAAATTCTAAAATGAGCCCATTAGGCTGACATTAAAACTTAAAAAACGTATTGAGATATGTAAAAAGTGTATAAAAATGTGTGAAAATATATAAAAAAGTGAAAAAAAAATACATTAGAACTTGTGTTTTTTTTTTTTTTTTCATGTTGCCTTATTGTCAGCCACAAAAACTCATATAGTAAATTATGCTTAACTTAATTAATTAAGGACAAACAATTCAAATGAAATCGATTTCAAAAAGTAAAATTCCACTAGATTGGTGGGCCTCGGACAGATATATAGGCGATGCGTCAATTGCGACGGTCCTCCGGTCGAAATTTTTTCACATTCGCTGATTTGCAGAAGCAATCCACCTAACTTGCAGAGAAATGTCCGATTGCAATCTGCCTCACGAACTCATCGTCGAAATCCTCAAACGCCTTCCCGCAAAATCGCTTCTCCGCTTCAGGTGTGTGTGTAAGTCATGGTCTACTCTAATTACCAGTCCCGATTTCATCGCAGCGTACAACATTTTGAACGCTACAAACCCTAGTAACACTCAAATACTCTTTAGAAATTACTCTGAAACCCTCAATAAAGAGATTTATACACTGCACTGTGATAATCCCACTTTTGATTTGCACACGGAGCTTGAATTCCCATTCACTAGCTTCAATCCTTACTTTAGGATAGTGGGTTCTTGTAATGGCTTGATTTGTTTGGCTGATACTTTGTTTACTCATAAGAACAAGGTAATTCTATGGAACCCTTCGATTAGAGAATTCTTGAACCTTCCAGCACCTAGTATTCGGTATAAAAGGGAGTGGTTGTTCATGTCTGTGTTTGGTTTTGGGTTTGATTGTAAGAACAAGGACTACAAGGTGGTGAGGATTGCCATTCAAGGGTCGAAAAATGTTCCCCCCAGGACGGAGGTTTTTGAGTTGAGCACAGGAGCATGGAGGGTTATTGATGCGGTTGTGCCTCCTTATGAGATGCACCATTGTTGGTTGCAGGCAAATTTGAATGGCTCTGTGCATTGGCTTGCGTTTAATCCAAGCCAAATTGGTGGGTTTCGTAGTTTGATTGTGGCATTTGATGTGAGTCATGAGGTGTTTCGGGAGATAATGTTGCCGCCTAGTGTCGCTAGTGAGCATTTGCTGAATTTGTCTATTACAGTTTGTGGGAATTGGCTCGCGTTGTGCCATTATTACAAGGTCACTGATCGCAGGGCTTGTACTGTTTGGGTGATGAAAGAGTACGGTGTAGACACATGGCTTGAAATGTTTACTATTGATTTGGAACAAGGAGTGTTATTGGCATTAAGTTTTTGGAGGAATGGTGAAGTTCTTCTTGCAACAGGAGAGGGAGAGCTAGTCTCGTATATGCCCAAGAAGCAACAAGTTACTCATCTTGGGATCCATGGGAGTTCGCAGCCGCTTAGATTGTATACTGGTTTATTCTATTTGGATACTTATGTGCAAAGTCTAGTTTTTCTCGACAGAGAGAATGGAGTCACAGATTCTGAGGCAGCACTTCTTTTGCCCGATGCGTAGGATGATCAATCGAAGCAAAGAATAGTAAGGTAAAGCTTTTTTTTTTTTTTTTTCTTTCCATTTTTTCTGGGTTCTTGCTCAAGTTGGGTGCTGATATTGAGCTCAATGGTGAGAAGCATTAGGAAAATGATGAAATTACCTGTTTTTATTTGTTGTCTATACCATGTGTTCTCATATTGTCGTTTCATATTTCCTATACATATAGCAGGTTCTGTTTGTTCCAACCTTGGTACTTGTGGTGCAGTTTATTTTTAGTTAACTTCGTTTGGGCGCTGAGATATAAGTGTTAATGAATTTTATTTGATAAAAGCAGTTTGTTTGGTTCACTCTGAGGTTGGTTACTCTAGTAAAAGACTAATCTCATAAAAATTGTGTATGGATTTTGATTACTGCATTATGTCATCCTTGTTGCATCTCTTAAGTACATTGTATATATTTCGCAAACGTATGAAGAATGAGCAAGAACCTTGAAAAAGGAAGCTTACCATTATCGGACTGTAGAAGAACTCAGTTAACAACAGAGCGGGTTCATTATTTGAGGAACTAAATAGGCATGCAATGCTCAATGCTGCAAACCTAGGCAATCATAACGGACTTACAGTATTTTGCATTCAACAAGAAACCTATGAATGTGATGAGTTTTGGAACTCATACAGCTCTGAGTTACTAAGAAATGAAATGAAACGATAAAATAAAACGATTTACCTTCCTATTCTTTGCTTCATTTGATCATCTTATGCATCAAGTAAAAGAAGTGTTGCCTCAGAATCTGAGACTCCATTCGCTCTGTCAAGAAAAACTAGACTTTGCACGTAAGTATCCAAATAGAGTAAACCAGTATACAATTTAAGCGGTTGCGAACTCCATGGATCCCTAGTTGAGTAACCTCCATGCTCCTGTGCTCAACTGAAAACCTCCGTCCCGGGGCAAACATTTTTCGACCCATTAAGGGCAAACACAAAGCACTTACACTACACCTTTTTACATTTTATATCCCTCTAAGCACCTTCTAGAATATGCAAGAAAACAACACAACACATAGACCACTTTGACACACAGGGGGAACCAACATAACAGTAAGAACTAAGAATAGTGGGTGGTTTTCCTCTTTCCGCATTTAGGGTTGGAATTACATTATCGTGGCATCGGTGAAGGTTATACTTCTGAATTAAACCTTGTGGTTCTCATTCTTTTAAGCAACTTCCATGAATCCATGCTCTTAAGGCTGTGTTTGGATTGCCAGTTTTGGGAAGAGAAGGGATACGCAAAGAACATCATCATAGGAAGCTGAGCTAATCGGTGTTCAGAAAAATTGGCAGGGCTTAAATAGGAGGTATCCAGCAAAAAGAAATTTCTCATTGAGATATCAGCGCCTTTTTTTGCGAATATTTGCTTTACTTTAATGTTAAAGAAAGACAAACGGTATAATAACCAAACATTTGACTTCACCATGAACAAACTGTTTTATTGCGTTATGGGATACATTTTTTACATCATATACAATACATGTATGCTACACTGCGAATAAACCTTTTTTATTGGAGATACCCACTCAAAGAATCAAGGGGGAAAAAGGTGATCAATTGTGCTAATAATAATTATCTTGTTCTTGGTGCTACTTTCTTCATGAGTTAATGAGAGTGCATTCCAGAGGCAGCCCCTGAGGGAATCTCTTTGTGTCTGTACAGTAATTATAAACCATGTAATTCTTCTGGACCCATTTCAGCCTAGCTTGACTGCTGGAATCCAGCTCCTGTGAGAGCCATGAATTTTGGGTGGAGTTTGAATTTGAGATGCTGCATGAAGATTTTCCAGCAGACCAAGTGCACGCGTTTGCGGTGAAGTTCCTGAAGGTGGCCGTGAATGGGGCTTTGGTCCAGTCCGTCTTGACAAGGCCGCCTCTAGTGGCCCAGTCATCCGCATTCCAGAGGCTTGCGTACACCCTCATTGGTTGGTTTTTGGGGTATGGAACGCCTCGGGAATCAGAATTCTTGAACACTCTGATTGGTGTGCCATCAACGTAGAAGCTGAAAACAGAGAAGAAATCAGCTTGTCACACCATTATCCAGCCCTTAAGGTAGAAACTGACACTTTTTTTTTTCCCAATTTCCGATATGGCAAGGAAATAGGAGATGGATTAAACAAATGCTTACATGATGGTTTGGGGATTCCAGAGGACGGAATATGTGTGAAAATCGGCAGTTGGGTCGAACCATAGGTAAAATTGCTGCTCCCTGTTACCTTTCCCTTGAGTATATACATTGGTGTGAACAATATAAGGATCACCACTGAGGTTGCCCAAGAATTCAAAATCTATCTCATCATGTGTAGACCCTTGCGATGACAACTGAAACACAAAACCAGAAGTTTATAGAAAGCTTAATATTCATATCAACAGATTTACGTTCATCACTGTATATATATAACTTACATAATATGCCGTGACAGTGCCGGCAGAATTTCCAGGGACAAGCTTGAGCTGCATATCGAACTTTCCAAATAGATACTCGTTCTTAGACTGAAAGCCTGAACCGGAAGCCTTGTCTAGTGAGAGAATGAGAAGCTCCCCATTGTTGAGTACCTTGGCAAGGCTATCGCCCCAAGTGATATCAAAATCTTGATAGAAATTATTGGCTGGCACAACTGTTGAAGTGGTGATGAACAAGAGAGAGACTAGCAACACCACCCCTGTTGCATTTGGCCAGGAAGAAGAAGAAGTAGTCATTTGTTTCTTTTTCACGTTTGATCGGTAGAAATGAAAGTATGTATTTATAGAGAGAAATTTGGAGTAGAGCTTGAAAATTTGAATGCACCATTGTTGTTCCCATGATTGGAATGTATATATAGGTGTGACCAAGGCTATGTGCTACGCAGATGTGCAGCACTATCCTAATGGAATGTTGGCGGAATGTATGAAATGGCAAGATCTGGATGGATGATGAGTCCACCACAAGATGACAATCATCATTGCACAGATTCACAATTGGAAGAAAAATTACTCCTGCATAAAAACGTTGCCACATCACACGGTTTCAGTAGGTGGGAATGGATTGGAAAAAACCACTTGGGTCCTTCCTAGGGGCCTTTTTGTATTGTGGGTTTGCACTTTGCACTACTTTGTGCTGAATCAGTTGGTTCTAGTAACTTCTACTATGCAGGTCCGACTTTTCTCTCTTTGGTCGGTCCAGTAAGGTAAAAGGAGGAGGACTTTTTGGCTGAATTTGTATATGAAATTTTTTCAATTTTAGGTCTATATTTTTAGATTTCGCCTACTCCTCTCGTCAAGCAGCTAAACGATGACGTAAAAGTTAACCCAATTTTTTTAAAATTGAGGGAAAACGATGAAAAAGATTATACCAAAAAGTCTCCAAAAAGTTAAACCAAACTCACACTGTTCCATCGGTTATTGGCCGATAGCAAAGTAGCATTTGCACGCATGCCATCTCAGCACAGGAGAATGTGTAAGGCTCAAGTAGGTGAGGTGTTTTTTAGTTTGATCTGAAAGAAAGGTTTAATAAAAGTTCTCCATTTCCCTTTGTTTTGTTTAGATGCTATTGAAAATGTAAGCGAAAACACACACACGATATATGAATATGAAAACAGTAAAGAATCAACACACAGATATACGTGGTTCCTTAAAACTGGATACGTCCATGGGAGCGAGAGCAAGAGTTTCTTACATTAATCACTGTAACAGGGTTTATATTGAGAGTATTTATACCTCATTCTATTTCTAACCCTAACCCGAGTATATAGCCTTTCTTCCCATAATATCCTTCGCTCCGCTCCGCTCCGCTTTGCATCTGGCCTCTTTTTAAAACTTCTTGGTATCTCTCCATATCAAACATATGAGCCACAAGTTCTAACAGAAAATTTGAGAGGTTATAGACTCATCATGCCCGAGAGGTTATGTCAGACTCATCCAATGTGAAAGGTTGTGTCAAGAGCTATGAAAAATCGGTTATATTTGTTTATCACTCCCTAGTCCCTATTTCCTAGAAGAACAAAAAATTTCAAAGACTTATCAACAATGTTGGATCCAATGTCCGGGCAAATCATCAACTACCAGAAATCATCCTCCTCCATCAGTCCCAACTCTCCTTCCATGGTTTTAAGTCGCGCCGTAACATTTCACGAGTAACGGATATCGGAAATTTCGGTCGTTATATAAGGGAATCAGACACCACACTCGTGAATCTTTTTCAATCACTAGCAAATGTTGAAAGTTTCATTGATATGCATGCAGAGCCGGCTTTGGGCTAAAGCCCGTAAAGCCACCACTTTAGGCGCCTAAATTTTGACTAATTTTTTAGGCCTCCAATTTTATATGTCTGTGTAGTAGTTATGCTTTCAAATGACTTATTTATGAAAGTTTTTTGTTTTCCTTAGTAGTTTTAAGTTTTAACTACAATACATTGAGAGTCGAGGGCTCCATTTGAAAAAAAATCGCTTTAGGCCCCCTAAATCTCATAGCCGTCTTGTATGCATGTTTTTAACTTGATTTATGACAAAGGTCTTGCTATATGCCACTCAATGGGTGGTGGTATGTTCTACATAATATTATATATTTCCATCAACTTTAAGGGTAAAATAAGCGTACTCTCTCCAGAGGCATCAATACCATCGGCTATCATCTCCTCATCTTTATTGGACACTTTTGCCCTTCTGTCAATTGCTTTAACTACATCCAAAAGAACAAATATGTTTGAACTTTGAAATAATGATTTCCTTCAGATTTTTTTTTTCTTTCCATTTTTACACTTTTACTTTATTCATTTTGACTTGAAACTCAAAAGAACATATAAAAAAAACATAAACAAAACTAATAAAATACAACCAAAAGCAGGGAAAAAACATAGAATATCTGAAGATTTATTTTGTCAATATGCATAGTTTCTCTTTATCGATTCAACTTTGATCTACATGGCTTAAATTTATCGATTTCAATTTTTCTGTATCTCCAAGAAAAAAAATTATAGATCCTATTTCCTTTTAGAATTGACGTATGTTAGGTGAATGACCTCTTTCGAAAAGCATGAAAAATAAAAAATTCAAAAAAGTGTTATTGAAACAGGAGGGTGGGTTACAAAATTCCTAAAGCTCCTAAAAACATATTTCGAGATGGGTTATTATTCTCACATACATCAACAAAAAATAAAAAACTATTAAAAAAAGATGAAAATGAAAAGATTAAAATTCAATGAAAAATAAGAAGAATGTGCCTCAGTATATTTGATGGATATCTGATAAAGAATTGGAGGGTACTATTGTCGTCATTATCGTATGTACCTCTAAATCATGTCCTTTGCTACCTGGTAAAGCTGCAGAAACAACATTTTGTACATAGAAACAGGCGCGTGTATAACACTATGGACCACCGATTGGGCGATTGTATAACACTATGGACCATCGATTGGGCGATATGTAGCTTTTGCCTTATGACAAAACTAGAAGTATGTTCTCAGATATTTTCAACCAATATTTTACTTTTAGAAATAGTTTTATAAGGTTGAATCAGATAACGCATTTTAAGACAATTAATATTAATATTTTCTTAGAGAATGGAATCTCAAATTTTACAGAGGCAAGTTGTAGACAATTTAGACAATAAGAAAGAGAATACTAATATCAATTGCTACATTGATGCAAATACCATGACAATAGCACAAAGGGTCCACAAAACGCAATTACACTTACATAGTACAATGACACAAAGGTACTAGCGTTACCACGCTAAGAACTAGCACTCAAACAAAGTTATATTTTAATAAAATTACTTCCTCCGCCCCTTTTTAAGTGTTGACATTTCTATTTTGGGTTGTCTCTTAATAAATGTGTGTTCTGAAAAGTTAATGGATAAAAGTTTACAGAATTATCATTTTGCCCTTTTGAAAAGTTAATGGATAAAGGTGGAAGACAATTTTGTAAAGTGGAAGTAAAAGTTGATGTGAAAAGTGAAAAACTTGATGTGAAAAGTGTAATGATGATTTTTCTTTAATAATTAGATTTACGAAGCAACACACTTAAAAATGAATGAAGGGAGTACATTACTATTGCATATGCAGAGTACAAGAACATGGAGTGTTTGAGAAGGGAACAAAAACGAGAAATACTAGAATCTGTCGCGTAAAAGCCTATGACGTTGTGTAATGATCGTTACGGACAGATACGCACTACGTAAACGTAAAGGGCATATCGGCTAATGCGATTGTCATTTTTGTACCACCGTTAATTGTAACCATAACGGTCACAATTACTCACCCATCTCCTCTATCCTCATTCCCCATTCATATCGGCTAATGCGATTATCTTGGGATTAAGAAAATCTCTTCCATTCTCCCTAATTTCCTTTGGTCAGGGAATGGTAGTAAGAAATCTTTTATTGCACTCTTTTATTGTCTTGAAGTTGCTTTTCTTTATACTTCACGTAATTTTTTTGGTTATTTTTTTTCATGCGACATACATGTTGGAAAAACTTAGTTTTATCCATTTTTAATTAATTATTAAAGTGGGTCCCACACTTCCACGTGGCCGGACCCACATACCGTTGTGTTCGTCTTAGTTAGGAGATTGAGACCGAACCCTTGGTTGAATAAAAACAAATTAAGGTGAATGAGAAATTGACCTTGAAAGTGCCTACATGAACATTGGTAGAAGGGGGAAAATGTGTTGTCCCACATTGGTGAGGCACAACTATTTCATTGGGTATATGTATCCCAAGTTGGACACTAAGGGTTGGCCCTTGGGTCATTACAACTTTTGTTGGGGGAGAAGGCATGGACTAAATGGGCTTTGGTCCATGTAACACGCGCGCGCCGCCGCCGTCCGTCCGACAGAACCGGGTTGGGTTGGGTTGGGTCATTAGATAAGATGGGCTTAGGCCCAACGGGTTCTTATCTTTTTACTGAAAATTTACATGAACTGGGTCGGGTCGAACCGGTCCCGTTCCGAACAGCTGCACCTTATTACTTCGTACCCTCTCGTTCGGGTGCCTATTTCTCTATAAATAGGACCCTCCTCTTCCTCATTCATTCACGTTCTCACTCTGCATCATACCGCACTTACTGCATTAAACATTTCCGAGAGTTCTGCGTAGTTTCTTGGTTCGCCTACCGTTCAGATTGCAGTGCTGCTTCCGACCGGTGAAAGTCGGGTATTCCTGGGAGGCAAACGCCCAAGTTTCTCCATCAGCACCGTAGTGGAGGGCGAATTTGCCTTAAGGACAGGGTATTCTAATACTCGCCTCGACTCGAAACGTCTCTCGCCAATTTCCGGTGTACTGAAATTGGCCCGGTACGTTTACTGATCATTCTTATTTTTGTTTTCTGTTTATTTTCCAGATTATTCGAAACCGAGTTTCCAACAATCTTAAGGCAAATTCTTATTTTTTACTCGGTTGATTATCTGAAGCATTACCGTGGTTTCTGTTTTTCAAAAACCAAAATTTAATCTGGTTGATTGCATTCTCCTTTGTTTATCAATTGTTATTCTCGGTGCATTTGAACTCTGGTTCTGTGGTAATATCAAACAGTGGGTTTTAGTTGTGGTCATATAGACATTTGGTATTTAAAATAACTTGGATTCCTTTATCACTTTTTTGTACTCACTTTCGGTATTGGCCCGTGGCTGTTGACTTTGATTTCCATAAAACAAAAAGTGGCCCTTTTGTTTTTTATTACTTCATCAAATCTGTGATTGTGTGTTTATACGGAATTGATTACAGTGTCTATTTAGCATTATTAATTCTAACCGTAGTACAGTTTCTCGGTAAAATTTTGGTTGGTTTTAGTACATAATCCTGTCCGTAGGCCTATATATTTGTATTCCTATTGGTCTAATTGGCCTGTGGGTAGTTTCCTGATTTTCAAAAGTCATACTTTTTGATTTGTAATCTGTTTGGAAAATTTTTACAGTACACTCCGTTTGCATACGGGTTTGCCTACTGGACTGTCTACTACTTACTATTTATTTTGTCCTTTTGGCTGTTATTAAATCCCAGTGGGTTTGATTTTATATTCTATCCATTTTGTCCCGGCATACGAACTGTTTTACACTTTTGTAGTGTTATTTGCTTATCACATAACAAGTTTCTGTTTATTTGGAATTTAGCTTGTGTGTTAAGTTTTTGTTTTGCACATTTAATTTAGACTTCTATTCTGTTAGCATTGGTTTTTGGAAATTCTGTTTTGTGTAAAAACAGTGTGATAAAAACAGTGTGATATTTTATTTTTGGTTAAAGTTAAAGTTGTTATTTACTTTTGTGTCAATCTTCTGTTTGTGCAACAGAAATGACTACCGAAAAAGTTGGTGATGTTCCACCCACTCCTCCTCCCGTTATTCCTACTGCAGTTGTTGCTCCGGTTCCGACTCCGGCCGTGGTGCCATTGAGTCATGCTGAGAAACCGGAAAAGTTCACGGGAGTGGACTTCGAAAGGTGACAAATGAAGATGTTTTTCTACCTTACGACTCTCCGCTTGGCAAAGTTCTTATCGGAAGATGCCCCCATTGTCGCGGAGAATGAGACGGATGTTCAGGTTCGGATTGCTTTCGATGAATGGAAGAACTCCGACTTTCTCTGCCGCAACTACATACTCAACGGTTTGAGCAATGCATTGTACAACGTGTACTGTACGGCTAAAACCGCCAAGGAACTCTGGCTTACCTTGGAGAAGAAGTATGTGGCTGAAGACGCTGGGCTAAAGAAATTCGTTGTGGGGAGGTTCTTGGATTTCAAAATGGTCGACTCCAAGTCCGTTTTGGATCAGGTCCAAGAACTCCAAGTTCTGCTTCATGAGATTCATACCGAAGGCATGATTTTGAGTGAATCATTCCAAGTGGCTGCCATCATTTGGAAATTGCCACCCCTTTTGAAGGATTTCAAGAAGCAAATGAAGCATAAGCGTAAGGACATGACTTTGGAAGATCTGATCACGCGTCTGAGAATGGAAGAGAACACTCTGAACTTGGAGAAAAAGAATGTAACTCAGTTTGCGGCTAAGGCCAACATGGTTGAGCAAGATGGCAAGGCTAGCAAATGGAAAAACAGCAACAAGAAGAAGAAACCGGGCAAAGATATTAACCTCGGTCCGCGAGGTGGTGTGGGTAAAAAGGCTAAGTTCGAGGGAAAGCACAAATTCATTGGAAAGTGCTTTGTTTGTGACAAACAGGGCCATAAGGCTGCTGAATGTCGCAGCAAGAAACAAGCACAAGCCAATATGACTGAAATGGAGGCTCTTTCCGATGGTGTTGAAGAACTGGATATCTCAGCTATGGTTTCCGAAGTCAACTTTGTGGGTTCTAATCCCAAGGAGTGGTATGTGGACACTGGCGCAACTCGCCATGTGTGCGCAGACAAGAAGATGTTCACCACCTATAAAACGGTGGATTCTGGCGAACAACTCTTCATGGGAAACTCATCGACTTCCAAGGTTGAAGGACTTGGAAATGTGGTTCTGAAAATGACTTCCGGAAAAAATCTAACGCTCAAGGATGTGATGCATGTGCCGGATATTCGCAAGAATCTGATTTCTGGCTCACTATTGGTCAAAAATGGTTTTGGGGTGAACTTCCAGGCTGATAAGGTTGTGCTGAAAAAATATGGTGTGTATGTAGGGAGGGGATACATGGTTAACGGACTGTTTAAGATGAATGTACTAACTAAGGTTCCGGCCTCTCCGGGTGTGTCAAAGGTTCCGGCCTCTCCGGGTATCAATGGAATGAACACAACTTCTGCTTATATGATTGAGTTCTCTAATTTGTGGCATGGTAGATTAGGACATGTTAACTATGGAACTTTGAAACGTCTGATTGACTTAGAAAGTATTCCAAAATTTAGTATAAACTCTGATTATAAATGCGAAGTGTGTGTAGAAGCAAAAATGACAAGGGAATCTTTTCAAAGAATTGAAAGAAGTACTGAACCGCTCGGTTTAATTCATACAGATTTGTGTGACTTAAAATTTGTTGAAACTAGCGGTGGGAATAAGTACTTTATAACTTTCATTGACGATTGCACAAGATATTGTTATGTATATCTGCTTAAGGCTAAGAGTGAGGCCATAGGAGCTTTTATCCACTACAAGGCAGAAGTGGAAAATCAACTTGGCAAAAAGATCAAAATGGTTAGAAGTGATCGAGGTGGTGAATATGAAGCACCATTTGGTGAATTTTGTGCCCAACATGGGATCATTCACCAAACGACTGCTCCTTATACACCACAACAAAACGGAGTTGCTGAACGAAAGAACAGAACTCTAAAAGAGATGATGAATGCCATGTTGATTAGTTTAGGATTACCACAGTTTTTGTGGGGGGATGCTGTCCTCTCCGCTAACTATATTCTGAATAAAATCCCACACAAGAAAACAAAGGTTACACCATATGAATTATGGAAAGGCATCAAGCCTTCCTATAAATACTTAAAAATGTGGGGGTGTTTGGCCAAGGTAGCTGTTCCCGGTCCTAAGAAGGTTAAGATAGGACCTAAAACCGTTGATTGTGTCTTCATCGGTTATACTTATAATAGCAGTGCATATCGGTTTCTTGTCTATGAATCTGAAGTTCCTGATATCCATCCTAATACATTTATGGAATCCAGGAATGCAAAATTCTTTGAAGATGTGTTTCCATTTAGGGATAATAGAGTCCCTAGGCCAGTTATTGAAACTGAGCCTATTCAGGAATCTGATGATATGGACGTTGATATTGATTCAGTTCTTGAAGAAAATCATGATGACATTGATGGGCCTCGTCGTAGTAAAAGGGCTAGAACTTCGACATCGTTTGGTCCAGACTTTCTAACATATGTGTTAGAAGCTGAACCTCAAACTTATCAAGAGGCGATGTCATCGTCGGAGGCTCCTTTATGGAAAGAAGCCATAAATAGTGAAATTGAATCCATCCTGCAAAATCACACTTGGGAACTCACGGATCTTCCTCGAGGCTGCAAACCTCTAGGATACAAGTGGATATTCAAACGAAAGATGAAAGCAGATGGATCAATTGACAAGTACAAGGCGAGACTTGTAGTCAAAGGTTATAGACAAACGGAGGGTCTAGACTACTTTGACACCTATTCACCCGTTACAAGAATAACATCTATAAGAATGTTAATTGTCTTTGCGGCTTTAAACAATCTTGAGATTCATCAAATGGATGTGAAAACCGCCTTCCTAAATGGTGATCTTGATGAGGAGATTTATATGGAACAACCTGAAGGGTTTAAGGTTCCAGGACAAGAGGGGAAAGTGTGCAAACTTGTTAAATCATTATATGGTTTAAAACAGGCTCCAAAACAGTGGCATGAGAAGTTTGACAAAGTCATGATCTCTAGTGGTTTTCAAATCAATGAATCTGACAAATGCGTGTATGTAAAATATTGTCACACCCCACTCTGGCAAAATAAAACTTGCACAAAGTGACAGGACACCTGTCACCACTTGTACGCCTTTCCGACTTCTCACAAAAATAATACTCAAAATTAGACTACAGCTCGCAGCAGAACCAATAAAAACAGACAGGTGTTCACACCTCCACATCAGTTGTACAGTCAACCATATTAGACTTGTACTGAACCACACCAACCTCACAATTTATAGTCATTCTACAACACCCTCTAACCGACAGAATTATAAAACTCAACCTCTATGAACACCTGACTGGCACCTTGGCACTGTAGTGGACCGACGTCTAGCTCAACTGGAAATCTGCCACCAAAAAGGTTACAGGAGGATGTACGTGAGCAACATAATAAAAAGAAATGTCCAAGCTCCTGGGATGTATCGAAGTTTAAATATCACACCAACACCCTTTTTTTTATAAGAACAATAATTCTCCAACAATAGGAGTTTTTCTCAAAACTTTCTCAGCCCGCACAATTTATCTCAAAACTCAGCCATCATATTTATTTCGAAAGTACAGCCCACCGGCTTATCTAAAAAAAAACACGGCCCACCGGCCCATCTCAAAACATGGCCCATCGGCCCATCTCAAAATACGGCCCACCGGCCCATCTCAAACACATTTTTTTTTAAAAGATTTCAAAATTAGCAACAGTTTCTCTCACAGCAATAAGTAACACAACAACTAATTTTACCAAATGTGCCAACGAGTCGCCAACCTCACGACCGGGAGTTATGACGGTACCGTTACCTCGCTCACAGGCTCACATATAGTGGCGGTGACGAGGGCCATTCTTTATCACCAATGGTAGGTGCAATCCACACAGTAAACAAGAACTAAGCTTGCACTGCTCACATTTGGCACAGCCCACGAATGCAAGTTGCCAACCTTGCAAACTAAATATTGGCACAGCCCACGCTACAAGATGCCAACCTTGCAACTTTTTGGCTAAAATGCTGGCACACAGCCAGATGGCACAGCCCACGAATGCAAGATGCCAACCTTGCAAACTAAACATTGGCACAAAAGGCATAAAACATTTTCTTTCCACTCACCAAAAATCATTTGATCCAACCAACCAAAAACGTTGCCATCATATACTCAAAAATAATCATCGAAGGAGCTTTCAGGAACAGTAATAATCACACGACAAATTTGAAAAACAAAACATTTCTTATTTATTATAGAAGCTGTACATCCTCACCTGTCACAACAGGACCAACTCTGCCAAACACTCAACCTCTGTGCACCGAAGGCGTAACCACAACCATCCTTATAATAACATCACCTATAATAACAATTATATATCACCCATAAGCTCCCTACCAAAAATTCATGCCCAAATGCAAGTGAAATGCATGAAAATGCATACTACGACCCAACAGTGCTGCACTCTGCGAATTTTCAGAATTAATCTACTAATCCATTTCCCACGAAATTTTTACCACAACCTCCAAACTCATACTTGATCATCATATCAAAAATTCAGAATTTTCCAAGCTCTGTAACTATTTTTAATCAACCATCAAACTAACCCAGAACCTGCTGAAAATTTCCCAAAACAGATTTTCCTCCAACTTCAAATTAAAAACTGCTATTCTCCAAAAGGAATTAGAGCATAAACCATACATCAAATCGAAGGTATATGAGTCTAGTTTCAGAATCAAAAGACGGTGTACCAATCGGATACCCGAGCTAAAAGTTATAACCGTTTTCCCAGGACATGTCAGTGCTGTCTGCCCAAACACGCACCTGACCACAGATTGATTCACGAATTTTCATATTTTCTGTACTTCTCATAAAATCACGAAAATTTAACACAAGGTCTAGAACTCATATGGGTACCTCCAGTTAAATTCTCATAAATTTACGAGCTCTGGGACTATATCTAAAAATTCGCCACAAATCATGGCAGCTTAGTTTTCCATAAAAACAGTCGGTGAAACCCTTCGCCTTCCCTCCACGAATTTTGTAAAACCAAACCCCAAATCACTCTTGTGAGATGCAAAATACCAAATTAACTTGTAAATGAACAGCATACTTAAAAATTTCTGAAATTAATCTTCAATTCATACCTCAATTTTGGATTTTCCCCAATTTTTTTCTTCGTTCCTTCGTTCTTCTTCCTTCTTCCTTCTTCTTCTTCTACTTTCCTCCTCTTTCTCTCCCTCTCTCTCTTCTCTGATTGTGCCCAGCACAAAAGAAAAGGAAAAGAAGAAAAAACAAAAGGAAAGAAGAAAAGAGAAAGAGAGGAGACGAATTATGGGGGTGGGGTGGGACCCACTCCCATATTAAGAAATTTTCCACTTCCAGCAGGCGGCTGGAACTCCGCGACCGCGAAAACAAGCCCTGTTCCGACCGTGCAGTCCAGATACTACCTCAGAAAATTCTAAAAATTTTACCATGACTCCAATAAATTATCTTGAGACTAACCGCGGTCTCGGTTTATCCAATAATATTCTCATAAGTACTCCAAAATGTGTATCAAATATTTTTGAAATAATTCGGGGTGTTACAAATATAGCGGTACTAACTATGTCATTGTTTGCCTGTATGTAGATGATATGCTCATTCTTGGAAGCAATAATGAGATCATAAAATCTACGAAGAACATGCTGAATTCCAAATTTGACATGAAGGATATGGGCTTGGCTGACGTCATCCTAGGAGTCAAGATTATTAGAAGTCCCGAGGGATATAACTTGTCTCAAAAACACTATGTTGAGAAGATACTAGAAAAGTTTAATAGGGAAGACGTCAATACAGCCAAAACACCAGTAGACTTAACTTTGCATCTATACAAGTATACTGGTCAAAGTATAAACCAATTGGGATATGCGCGGATTATAGGCAGTCTAATGTACTTGATGAATTGTACAAGGCCGGACATAGCCTACTCTGTTAGCAAACTGAGTAGGTATACGAGTAATCCTGGGAAGGATCATTGGACGGCAATAATCAGGGTGCTTCGATATCTAAGGCATACCATTGATTATGGACTGCACTATACTCGGTATCCAGCAGTACTAGAAGGATATAGTGATGCAAACTGGATATCTGACACCAATGACTCAAAATCCACTAGTGGATATGTATTTACATTAGCTGGTGGAGCTGTGTCTTGGAAATCCACCAAGCAAACGTGCATTGCACGATCCACAATGGAATCTGAGTTTATAGCTTTAGACAAAGCTGGTGAAGAAGCTGAGTGGCTTCGTCACTTCTTGGAGGATATTCCAAATTGGTCTAAACCTGCGCCGCCAATCTTCATACACTGTGATAGTCAATCTGCAATTGGCAGAGCTCAAAATTGTATGTATAACGGAAAGTCTCGACACATACGTCGACGGCATAACACCGTTAGACAACTACTCTCAAATGGAATTATCGTAATTGATTATGTAAAATCAAAAGATAATATCGCGGATCCGCTAACCAAAGGGTTATCAAATGAGTTAGTTGTTAAATCATCGAGGGGAATGGGGCTGAAGCCCATAACTTAAAAGCCTCTATAACGGCAACCCAACCTAGTTGACTGGAGATCCCAAGATCTAGGTTCAACGGGACAACCGAGTTATATGAGACTTAGGAGAATCACTGTGGAGACTATGTCTCTACCCATTCCTATGATGCAATAGTGATGCCTGCAGCGTAAAGGTTAGGCAATGCCTTTAATGATTCTTAAACCTTGGAAAATCCAAGTAGGGTATAGCCGGATACTCTTATTGAGAATCACCTATGTGGATGTAGAATGGGCCGATGCTATGAGAATGTCACGGGCGGAATTCTCTACAAAACATTCATGAAGACCAGGAGTGTCTCAGGGCCGTAATGAGCACAACCGTAAGAACCAAACTGCGTTTGGAATGATCCTGTGTGTTGACTATTGTCTTGGCTTACACAAACGGCTGAACAGTTCAAGACATCGCGTTCACTGGTTAGCTAGTAAGTCCGATAGTTATTCACAAGGTGAGGTTCAAAGCCAAAAGCTACCTAACCCCATGCAGGAGATTTCCTACTGTAACTCTCAGAAATTTGCATCTGCATAGCACTGTCTATCCTGCCAATTTCATTCATGTGGGGGATTGTTGGAAAAACTTAGTTTTATCCATTTTTAATTAATTATTAAAGTGGGTCCCACACGTCCACGTGGCCGGACCCACATACCGTTGTGTTCGTCTTAGTTAGGAGATTAAGACCGAACCCTTGGTTGGATAAAAACAAGTTAAGGTGAATGAGAAATTGACCTTGAAAGTGCCTACATGAACATTGGTAGAAGGGGGAAAATGTGTTGTCCCACATTGGTGAGGCACAACTATTTCATTGGGTATATGTATCCCAAGTTGGACACTAAGGGTTGGCCCTTGGGTCATTACAACTTTTGTTGGGGGAGAAGGTATGGACTAAATGGGCTTTGGTCCATGTAACACGCGCGCGCCGCAGCCGTCCGTCCGACCGAACCGGGCCGGGCTGGGTTGGGTCATTAGATAAGATGGGCTTAGGCCCAACGGGTTCTTATCTTTTTACTGAAAATTTACATGAACTGGGTCGGGTCGAACCGGTCCGATTCAATTAAATTTATTTCCTTCTCCGAAACAGTGTGTTCCAGCCGGAATTTCTTTTCCCTTTCCAGTGCGTCTGTTCACTATTTCCGACGGGTTGCGTCCCGTTCCGAACAGCTGCACCTTATTGCTTCGTACCCTCTCGTTCGGGTGCCTATTTCTCTATAAATAGGACCCTCCTCTTCTTCATTCATTCGCGTTCTCACTCTGCATCATACCGCACTTACTGCATTAAACGTTTCCGAGAGTTCTGCGTAGTTTCTTGGTTCGCCTACCGTTCAGATTGCAGTGCTGCTTCCGACCGGTGAAAGTCGGGTATTCCTGGGAGGCAAACGCCCAAGTTTCTCCATCAGCACCGTAGTGGAGGGCGAATTTGCCTTAAGGACAGGGTATTCTAATACTCGCCTCGACTCGAAACGTCTCTCGCCAATTTCCGGTGTACTGAAATTGGCCCGGTACGTTTACTGATCATTCTTATTTTTGTTTTCTGTTTATTTTCCAGATTATTCGAAACCAAGTTTCCAACAATACATCAGCGGAGGTTAGTTGGGAAGTTAGTTAGTAGGTTAAACAACCAAAGTAGTTCGATGTCTCTCCATAGACTCTAAACTCCTACCTCCCCTTAACAAGCATGAGGTAGAATTAGATGGGCAATAATCATGTCTTATAAGATCTTACAAGCAGGGATGGAGCCAGGGAGAGGCCGGTAGGGGCGGTCGCCCCTGCAAGGGAAAAAAAAACCTTTAGTATTATATATAAAAAAAAAAATTTCCCTGTAAATTATATTGGGTCGCCCCTGCAAAGTATTTTGAAAAACCTTGCAAAGTATTTTGGAAAAGAAATTTGCCCGTGTGTAATAAAATTTCTGTCTTCGTCCCTGATTATAAGAACTCTTGTAAGAAATCTTTTCTATACTACTGTCCATTTTTAAGTGATCCACATCAGAATACGTGCAATTTCAAACTCCTAAAAAACATATTTTCTTTATATAATTCTTTTAAAGTACTCATTGAGTACTTTAATTTGGTGAAAAAAATTTTAAAAAATGCTACGGAAGTGCATTTTTTAACTGCCACACAAATACACATTTTCCGAAGGTATTATCTAAAAAGAGACCGAGGGAGTATGAAATTATACTTTATGCCAAAAAAAAAAGTTGGAAAAAAAGATCAATGAGGCAATGCCTAATAGGCAACTCTTGTTAAACCCTAGGTTTGCAGGGGAGGTTGGGGTTTGAAATTAATGACCAAGTGTGGAATGCCAATTATGCAAACATTACCCAAACAATGGAAAACTAAATATTTAAAATCGCCGGTTTAGGAAATAAGAATCTTAAGCCACAAGGAAGTCACATACAACGTTGTAATTTGAGGATCTCATCACTTATGGAAACACAGATCTTCCTCTTCAACTCTTTCCAAAAACAAACTCTTTCCCCAATTCCAGTACGCTCTCTTACATTCACTTCTTCTATTCTTTTCCTTCTTCCAATTAAAAACCTTCCCATTGCGATCATTCACCAATCTTTTCGACTCCGATGGGGTTTTAACCCAGAAAATCCCAGTCGATTCTCAGAGCAAATCTCAAACCCACTTTCTTGAATACTCCTATCTTGGCCAAGATAATATTCTTATCCAACAACAGATTACTGCTATGTTCGAGAGTGGTAATGACGTTGCTCCGAACCCGGCAAGTGAGAAACCGCAGTTTCCTGAGGGTTTGAGAGTTCTTGCCGTTGATGACAATGTGGTCTGCCTCAAAGTGATTGCTGCCCTGTTAATTAAATGTCGCTTCGTAGGTTCGTCATATTCTCACATATATATATATATATATATATATATATATATATATATATATATATATATATATATATATATATATATATATATATGTAAATGTGTACGCCGGAGAGGTGGGGTTTTTTCGATTTTATTAACAGGTTCTTAAATCCTGAGTAATAAACAGGAATTGCACTTTTCTTGAATTTTCTTTAATCTATAAAGTTCTTGTCGGATTATTTTCAAATCGGTTTTGATGCGTCGCAATTTAAAATATATTTTGTACATACCTAAGTTTATGCTGTTAACTTCATGCCAGTAGTTGAAACAATAACTCTATTATTGATTTTCCTTGTGCAATGATGCGTATAAACAAATTGAGATTCCTTTTCTTGTTATCATGTTATTTGAATTTGATTTCGAATCGGGTATTATCGAACAATGAAATTGGATTTCACTGTTACGGTTAACGGAATAAGGTAGAAGATCATAGATTCCCCGTGAATACTGGGTCATACTCAACCGTTCATTTGAACTACATTGCAAAATTTACCCGGGCGCAATTTGGGATCAAAACATCTAGAACTGAAGAAAATTTTATATAAAAACTTTCATACTATGGTCCTTGATATAATAAGCAAATATACATTGTATTGCAAAGGGGTTTTCAACAGTTTGGCCTAAAATTACTAGGCCAAAATATGTGGACTTAGATGAAGTCACACTGACAAAGGTAAATGCATAGGGAAATTTAGCAGAAAGTTGATGAGCAATTCCCGTCTTTCATTATGGGCTTGTTGTAATTTGAAGTTTATGCATGTGAAATGCAGCTACGGTGACGACGAAAGCAACTGAAGCTCTGGAAATGCTGAGGAAGAACAAAGAAAGTTATGACATTGTGATCACTGATGTCGAAATGCCTGACATGAATGGTTTCAAGCTTCTGGAGATCGTAGGCCTCGAAATGGACATGCCAGTAATAAGTAAGCTAAAAAAAAAAGACTCATCGGTACATCGATTTGATCACATTAAAACCATGAACATATTTTTCAAAAAAAATTGCAGTGATGTCAGCAAGTGATGACACGAAAACCGTGATGAAGGGCATAAAGCACGGAGCCCGAGACTACCTGACGAAGCCGGTTCGGCTGGCCGATGTCAAGACCATTTGGAAGCATGTAATCAAGAAAAATGTACATGATCCCTTAAAATTAGGCAACATTGAAGAGAAGAAAGATGAGCATCCTGAACACTCAAAGGCAAAGAAGCAAAGAGGAACCAAGGGAAAAGAAGAGGAAACAAATGCTCAATGTGATGCGGCAACTTATCGCAATAAGAAGCCGAGGCTTATTTGGAGTAAAGAGTTGCATTATAAGTTCGTTGACGTTTTTCAGCAAATTGGAAGAGAGCAGGGAATAGATAGTAAGTTTTGTAACACACAAACTTAAAAATCGAACATTCGTATGGAAGTTAAAATATTTTTTCGGCTTGAAAATACATTCACTTGTACACTCTGATCGAAACACTCCAAACCGATAGGAAAAAATGTAGTAATACATTCAGAATTTTAGTATTTACATCGTTGACTCTTTATGTTTGTAAATTCGCAGAAGCAGTCCCGAAGAAGATACTCGAGAGAATGAATGATCCGAGGCTGACTCGAGAAAATGTTGCTAGTCACCTTCAGGTGAGTTTTTTCTTTCCTATTTTACATGTCACAGATCCAATTGTAAAAAAATACTAAGATGTGATTTCGAGTGTTTGTTTTTCTTCATTGCAGAAGTTCAGGAATACATTGAAAAGGGAGGGTGTAAAACTTGCTAAGATGAACGAAGACAATGAAAAAAACAACGCCGTTTTGAGCAAAGCAATCGTGCATCTACCCAATCCAACCACGGTATCTACCGGGATCCCCTCGTTTGGAACTCAAAGCCAAACATTTGGTGCTTTTCGAGCTAACAATAGAAGACCTCTCTATTACAACCCCGCGAACCAGCACAATATTTTGTTGCAACAAAATGTCATACCTCGACCAGTGGCAGACCAAAAGTGCTCAAACATGCATATTCCAGCTCCAATCTTCTCGCAAAATTCTTGTTCAGAGACGGAATTGGATTGGATGAGGTTTCACTCTAATATTCCAAGGACAAATATGGTTAATAATCACAGTACAGACAGTACTTCTCATTTTCCTGGCTTCAGTACCGGTCCAACAACTATGCCTAATGTGTCATATTCATGTCCTCCCTCTGGTGCCTTCAACCTTGCTGGTGTTCCTCTTCATGGTTCAACTCAATTGAATCACATCCCTCAACCGGAATCTCAAGTACAGAGTTCAACATACGGTTCGTTGTTTTATTTTTCTTGTGTTGATGATTTCGTTCTCCAGTAATTCAGTAAGTTGTTTTTCCAGTTATTTTCTCAATAAAACCAAATATTGCATTGATTTCGTTCTCCAAATATTGCATTGTACATAAATGTTAATGAATTTTTTTTTCAGGGCAATATGAAGGAACAAATTTAGTCAATTTCAATGGAAGGGGGGAAACAAATGGCCATTTTTTGCAGCATCCCTTTGAGAATCCAGAAAGCGAAAGCAGTGGCGTGTACAATAATTACAACTACCCGGATGATGACCTTAGCTATATAATCAGACAGGTGAGATAAAATCTTTTCAACTACTCAATTCCTCATGTCACAAAATTCCAGTACTCTGCCCGCCCCAAGTTTTGTTCGTCCAATTTGAGAAATTCAAACTTATTAAGGAGGATAATCATTGCACTTTAAAAACTTGAACTTTCAAAAATGTCCTTCAATTCAAATGGCTCCGATCATTTCAAATCACCAAATAATGGTAAAAAGGGTATTTCTATTGGTCTTCATTCTTAAACTTTTTTTAAAATGACAGAGATTTGTGATATGGGTAATTTAAATTAAGGGACAAACAAACTAGGGCGGAGGGAACACGGTTTCGTCACAAAAACCATTTTAAGGCAGCATTACAAATTTGTCGTGCTTGTTAGATGAGTAGTAGTGTAGAACTGTGAAATTTTGGTGGTCTTCCAATTGATTGTAGCTTTCTAATGTTGCAGTTTAGCAGCAATCCACCTCCTAGGTTGTGATCAATGCCTCTTTATTTACACACAGCTAATTGACCGCAAAGAACGGACAGCTCGTCTTACTCTGGAGGAACAGATAACAACAACAAATAACGGAAGAATGCTTATCTTGATTCGATAAGCGCATAAGACAAATTTTGTTGACTGCCTAGACGATTACTAGAAGATTAATTCGTAGACTAGGTGGCCGTTCCACTAAGCTTCGGGGCTTTTGGACGTTTTTTAGTTAATGTATGTGAGAAAAATGACATATCTAGAAAAGCGTGAAAAGCCAAAAAAAAAAAAAAAAAACGAGTACTATCTCCTTGGTAGAACGGCGCCTACGTCTTTGATTCAACTTATGTTATTGAATGTAATTTTTCTAGATTTTTTGGTTAGATTACTTGATGTTTATACTTCATAATACGTTTTCTTTGATTTTTTTTGGACCTCATTTGTTGGGAAGTTGAAATTGAATACCATTCACTGTATGTGGATGATGTATGATTTATGCTCAACGGCAATGTCCTTTGAATATTAACTTTATTTGACTTGATTTTTGTGTTTCAATGTCCTATTTAAACAAATCAATAACATGGTATCTTACTCGTTGCACTATTCTTTCGTTCCAATTAATGCCAAAAATAGACTACTTTCAGAAGAACTTGATTCATCAAGGGGTTGAAACTGGACGGTTTCGTCCTCGAAAAGTATCCAGGACACTCTCTCTCTCTCTCTACGATTGTAGCCATTTCCTCGTATGTATTGTTGTTTTTAATTTCGAATGCGGTAGTACTTAGTCAAGCTTTCAAAAGCATATGAATGGTTTTCAGAAGCAACAGTTTCGCTCAAGCGAGTACTCGATCGAGATTAAAAGTTGCTCGAGTGAGTCTAGCGTTTTTTGCCTGCCCTATAAATACAAAGGCTATGTTTGGTTAGATACTTTAATTTAGTTTTGATGATGTCAGCAAGTGTAATGAGTGGAGAGAGATAGAGAGATAAATGAGAGAAATGATGATGTCATCAAAACCAAAACTAAAACTAAAACTAAACAGAGAAACGAACAAGGTCAATGCAATTAGAGTTGAAGCAAGACTAAACACAGGAGCCATATTCTAGAGCTCTTGTTCATATCTCAAATTAGGTTGATGTATCTTGAAGAATCGTAAAGACCGATGACTCTTTGATTCTATACAAGCCATTGAAGCAAGTCATTTCGTGAAATTTGAATGACATATTTGAAAAGCTTGAGAATTAAAGATTTTTGTGATCATGCACGGTATGGTGACCGTGGATTCGGCATGAAAATACCCATGCTTTTGTATATCACCTCTAATCGAGGTGAATTGGATTTTTAAAGATTGACAAGAAGAGGAAAAATGACACCCAGACCAATCTTTGCAGCACCTACTTCCACCCCCGTATACACATGGGCACAGAGGGAGATGTCCAAAAAATGTACCGATGGTGTTCGGGGACCCACTTTTGGGTCCCACACGAGTGATCCAAACCATTTATTGTTTTTAAAACATTTTTCCGAGGGGCCCCACAAAATTTCTGTCACACCCCACTCTGGCAAAATAAAACTTGCACAAAGTGACAGGACACCTGTCACCACCTGTACGCCTTTCCGGCTTCTCACAAAAATAATACTCAAAATTAGACTACAGCTCGCAGCAGAACCAATAAAAATAAACAGGTGTTCACACCTCCACATCAATTGTACAGTCAACCATATTAGACTTGTACTGAACCACACCAACCTCACATTATATAGTCATTCTACAACACCCTCTAACTGACAGAATTATAAAACTCAACCTCTATGAACACCTGACTGGCACCCTGGCACTGTAGTGGACCGACGTCTAGCTCAACTGAGAATCTGCAACCAAAAAGGTTACAGGAGAATGTACCTTAGCAACATAATAAATGGAAATGATAAGTGTTTAAATGGTTGGAAGTATAAACAACACGCCAACACATTTGCTTAAACAATTTAGATGGATCACAATTTTTAAAGTATCACACCCACACTTTAATCTCAAAACACAGCACACCATATTTATTTCAAAAATACAGCCTACCGGCTCATCTCAAAACACGGCCCACCGGCCCATCTATAAAAAAACACAGCCTATCGGCTCATCTCAAAAACACGGCCCACCGGCCCATTTCATCAACACACCTCTGCAAGTTTTGCAAAATATTTCACATTTTCTTTCACAGTATAAAATAATATCATATCAATTTACCCAATGTGCCAACGAGTCGCCAACCTCACGACCGGGAGTTATGACGGTACCGTTACCTCGCTCACAGGCTCACATATAGTAGCGGTGACGAGGGCCATTCTTTATCACCAATGGTAGGTGCAACCACAACGTAAGCAAAGCTTACCGGCAAGCAGCAACCAAGCTTGCACATCAAACATTTGGCACAGCCCACGAATGCAAGTTGCCAACCTTGCAAACTAAAATATTGGCACAGCCCACGCTACAAGATGCCAACCTTGTAACTTTTTGGCTAAAATGCTGGCACACAGCCAGATGGCACAGCCCACGAATGCAAGTTGCCAACCTTGCAAACTAAACATTGGCACAAGAGGCATAAAATATTCTCTTTTCTCCCACCAGAAATCATTTGATCCATCACTGCAAGTTTTGCAAAATATTTCACATTTTCTTTCACAGTATAAAATAATATCATATCAATTTACCCAATGTGCCAACGAGTCGCCAACCTCACGACCGGGAGTTATGACGGTACCGTTACCTCGCTCACAGGCTCACATATAGTGGTGGTGACGAGGGCCATTCTTTATCACCAATGGTAGGTGCAACCACAACGTAAGCAAAGCTTACCGGCAAGCAGCAACCAAGCTTGCACATCAAACATTTGACACAGCCCACGAATGCAAGTTGCCAACCTTGCAAACTAAAATATTGGCACAGCCCACGCTACAAGATGCCAACCTTGTAACTTTTTGGCTAAAATGCTGGCACACAGCCAGATGGCACAGCCCACGAATGCAAGTTGCCAACCTTGCAAACTAAACATTGGCACAAGAGGCATAAAATATTCTCTTTTCACCCACCAGAAATCATTTGATCCATCACTGAAAATCATTTAATCCGTCCAAACACAATACTTTTAACATATACAAAAATCACAAGGAGAGTTTTCAAAACATCAATAATCACACCACACATTTGAAAACACCACACATAAACACTACACATTTCTATTTATTATAGAGGCTGTACATTCTCACCTGCCACAATAGGACCAACTCCGCCATCGACTTAACCCCTACGCACCCGAGGCGTAATCACGACCATTCTTACAATATCATCACCTATAATACCAAATATACAGCACTCATAAGACTCACCACCAAAATTCATGCCCAAATGCAAGTGAAATGCATGAAAATGCATCCTACGACTCAACAGTGCTGCGCTCTACGAATCTTCAGAATTAATCTACTTATCCGATTCCCTCGAAATTTTTACCACAAACTCCAGACTCATACATCATCATCATATCCAAAATTTAGAATTTTCTGAGCTCTGCAACAATTTTTAAACAACCTCCAAACAGACCCATAACTTATTGCAAATTCCCCAAATCAGACTTTTCTCCAACTTCAAATTAAAAACTGCTATTCTCTGGAAATAATTAAGGCACAACCCATACATCATTTCGAAGGTATACGAGTCCAGTTTCAGAATCAAAAGACGGTGTACAAATCGGATACCCACGCTAGAAGTTATGACCGTTTTTCCAAGACATGTCAGTGCTGTCTGCACAAACACGAACCTGACAGCAGATTGTTTCACGAATTTTCATATTTTCTGTGCTTCGAATTAAACTCTGAAATTTTTACACAACACACACGACATCCATGGGTAGCTACTGTAAAAATCTCGTAAATTTCCGACTTCAAGAACCCTGTCTTAAAATTCGCCAAAAACCATGGTAGATGTGGTTTTTCACAAAACCAGTCAGTGAGCCCTTCACCTTCCTTTCACGAATTTCATAAAAATCAAACTCCAAATCACTCTTATGAGATGCAAAATCAGTGATTAACTTGTAAAAGAACAACGTATATCAAGAATTTCATAAATTAAACTCTAATTCGTACCTAAATTTTGAGTTTTCCCCAATTTTTCCTTCTTCTCTTTCTTTTCTTCTTCTTCTTCTTCTGCCGACTTCTCTCTCTCTCTCTCTCTCTCTCTCTCTTCTCTGATTGTTGGCAGAGGAAGTAGGGAAATAAAAATCTTCCCCTTGACTTAGAGTCAATTAAGGGATGATGTGTCCCATTTGCTTCAATTTTTCACAACAATCTTTCTTTCTTTCTTTCTTTCTTTTTTTCTTCTTTTTTTTTTCCCTCTACCTACGGTCTCCCTCACTCTTCCCATACAAAGTCTCCCTCAATAATTCAGCCCTTACCCACTAATATTACACCACTCATAGGAAAATTATTGGGTGTAAACACACCATCTTTCCAAAAATACTCTCACCTAATGATATTAAACACACTCTCACATTTACAAGCATACAAATGAGTCCGCTAACATCTCGTGAAAACGCATAAAATATTTGACATAACCCAGGATGTTAGAATTTCTACTCAATCGGACGGTTAGAAGTGCTCAAACCAAAGTCCCACCATTTCAAAGGAAAAATATTTTAAGAACAATGAACGGTTCGGATCACTCGTGTGAGACCCAAAAATAAGTTCCCGAACACGATCGGTACATTTTCTGGACATCTCGCTCTGTACCCGTAGTCGGATCCCTAGGACCCAGGCAGGACCCCCACCCATTCGACTCGGGGAAAGTCAGAGGCTCTCCCACGTGTAAGCTTCCAAGACCATTCGTCCCCCCCCCCCCCCCACCCCCCCTCTCTCTCTCTCTCTCTCTCTCTCATTGAAAGAAATGGTCAGTGGTTACCCCGGCCGAAATTAATGATCTCTATGACCAACTTATCAGCATTAACATTCCAGTTGGAACAGTACCACTAGAAAGAGAGGGCCCCGGAAATTATTTATGGAGTACTACTTGTTATTGCCAAATGTCAACTTGCACGCCTAACACTTTTTTTATCATATGTTTTTTTCTCTTAGGTGTCAGTCCGATTAACTTATGTGCACCTCGACTAATTCTGAAACTCCATTTATCATTTGAGAGGAGCTCAATTAAAACCGGAGTTTGAATTAATTAACCCCAAATGAAACGATACTGAGAAGTCTAAGATCTTAAGATGGAGCAAACTTTGACCCCTAAAGTTGATATTTTTATATCTCAGATCAGGTGTCGTCCGATTAACTTATGTGTATCTCGACTAATTCTGAAACTCCATTTATCATTTGAGAGGAGCTCAATTAAAACCGGAACTTGAATTAATTGACTCCAAATGAATCGATACTGAGAAGTTTTCAGTCTAAAATATTAAGATGGAGCAAACTTTTGACCCCTAAAGTTGTATGCGAACACTCGCATGTAGGTTCTTGTCAATTTTAAAGTTGCCAGTTGTGACTATCTTGGATAGAGAAGAACGGTTGGACATATTAAATACCTACTACACATGTTGTGCTTAAGCACGTATACGTAGATAGATAACATACTGCAATTGGGATATTACCACAAAAATATATATTCCGAAAATTAAAACCACACTACAAGTGGGATGGATTAATTTTATGTGCCTAATTTTAGGTTTCCAACCTACCTATTCAAATTAAGCTTAATTAGCAACCTAACAAAAAACATGCCACGGCAATTTACAAGCCCGGCCGGCACAACCCAAAATTTCGAATGTGTAAATTGTTTATTTGTTACACGGATTTATGTGCAAATATCTGAGTACAAATGTATCTGAAACCGTCGAATAATGCACGTGCCACGTGGACACTTAGTATGAGTATGAGTGTACACATATCTGCGTACACGGACTTAGTTTGATTTGTTACTGGCTGTCCGTATCAGAGCTGGCTTTGAGCTAAAGCTCGTAAAGCCACCGCTTTAGGGATCCGGGGGCCCTGTAGTGAGTGAGCTCACTACATGCGTGTAGTGAGCTCTCTCGGCCGTCCGATCTGAGATCAACGGTCCGGATAAATTAAAGTTAAAGTAAATGTAAAAGTGCTTTTCAAAGTGTAAAATGATCCGGACCATTGATCTCGGATCAAATGGCCGAGAGAGCTCACTACATGCCCTGTAGTGAGCTCACTCACTACAGGGCCCCCGCCCTTGATTTTTTACCAATTTTGAGGGCCCCAGTTTTATAGGTCCATATTGTTATAACCAATTAGGCCTATATGAAAATTGAATTATTGTAAGGGTTATCGATTTTGGGTACTTGTAGTCTTAAATGATTGTAATGACTTCATAAGAAATTTCTTTTACCCAAGTATTTTTATCTATGCAAAACACATTGAGGGGCCAATTTTAAAAAGTTCACATTAGGCCTCATGAATATCAGAGCCGGCCCTGGTCCGTATAGTTCATGACTCACGTCTATAATTAATTCTAAGTAACACTATTACTCTCTCTATCTATAAAGACACATGAGTTGCGACTGCTTTTGAAATTGCAGAAAAATGGATATCGTGAAAACGGAGTATTTGCTAAGGATCTCAGCTATTTCCCTCTTGGTCTTGACGGCTTGTCTGGTGGGATTTGATGCCCAAACAAAGCTTATCTTCCACTCGTTTCACCGAACGGCCAGTTTTAGAGACATGAATGCCCTCGTGTAAACTCTCTCTCTCTCTCTCTCTCTAAATACTTTAGAAAAGATGTCCGACTAAGTACGATGTGTGTGAGTCTCTCGTGCATCGAACTAACACTGACATTACATGTGTTTCCAGATTATATGTCCGATAATTCCTTCTGCACTGACGGGGTGCACCGACCACGTACCGACAGCGTCGGGGACGCCGTTGTGGGTCCCAACCAATCGATCCGAGCCATTCATCCTTCTCAAAATCGAATTCCTAGTGGGCCCACTTGGGAATCGAGGGAATCGGACGGCTGTATAAGCTCGATCCAAAATCACCCCATTTCATTCAAAATTCGATTTGAGAAGGATGAACGGCTCAGATCGATCGGTTGGGACCCACAACGGCGTCCCTGACGCTGTCGGTACGTGGTTGGTGCACCCCGTCAGTGCAGGTAGAAGGGTTCTTTATATGTCCGCTAATACTCTTTTTTCTATTAATGTGTAAGTATTTGATATAATTTTGAACTAATCACATATTTCTTAATCTGTACTTCTAGTGTATTGGTCTGGGTTGATTCGGTGGCTGCTGGTTATAATCTGCTACATTTACTAGCAGGAACCTCTATCTGCTCTCGGATTAAACGCAATAACAATCCAGTAAAGGTGTCACACCCGTATCTGGCTTGGGTTTGTTTCTTATTGGACCAGGTACTTTCAATAAACACATCTATCACTACTATACTAAATTTTTAGATCAATTGCTTTTCGATGGCATCACGTTTAGGATAATTTACATTATACAGTATGAGGTATTGAGGTCCACTGTGGAAAAAATGCAAGATTTGGGATCAAACATGGTTTTAAGTAAAGGCTGTTATGTAACGGGATTTCAAACTTTCGATATCGTTATTTGCTTACGTATCAGCCTCTACGGTACGCTATCGGTCTATATATGGCCGTAACAATGATACTGTTACGTTTCTTGGGATTTAAAACCATGGTATCAACGGGTCCGGATTGTCCTCATGAATTTGTTACACAATGTCCCTCTCTGCTACCGCTCTAAAAACAGACTTGTAGGTGCGATGTCGAATGCCATAAAAGAGGGAATTGGGGGGCCTGTAGTAAGCTTACTCACTACACCATATAATGAGCAATCACGGTCGTTCATTCGGCAATTAACGGTCTAGATTATCCTACATAAAAGATAAGTGTATTATATGTAGAACAATTGCATTTAATTGGGACCATTGATTGCCGAACGGTCGGCCGTGATTACTCACTACGGGGTGTAGTAAGCTCACTTACTATAAACGCTTTGTACCACCAATAGTTTTAAGAGAGATGGTGGAAAATCAGTCCGACAGTATGAAAGTGACATTTTAAACCGTAGAGACGAAGAGATCCTCAACAAACTAATTTATCAAAATAAAAGATCTGCTTGCATTGCTTGACAAATTGGAAAAAGGAAAAAAATAAAAAAAGAATCTATTTGTTCTTGATGAGAACTAGAAGGGCAAAAAAAGAATTTTTGTGAGCAGCGGTCGCTGAGTGGTGGTTGAGTGAGGGGTCCAACTCTTTGGAATTGATAGATGAGTTTCGAGAGTAGTCATAGCCCAGAAGGTGTGTCATGTGTGCAATGTGTATAGCTTTAAGAAAATGAGTGATAGCTTGGCTAATTTAATGTTTTTTTTTTTCATTTTTAATTTATATTATTTTTCTTAATTGTTCTTCTACAAAAGTCTATAAAGTAAAAAAAAAAATTCGATTAAAAGTTAAAAATCCAATAAAGACAAAAAGTTTGAATCAATTGTGTTTATTGTCTTCTTATCTTTTTTTTTTTTTTTTCAATTTTGATTTATATACTATTTTTTTATGTTCCCTGTTACCGAGACAAATGATCAATTCAAAATTTTTCGTCAAATATTTCAATATTTCCCTAAACTAATTCCACTCTACTCCGAAAATGTGGACTAAAAGATACTCAAACTTTCACTGACACAAGATTTTCCTTTTTGACGACGGCGGCGGATCCGTTCCTCTCCGGTCCGGTGTGGGTGACCGCACCCCGATTTTTGGACCCGGGGGAGCCGGATCTGGGGTTCTCAGACCCGGGCTCCTGACGACGGCGGCGGCAGCGGCGGCATCGGATGGGTGACAGCGACGGCGACGGCGTTTTCCTTTTTTCCTGTATTTTTCTTTTTGTTTTTTTGGTTTTGTTGTTGGCCGGTTTTTGTTTTTTGGTTGTTTTGCGGCCGTTTGTTTGTGGCCGGTGGTTTTTGTTGTACCCGGTATTTGGCCGGTGGTTTTGGATTTAATATATTTCTTCCTATTTCTCAAAAAAAAAAAAAAAAAGATAAAATAAATGCTTCTTACTTGATTATGATCAAGTATTTTTTTTTTCTCCAGTTCAAAAAAAAAAGTATCTATTTTTCTCTCTTCAGAAGAAGAACGCCATCATTAATTTACAACAATTCTTGAGATTTTTAACCTAAAAAAATAATCCTTACAGGCAACAGTGTACGTAGTATTCGCAGCAAATTCCGCTGCGACGGAGGCGTCATTTCTAGCAGTAACTGGCTCAAGTATCTTCCAGTGGATGAAAGTGTGCAACAGATTCACCAGGTTCTGTTTCCAAATCGCTGGGGCTTTGTTCACCAGCTTAATGGCGTCTGTCTTGTTGGCTGCCTTATCGTTCCTATCGGCATTTAGCCTGTTCAGATTCTACTCACCAAACCAGTTCTTGCTCTTGAAATCCAGATGATCGAAAGCATATTTCTACTACACCACCGACGTTAGATCAGCTTCATGTACATAA